>CM058159.1:19936953-20536953 GCA_030254885.1 Vitis rotundifolia | reverse complement strand
AAACATCATAGTATATCAAACTCTAACTTCCCTAACTTCTTCTTATAGCTATTGTTAGAAGAAACTTTGTGCTATTTTCCACTTAAACAATGATCACAAGAAGGTAAGAGTTCATTTTTGGCCAAGAACTAAGGACTTTATTGCCAAAACTTACAATACTTTCTCACTCATATGCCTTAACCTTTTATGTCACAACTCCAAGGAAACATCTTGTACAACATATGACTCATTATTGCATACTTTTCCTTGTGTCTTATACAAAGTTTAGCATGTTTCTCCTTTTGAAACAGTAGCGGCCTTACCTAAAGGGGCCTAGTAAGAGAGAATGATCCTATTACAAATTGAAAACCAATAATAAAATCATTGGCTCAAATAAAGGAACAAAGAGTAAACTAATGTAGAGAGAAAGAGAATTATGTTGATAAAATAAAACTAAATTCTAATCATGATAAAAACAAAAGCATAAAAGGAGTAATAGTAGTCTATACCTTAAGGTTGAATACAACTCAAAAGTAGCAATTACTTAAAACGGAAAAGGGTACTAGAACCCACAAACTAAGAATAAGTAAATAATGTCGAAGGGTTATGGGCCTTGAGGCTCGCTCTTGAGGATTGGTCCTAGTCCTGGCTAAACCTCAACTAAACCTATTGGCTCCTCATTTGAAAAAAAATAATAATAGATTAAAGAGAGTGAACAAACAATTCAATGAATAGTCACGATATGCAAGTGTTGGGATGGTCAGTTCATATTAAAGATAGTTCTAAAACATAACTATAATAAATTTGATATTGAGAAACTGGTATAGAATAATCATAATAGCATTTAAAGAACATATAAATTGTAAAACATGCTATCAAAGGTCTAGACATATCTTTGGTCAATTGATCAACTATAGAAAAGCCTACTACCCGTGAACCCCCACATCTACCCAATTTTCAGGATCTCACAATCCAAGATCACAATACCAAAAAGCTCATCTCTTGATCATCCCATTAGGGGAACAACATAATATACTCTACCATTTCAGGCTTTACCCCCTAGTGTGGTATCAGAATCCACAATCTCATCTTAAGGCCTCCCCCTTGCTACATAAGTGGTGTGGAGTCCCAAAAAAAATCGCATGAAACACCCCATAGGTGTATGTGTTATCATTCCCATAAGATATTAATGTCCAAAAAAGTCCAACAACTTCTTATATCACAACATGATATGTAATGTTATTGTTTATAAACATATGCATGATCATAAATAATTTCTTGAAAGTAAGGTAACATTCATTTTTGCATCTCAATTTAAATCATATGTATTTTGACCAAATAAGAATTCAACATATATCTCATGTCTTCAGAGAAATTAAACAAGTGATATACATATAACATATGTAAGATATATTTATTTTATGAAAAACTTAGCAAAATCATGCAAATTGTAACTATTCACAAAAATTCTCACAATCAAAAGTACAATAGAACTTGTATGATGGCTTCACAAAGTCTAAATCTTCTCATAAGAAAAGAAATTTTAAGTGGACTTAGAGAATTGGAAATTCCAATAAAAAGAAAACTATGATTCTAAGTTCTACTAACTCTTTCTTAATCTAACAACACTCTAACTAAAATATAAAATTTTCCTAAAATTGAAAGGCTAGGCAAATGGAGTCCAATTCAAGTGAAACTTCAGCCAAATAGTTTATTGTTGAGTCTAGAAACTTTAAACATTAATTTTTGAGTCAAAAGGTTATCAAAAGATCACCAATTAAGCCTCAACCTAAATTACTTTCAAGTTGCTCAAAACAAAGCATGTTGCAATGCTTTTCATTTTCTCAATTTTTCTTACTAACCAAACAAGTTTCAAAAATTATAAAGCTCTCCAAATCTAATATATGACGGGTGTAGAAAATTTTAAAAATAGTTTATAAACCTAAAACAAATTCTAATAATACTAAAAATCTCAAACATAAAAATTGTCTCAACATACCTTGTTGAAAATCCTTCAATGTTTCCTTAATTATTTCCCCATTCAAAAAAATTCAAAATTGCATGAAATTATATTATACAATTTCCTTTTTTATTCTATTAACATATAAAAATAATTAAGAATCATGATAATTAGCCAAAATATCCTAGAAATTTAAGAAACCTAAGTAGGTCAAAGTTGTCTTAGATGAACCTTTGTGATGAGGACTTGTGCATTTTTTATGTCAGAAGTCTTCATTCTTGTCTCCTCATTGTAGAAATTTCCCTTCACAAGTTCCCTAGACAATGCATCATTCAAAATATAGTTACTAACGGTTATAACAAAATTTTCCTAGTTAGCTAGTTGTAAACATAGTAATAAGAAGGTTAACATCTCATCATTCATCACCATTTTCATAGGTACCAACTAATTTACCATACTTTGGAAAGCATTCAAGTGACTTGTCATTGGATTTCCTTCCTTTAACTTCATGTTCACGAACTTTTTGAACAAGAAAATTCTATTCTTGACATTTTTTTTTGTTCAAACACTAAGTTTAATTTGTTTTAGAGATAATAGGTATTTGTATATTCTCTACATGATGGTGTGAACCTATATGAATCCATCACCTAATATAGGCAATTGCCTTTTTTTACATCTTCTTCCATTCCAAGCCCAAGATATCCTTAAGCTTGGCTTCTTCACCTTCAAAAGTTTATAATAAATCTTTTATGGAGAGAAAAATGTCATTGTGGACTTAGGTTTCCCCCAGCCAAGGCTCTTATTCCACTTATTGAGCCAGTGGAATGCAAACATATTAATGGAAGAACACAAAAAATAAAATAATTCATACACAAAAATGCACAAGGTTTTAACATGGTTCGACTAAACATGCTTACATCCACATGTGAGAGATATCATTCTATCATACTATAGAGAAAATATTATAGAGGATAAAAACATATAGAGCTATTGTGTCTTGAAACATCCAATATTTCCTCAATCTTTATATCTACACTTTGAATCATGAGCCTCGTTGCTCCATCAAATGTCTCACACTCTTTTATCACATCTTTATTCACCATGTAATTCCTCACAAAACCATCTCATCTTATAACTCTTCCTTCTCATAATCTAGAATATTTATAAAGATATTCCTCCTCATTCTGAAAGGACTCTAATTGCAATCACATATGAACTTAGGAAATATTCTATACAATAATTTTTTACATATTTATATATATATATATATACCAATTAGGAATTTAAGACACTTCCCAATAGTTTTTTTTTTTTTTTTTTTTTTTTGTGGTGACTTTTGTTCCATGCCTTATTTCACAAGGAACCTTAAAAACACAATCTTATGGGAATTGCTCTTTGAAGGCACAAGTCAATTATACAAATTTGCTATTAAGTTAGATATATAGTTGTTTTAGATATATAGTTGTTATGACCAAACCATACTTTGCCAAATAAATAGGTGAATTTTTAAGGTGAATTTTTTAGGGTGAATGATGAAAATATGGGTATTAATAAAGATATCCATGGATTGATTTCATAAAAAATTTTGAAAGAAAAAAATGGACATCATAAAAATTTTTGTTATATGGAAATTAGCAAAAAAAAAAAAAAAAAAGGAATTGTAAATAAAAGTTCAAAAACCTCTGAATCAACAACTCTACCATTAAGCTATTGAGGAACAACTAGAGATTATATCGATTCACACCGTACTACCATTAAGCTATTGAAGAACAATAGGAGATTAGATTGTATGGAATTTGATTATGTTCTCAACCTATGATCAATATAAACTCGAAGCATCTTTTGTAACTACTTTAGCTTCTTTGTATTGACTTTGTTTCATGCCTTATTTCATAGGGAACCTCAAAGTTCCTCTATTTTATTGTATTCTATCCAATTATATATATATATATATATATATTAGCCCAAGATCACAAAATAAGGCTAAGTAATCTAATGGGTTTAAATCAAGCTAAGTTTGAGGTATTAATCGAAAAAATTAAAAGAAAAGACAAATGCATGCACTTGGAAAGTATCCAAGGAAAGCGAAGTCAAAGGATGCATGAAGACTTATCAAGATTAAGATAACCTTTATAAGATGAATTTTCGGGTGCATTTAGGTTCCAAATAATTTTCATGCATCTTTTATACTTGGTTTTCATAAAAATCGAACTTTAATACTCATATCTTATTTGAATCAAAGTTAAAATTAAAAAACCTTAAACAAAATTTTTCAGAATTTAGGTACACAACTTCCTAAAGACATTGCCTAAGTGTTAAAAAGCTTTCAAAGAGAAAAATGTTGAATTTAAGAAGGTCCAATTGGTGCAGAGGGACTTGAACTGACTCACCCTATTGGGAACCAATCAAATTGGTTGCCCTTTCCTAATCAAGGTTTGGTTTAGGGAGCAAGAAATATTCTCTTTCTTCCAAAGAATTTACCTTTCTAGTCTAGGCTACACCTTTATTGATTGAAGATCTAGTCAAGGTTCGACCAAGGCTTGGTCGAACCTCAAAAATGACAAATGGTTATCTACTATGAATTAATTACCCAACGGCTAGTCAATTGTTCAAACCAAAGCTTGATTGATCTAGACTCATTTATGTAAAAAGAATAAAATAAAATGAAAAGGGTGTTCAAGGTTGAAAACCTATAAATAGAGAGCTCTTATACATTTATTGATAAGGGAATATTTGCATTGAATTCCCTATCTAACATTTTCTTTCATTCAAAACTCTCAACTCTTTAGGCATTGATTACCAAGTTGCAAATCTTCTTTAGTACACTCATTTGTTCATACTACTTTTATATTCAAGCATTTATTGTGCTAGGTTAAGTATTGTGAAACCTTTATAAATTTGGGTAAGATTAAGTTCTTGAAGTTAGGATTCAACTTGAAGAGACTTGTAAGTGCTCATTGGATCCATTGAATTCAAGTGTAAGACTTGAAAGCTTGGGTTGGAAACCTTGATCTAATGGAACCCTCACTCAAAAAGAGTTTGTATGTGAATTGTCGAACTATAATAAAATCCAAGTTTGCATCTCTCTATCTCCATCTCTTTACTTTTATTGTGCTTTTTAAAAACGTTTTAAAACACAATTCAACCTATCCCTTCCCCTTCGGTGTTTTGTTTAATTTAATTGGTCGTGTTCTATAATTAATATATATATATATATATATATATATATATATATATATATATAACAATAGATATAATCTAAATATTAGATCTTTGTTGTTTAAAGGTAGTTTAAGAAAGAAAAAAATGGTGACTATGCATTATTATTATTATTATTTTGTTTTATTTTGTATGATAGCTTTTGAAAAATGTTTATAGTTTTGTTTAGAAAATTTTAATTATTTCATAGAAAGCATAAAAAAATCTCATTGAAGTATCAGGATAACTTCTAGATCTCCAACACTCAACTTTGATTGCATTTGTATTAAAATAATTGAAATTTATATATTCATTTTTTGTAGTATAGAAAATTTACTTTTAAAATTTAATTGTCTATGTTATGTCTAAAATTAGTGATCGATAACATAGATCCAAAATAGAAATTAACATAACATGCATAGAAAATGAGACTTTCCATGGGTTAGCGTTTGGATTTTTGGAAACTAGAATCAAAGAAATGATTTTTGGGGAAAAATGTAATAGCTAGGTAATAGGGGAAATGGTTTTATTCCCTCAACATACATAAGCTTGAGTCCAACCATCCACACCCAATATTTCTTCCTATTTCAACTAACAAAACTACAACAACATGTTCTCTCCATTTAAATATTGTTCACTTTGTGTTAAATGGGCCTTCACAACTTTAAAACATATCTACATTGTTTAAAACACTTTTACATAGTTAAGAAGAGTTACGTACATATATGGTATCATAAACTTCTTTTTCTTTTTGATATGAGATATCATTCACCTTGCTAGCGGACACAGTGTCCTTGTTGTGTTCCATGGGATTATGGGGCCATTTAAATAGATAAACACCCATTGTTAAAATCTAAAATGAAGACAAATAAAATAAATATTACTATAAAATACATTATAAATTATAAATATTATAAAAAATTAAGTTGAGTGGGAATTTGGTTAGGGTTGTTAAAATCTTAGTCTAAGTCCAACTTAAATTGAGTTTAGATTAAAAAAAAAAAAAAAAAAAACTCAAACTTAGCCTAAATATTAAAAAAGATTACTAAAACTCACCCACAAATTGGGTTGGATAAGCCCATCCCACCCAAGTTGTGTCTCTCCCAACATATTTATGAAGTTTCAATATCAATGGAAGTCTGAAACTAAGATATAAATTGCATTTAATGTGGCAAATGCTAAGATCAAAACTTGATGTGTACATCATTGACTTCCCATAATTTCAAATAAATTTGTTGATGCTCTCCAAAACTCTTTTAAATAAGACTTTGTCACCAGTTTTTTTTAATTTAGATTTCAAATCATTTTTTTTCCTTTTATTTTAGAACTACTCCTTGTGTTATATCTTTAATTACTAATAAAACCTCATCTTGAGTTTTGTCTAGGATATATGGTTGATATATATATATATATATATATATATATATTAACTAATATTGTGTA
Source organism: Vitis rotundifolia (assembly GCA_030254885.1). Classification (NCBI taxonomy): domain Eukaryota; kingdom Viridiplantae; phylum Streptophyta; class Magnoliopsida; order Vitales; family Vitaceae; genus Vitis; species Vitis rotundifolia. Next base: position 20,530,373 of record CM058159.1, on the reverse strand, counting down.
GTTGTAATTCATATATGGGCAACAATATCATGACTTCCAGTACATGTGCATGTTGTGTGAAAAATGAGATATTTATTTATCCAACTTATAAACACAATATTGTGGATGTGTATTTAAATGTTTGCAAGTTTTTATTCGAGTTTTGTTCTTACTATTATTGTAGTGATAAAATAATATTGTGAAAATTGTTGTAGTATTGGAGGAAATTAAAGAATGATGATTAAATTGGAATGAAAATCAGTTTTTTTTTTTATTTTTATAATCAAGAACATCTAGTTGGTTCAATTGTTAATGGCGGTTAATTTGAAGATTGTTGAAGGATTTGCTTAATACATAAAACAATTGTTAATGAAAACTAAGCTTATACTATTGGTTTTTGTACATGAAACTTAAATTTTAAAGGATGCCACTATTGAAACAAATTTCAAGCTCTTCAATGACATTAGGCTTGATATTGGAGTACTTTTTATATTGTCCAGGTAGGTGTTACATTTCATGTCCTTATGGGTGGGTCTTGGATTGTTATAAAGTTAAAATTATATATATTAGAGCAAAGAAGGAAGCAAAAAAGGAAAAGAGTCTAGGATGATGGAAACTTTTCTTACTATAGTGCTTTTATTCACGTGAAGCCTATATAGGTGAAGTTACACATGACTTTGATGCTAGAAATAAGAAAACAACCTATTAAACATTAGAAAATAACAATCCACTATCACTACTACATTACATGGAGCTACCAAGGACTAGCTCCTTATTAACCATTTCCTGGAAACTAATACAAATGAAACATTAACTGGATTGGTATTTATAACATATATAAGCGTATTTTTTAAATATGCAAAGAAGTCTTGGAATTGTTGCCAACTGATGAGTCAATTGGATAACTGAAAACTTTCCTTATATATATACCAATTTTCTTTTTTCATAAGTCATATTTATAGATACTCAATTTTAGAGATATGTTGAATATGTAATACTTTAGCTTTTGAAATGTATAGCATGTTGGAATTATTGTGACCTTTATGATCACATGAAGTTAATCCCCTTGATTTTAAGAGTTTATGACCAAAGTTATGAACTTAATGTACTTACAGTTCCCATAATATTATACATTTGATACATGTGGGAAAATTAAATGTATATGGAACATGGAAAAATACAAGGTATCATGACCAAAGTCATAACCTATGAAGTTATGTACAAGGTAAAATGACCAAAGTCATATACCTATATTAAAGTTTTCATATACCATTGAATACTATATGAAATTAAGAAATGAGGATTTATATATCTAGAAGGAAGTGTTTATTTGTGACTCTTGATGGAAGGTCACTTGACATGATATAAAAGGGCTCTTGGTCCCTCTCTTCAATCATTCTAAGTTTGTGAGATTTCTCATCATTTTTTGTACAAACATCAAGTGTGAGAGAGTAAGGAAAGGAAAGATACAAGGTGCAAATACCAATTCAAGAGATACAAAGTGTTACTAAAGTGACTTAACATTGAAAACAATGTACATAAGGTAATCTTTATCACAATATCATAAGGTGAGTTTTACAGATCTATTTCGATTTATTAAACTAGAATTGAGAAATCTTGTTTACTTGATTTTCTAACATAGCATAAATCTAGTTTGATCTAATGCTTAACCTTCTAATAGAACAAAAATGGAACCCTTAGACACTATTCAATTGTATATTTTTACTTCTAACATAAGGTTCTTATTGAGGGTAATAAGGTAAAAATTCTTTTAACATGTAACACTTTTATTATTATCATTTTATTAAAATACTTTTATGAGAAATCTATCAATATTTAGCTACAACTTGGAAAAGTCCCCTCCAAGTGTTTTTGGTAGTGTTTTGCATAACAAACAAATGTTTTTCTTTGAAGAAGCATGTGTGTAAGTGTTAATTTAGGAATTACTTTATGTTTGATTCCAAAAAAAAAAAAAAAAAAATACTAAAAGAATAAACAAAATGTTAAGAAATATGGTTTTATAATATGTTTTGGATTAGCACAATGGAAGATGAAAGAAAATAAAATATAATTAAAATTAATTAGAATCTTATGTATTTTCAAATTATTTAATTTATATTAAGAATAAAAATAAATTAAATTAAATGAGCTTGAAAAAATATCTACATAATTTATTTACTTTTAAAATTTGTTTTTTTTAAAAAAAAATTCTCTGTTTTTCCCTAACATTTCCCTTCAAATTTTATAATAACCAAGCATAGGGTAAAAAATTTTCTAAACATTTTTTTAGTGATTTTAAAATAAAATGTTTTCAAATATTAGAAATTTTTTTATCCCTTTCAAAATCATTAGTAAACAGCTATGAATCTAAATTCTAGTTGTAGCGAGAGGAAACGTGTTAATTTGCTCGATCAACTAGTGGACTTGTTACTTTAATTTAGTTAGACTATGTGTTGCCTGTGTTTTAGAAATGGTAACTATAGATGGTATTATGAGGATAACATGTTATTCTAATTTATGGTGTATTAAAACCTCATTTATGGTGTATGAAAACCTCATTAAACTCCATGCTTTGAATTCCTTTATTTTCTTATATTTGAAAATAAACAAAAACAAAAAAGGCTTCGATGCTCAAAAATGCAAAAAGAAAGTAAAAAATTTGGCTCCACAATATTATTAATTCATTGAGCAAGTTACCTATCATTTTTAGCCATAATGATTTTTTAAATCTATTAGTCATTTTCTATGATTGCCCCTCAAAATGTTTCAATAATATATATATATATATATATATATATATATATATATATATATATATATATATATATATAAAACCTACTTTTAACCTGAAGTACTCAATTCAAGTTCAATCTAATCTCATCTTTCTAAAATTATATTCAATTCAAGTTAGATTATATTTGAGTTAATCAAATTAGATTTAGGTTAACCATATAATTTGATTCAAAATCAATTATACCAAATTTGAAATAATGAATGGAACAAATTTCAAGACAACAAAAATAAAAATAAAAATATATTTATATATCTTTCTAAAAATGAAAAAGTATATGATATAATTATAATTTTTATTTTTCCTTTAAGATCTAAAATGAAGATAAATAAAATAAATATTACTATATAATACAATATAAATTATAAATATTATAAAAAATTAAATTAGCTAGGAATTTGGTTAAGGTTGTTAAAATCTTAATCTAAGTCCAACTTAAATTGAGTTCATATTAAAAAAAAAGAAAAAAAAACTCAAACTTAGCCTAAATATTAAAAAATATTACTAAAACTCATATCAGGTTAGACAAGCCCATCCCACCCAAGTTGTGTCTCTCCCAACATATTTATGAAGTTTCAGTATCAATGGAAGTCTAAAACTAAGATATAAATTGCATTTAATGTTGCAAATGCTAAGATCAAAACTTGATGTATGCATCATTGACTTACTATAATTTCAAATAAATTTGTTGATGCTCTCCAAAACTCTTTTAAATAAGACTTTATCACTAGCTTTTTTTTTTTTTTTTTTAATTTAGATATCAAATCAAAATTTTCCTCTATTTATTTATAGAACTACTCCTTATGTTATATCTTTAATTACTAACAAAACCTCATCTTTAGTTTTGTCTAGGATATACGGTTGATATATATATATATATATTAACTAATATTGTGCAGTTGTAATTCATATATGGGCAACAATATCATGACTTCCAATACATGTGCATGTTGTGTGAAAAATGAGATATTTATTTATCCAACTTATAAACACGATATTGTGGATGTGTATTTAAACATTTGTAAGTTTTTATTCCGAGTTTTGTTCTTACTATTATTGTAGTGATAAAATAATATTGTGAAAATTGTTGAAGTATTGGAGGAAATTAAAGAATGATGATTAAATTGAGATGAAAATTAGTTGTTTTATAATCAAGAACATCTAGTTGGTTCAATTATTAATGGTGGTTTATTTGAAGATTGTTGAAGGATTTGCTTAATATATAAAACAGTATGTAATATTATTATTTTGGCTCTTCATTTACCAAATTAATTAGTTGCAATTTTGTTTATTACCAACAAAGGAAATTAAAAATATGTAGATATTGATAGTCAATTCCTAACTGTAGGGTTAATGTTTTTAAATAATCCAAATTAATTTTTCAATTTGTTTTTCTATAATAGAGCTCCGGTGAATATGTTGTATTATATTGTGTAAAATTAATGACTTTTTGATATGCCTTGGTGTACAAAGAAATAGAATCTAACTATTGATAACAAATGAGAAGTAGCATCTAACTATTGATAATAAAATGTTTAAGTCTATGTTACAAAACTATATCGTTAATAAATAGTGAGTAAATAGTGCTTCTAAATGTGGACCAACCTTTTATTCATATTATATTCATTGTATTCTTCTTGAACATCACTTTGTGAGAGTCATTAATCTTTTCAACAGCACATTACACTCCTTCAAGGCATCTTCTATTTCCTAGAAGCTCTTTCGTTGCTTATAAGAGATATGGTGTTTTCAGATTTTGAAAACTCAAAGATGAGAATGAAAGACAAATTCTAAAAATAATTAAAATAATAAATAAAAATATGATATCAATATTGTAGAAGTTCTACATATCATCGTAACATAAATCTTTGAATCAAATTTACAAATATGTACATATTTCTAAATTTTAAATAAAATGTTCAAAAATTAAAAAACTTTTTAATTAAAAAGTGCTACAAAAAAATCTATCAATATTTGTGTGATATTTTTGTAGTCTATTTTTTTCCAATGACATAAATTGATAATTGAATAGATTTTTGAATGTTCTTTTTCCCAAAAGAAACTTCTAAACTGGTTTTATGTTTCAATTGAAAGCCAGTAGCAATAACAAGGTAAAAGCTAATTCTAAGAGAACTCCATTCTTTGTTTCTAGTTTAATTTCATTCTACACTTCCATCATGCATGCAAGACATTACAAAAGAAATGTTAAATGAACTTTTACCATATTACCCTCAATCATAACCTTATGTTAGTAGTGAAAATATACAATTAAATAGTGTCAGGAAGGAGTGTAATATGGTAAAAGTTCATTTAATATAAATACTTTTATTAATAACACTTTTATTAACATACTTTTATAATAAATCTATTAATATTTGGGTACAACGGGGAAAAGTCCTTTTAGAGTGTTTTTTGTGATGTCTTGCATTGTAAAAAAATGTTTTTCTTTTAATAAGCATACGTAAAGTGTTAATTCAAGAATTATTTTAAGTTTATATTTGATTCCATAAAAATATTAATATTATGTTTGATTCCTAGAAGGCTATGTTTGGTTCTCAAAAAGTTTGAAGGAAAATATGAGGGAAAGAAAATAAAAAGGAAAAGTAGAAGGAAAGAAAAAATGAAGGGAAATAAAAAATAAATTTAAAGTCAATAAATTATTTTTATGTATTACCTCAAACTTTTTTTATAGTTTTGACTTTCTATATATGGATTAAATAATTTAAAAATATATAATTTTTTTAATAATTTGAATTATATTTAACTTTTTTTTATATTTTTCATAATAAAATCAAAGATGATTTTCTTATGTTTGATTGTCCTATGAAAGATATTAAACAAAATCAAATATAATCAAAACTATTCAGAAATTTATACATTTTCAAATTATTTAATTCTTCTATCAATGAATTAAACTAACTAAAATGAATTTGAAGTAGCAAATAAAAACAATAAATTGACTTTAAATTTATGTTTTATTCTTCTTTAATTTTTCTTTTTAATTTTCCTCTCAATTCCCCTCCCTCCCTCCCTCCCCCCTCTCACATTTTTCCTTAAACTTTCTAAGAACCAAACATATAACCTAAGAAAATAAGAAAAATACTAAAAAATATGATTTTCTGATCATATGTTTGGATGACAAATGATAAAAGATGAACTAAGATCAAATATAATTAAAATTACTAAGAATATTATGTATTTTTAAATTATTTAATCTTGATATAAAAGAAGAAAAATAAATTAAATAAGTTTGAAAAATTATATAAATAATTTATTAATTTTAAACATTTTTAAAAAATTTGTTTTACTCTTTTTGTTTTTTTTTTCTCTATTTTACCCTTGGCATTTCCCTTCAAATTTTCTAATAACCAAATATAGGGTGAAAAAAAAAATTATTAGTGATTTTAAAAGGAAATATTTTCAAATATTAGAAAATGTATTTTTTTAATCCCTTTTAAAATCACTACTAAACAGCAATGAATCCAAATCCTTTTTGCAGCTAAAGGAAACATGTCAATTTGCCCAACCAACTAGTGGACTTAGTTGTTGTAATTGGCTTAGGCTGTATGTTGCTTGTGTTTTAGAAATAGTAACTAGAGATGGGATTACTCCGATAATACATAATTCTAATTTATGGTGTATAAAAACCTCATTAAACTCAATATTTTAAATTCCTTTATTTTATTATATTTGAAGGAAAACCAACAACCACAAAAAGAAAGCATCGCTGCTCCAAAATTCAATATATATACATTGGAATTAAAATTAGAATTATTTGGGATGAAATAATAGCAATTCCAATTAGGGTTGTAATTTGGGTGCCTTGGACTGAACGAAGTCCAACCCAAATGATCAACCTGAGCCTAATTTAATCTACCTCATACTTGAGGTACTTAATGCAACCTCATCTTTCTAAACTCGGGTTGAGTTAGAGTAAGATTAGATTTGGGTTGATCGAAATAGTATGATTAAAAATTCATTATACCAAAATTGAAATAATGAATGGAACAAAATTTCAAGATAATAAAAAAATAAAACTAAATTTATATATATTTTTAAAAAATAAAAACTTAAATGATATAATTATAATTATAATAAAATAATTATTATAATATAATTATAAATATTATAAAAAAGTTAAAAATGATTACTAAAACTCACCTAAAGATCGGGGTTGGATCAAGTCATCCCACTCAAATTGTGTCTTTTTTAATATATTTCTAAAGCTTCATAGAAGTATGAAACTAAGATACAAATTGCACCTAAAATAGCAATTACTAATTTAGAACTTGATATATACATCATCGACATACTGCAATGTCAAATAAATTTGTTTAGCATTTGAAACTCAATTTTTTTCTCAGTTTTTTTTTCTTCATAAATTTAACTATTCAAATAAGACTTTGTCACCAGTTTATTTTTTATTTTTTATTTTTATTTTTTAAATTTAGATTTCAAATCATTTATATATATAGAGATATATGCAACTAGTCATTATGTCCTATTTTTAATTAATTAAAAAAACCTTATCTTGAGTTTTTTTCGATATAGTGGATTTTTTTTTCCATTTTTCAAAGAGTTTTGTCCTAGATGTATAGTTGATTTTTAAAAAATAAATTAATATTGTGCAGTTTTAATTAATATGTAGGCAGCAATATTATGACCTCCAATACATGTGCATATTGTGTGAAAAATAAGATATTTATTTATCCAACTTATAAAACTTATAAACATCATACTATGTTGTGGACCCGCATTTCTGCACGCATGCGTTTCCCACTTAAATGGCATGACTCGCTTTTTTATTTTTAAAAAAATGATTTTTGAAAAGTTTTGGAGTCGTCACTTATTTTTGTTTTATTTTTAAAGGGAAAAACAAAATAAGAAAGAAAAACCCTAAATGTAACTCCTAAAGGAAAAACGGGTCTGTGAAAAACCGAGCCTAGGTTCGGGGGTTGAGTTACCTCTTGAAAAGGTACGGTGATAGACTGTAGCACCCCTCTAAGCCCTAAGAATTAGGTCTCTACTAATTAAGTTAAAGCAAGTGTGGCAATTAATTGATTAAACATGGATACCAAAAGAATATCAATCTAAAAATAATTGAATAAAGAAGAAAGACAGAGAGTGTACATGAGTAATGAGCTGATTGCTTCATGAAAAACAGAGGTTAGTAAATGAACACAGAATAATCACATACATGTTACAGAGTGAGGTAAGTCAATCAAGCATAACAATCAATCAATCAATCAATTAATGAGAAAATCACATATATTGGGTCCCACCAAAATCCAATTTATTTTAGCATGAATTAACTCAATAAATTTTTATTATTTGAAATTATATAATTATTCATGTTTATTAAAAATGTGAAAATTTAGAAAATTATTAAAAAACAATGAGAATTTGTGAAAGGTGCTTGCTGGAAAAAAAATGTGGCAACCAATTTTATTAAAAAATGGAAAATATTTAAAATCAAGGAATTAAAAAATAATAATAATAATAATAAAAAAAAAAATAAAATAAAAGATGCATGCCTAGTGGAAAATGGTAGGAATTGATTTATTAAAATTGGATTTATTTAAAATAAAGAAACAAAAATTAAAGAATTAAAATAATTTGAAAACAAGATTTTTTTTAACATCAATTTTTGAAAGCATGCATGAAAATATAGGGGTAGGACACGTAGATTTTAAGAGTGGCCCACCAAAGGTGGCCATGCATGACATGCAAGAGTGGGGTCCGGGGGTTCAGAAGAGTTTGGGGTAGCATTGCGACTCCTTCCGCCTTTGCTGTCCGAACCACTTTTTGCTCCAGTGGAGATAGCTTCACAATCTGCTTGACACGGTGCATGCAGCAAACCAACTTGCTACCCCGCCTGGTTTTTGTTTTCATGGTTTCTATCCGAAGCCTCACAACTTCTAGTATTATCTTTATTGAAAGAGCTTTCTTGAGATGAAAGCTATAGATTTGGAGTGTTTTCACCAATGCCGTCTTTCTCATGAGAAGGTTCATTTTTACTTGAGTTTGGCCGGACTAGTTTTCTCCTCTTCTGATGACCACCCAACAAGCCATTGCTGACCATGAGCTTAAGTTAATCATACGAAAAACAGAATATGAACATGAACAGCATATACGAGCATGGGGTGAAGCAAGTGCAAAGCTCGCCATTTGTTAAGCCATGATGATGCCATATAACTTCTGATCTAGGTAAATAAGATAAACCAATTCTGAGAAAATAACATGCAAAACTGTAGTCGAGTGGTTTGAGCGGCAAGTCCGTCTGCTTTGTTGTCATCAATGTGGATCATACAGGAATTGGCAAGCCTTTCTTCGCCATGCTATCAAGAACATCATTGAGAGCTTGGCAGAGGCCAACAATCTGTTGATCCCACTGTTGTAACTCCTCAGCTTCATCCTCAAAATGTATAACAGCTTCTACCTGATCAATAGATGTAAAATGCATGGGCTCTTCTCAGCATTCCAAATCTCAAATTCAGTTTTGAAATCAGCAGAACCAGCAAATTTTGTTTTTTCTGGAACCTGGGAAAATGCCCAAGAATCTCTACAAAATTGGATGAGAATGAAGAGCCTGAGAAACAAAGAAAAGACTTCACTATCGATCGGAAATGGATCAGGTCCGAGCCAGTTCCCAATTCACAGTGCTGGCAATGTTTTGGAACCAATGGGATCTGCAGGCTTTGGGGTCGGACATGGAGGGGCTGGAGACGGGCATCAGAAGGACCTACCTCATCAAGTCATCAATGGCTTCAGCATGGTGAATCCCTATGAAGTGAATGCAGAAAAACAAACCGTTTAGGGGGCACACCCTTACCATCAATTCATTAACATGTTCAGTCCTGGAAACGGCAGTACAGAGATTGTCATCAACACAGCTGATGCTGATGCCACAGAGACAGCCGTTGTTGAGAAGATTAGGCGCAGAATGATAAAGAACAGAGAATATTCTGCTGTCAGGTTAAGAGCAAGGAAACTAGTAAGTTGTCTTTCCATTGTTCATTGACAATCAGCTAGGTACGAGCTCAATCACTTCCCAGGGAAAATTTCATTTTCTTTGACTTCCCATTTTGCATCAAGTCCCGAAATTCTTGTCAACGAGTATTGCATCACAAATAATAGGAAGTTTCCTTCCATTAAATGGATGAATGGCGAATTTTCCATGAAAACCCATGTACCTTTCATCGTCAGGATGTACAACAATGACAGTATCATCAAGCATTGTTTCCACTCTAGTAGTGGCCACACCCTCCTTCTATAGGATAAGCAAACGATATTAGAACACCAAACTCCACTGGCTTTTCATATCCAGGAACCTTGGGAGTCCTAACTTTGATGTCCTCATAGTCCACCTCAATATCATATATTGTTGTTCGCGAGATGCAATCCCAATTCACTAATTGAAGATCCCTATAGATAAGACCCTCCTTGTAAAGCCTAGCAAAAGCCTCTGTAACAGCCCATGACCTTTTCTCATCCATTGTAGAACACTCGCGGGACCAATCAAGAGAAGCACCCATTCGTCATTGTCGTTTCATTATGTTCCCCCCACTGTACATAACTAGAACCTTCTACAGCTGCTATGGAATTATCACCATTATTGCAAGAGGATGAAACCCATTTGTTTGATGGCATGACATGGGAAGAATGAAGGAAATAGACATGGCAGTTACCCAAAATCATCAAAAAAATTAGTGTTGTTTGTTTTTTTATTTAATTCTAAATAGAAACTTAATGTTTAATAGTGTTAAATATTAGGTTGTTTGTTTTTGTAATATTTTATTTTTATTAAGTATTAAAAAGTAAATAAAAACCAATATGTTATTTTTTATATTTAAAAAAAGTTATATATTTTGACTTTTTCTATTTGGTAAAAAGTTTATAATAAGTTATGAAAAAGTAAAAAAACAAACAACCTAAATTCTGAAAACAAATTACTTTAAGTAAAAAGCCAAAAAAACAAACACTAGTTTTTGACTTAATAGAAAAAGTCAAAATTTTTATTCAACTAAAAGTAAGGTGGTGTTTGTTTTTTTACTTAATTCTAAATAGAACCTTAATGCTTAATAGTGTTAAATATTAGGTAGTTTGTTTTTGTAGTATTTTATTCTATTAAGTATTAAAAAGTAAAGAAAAATCAATATATCATTTTTTCTATTTAGAAAAAGTTATATATTTTGGCTTTTTCTATTTAATAAAAAGTTTATAATAAGTCATGAAAAAGTAGAAAAATGAATAACCTAAATTCTGAAAACAAATTGCTTTCGGTAAAAAGCCAAAAAAACAAACACCACCTAAGTCTTCCACTGAACAAATTCTAGCAACCCAAACCTTGCCGAGATCTTACCCGTTAAGAAGGATAGACATGAAAGGCCATGCTCTGGATCTTGAGATTATTGTAGGATTCAGAAGATTTTCTTAACAGAGCAATAATTTCAAAGAAGCCTTTGAACCTCTTCCCCTTATAGATTCAACAAAGCTATCCATCTCAACTCTGGTTTATGTGATCTTGATGTTTTAGGAGCACAACGATCCACATTACTGAAGCCTTGAGAGCTCTTTGGAAAATGACCGAGAGAACATTGCTCATATGACTGAAATTTATTCAGCTTTTTTGGAATGAACTTAACGGGACCCAGCTCTCTCAAAAGGATGTTAGAAGCAGAGAAATCCAAAGGGAGTGAAATGAAGACACAACAAGAACGAACAAAGCAAAATACCCATTAAATAATAACTCTACTTCATGGGTAGTCGATGAGCTATAAAAACTGGTGGGAAGGTTTGAGTGATCTTAACACATGACCAATGGCATAACTATCATGCAACACATACAAGTGAAACAGAGACCAAATAAACGGAAATGGGAAACAGACTTAACACATCCAAGCGTCAACACAAAAATCCAAATATCAACGAGAAGCATGGTATGACTGTAAAAAAAAATGGAGAACCTCAGGTGTGAAATGGTCAAACCTGAGCGATTCCCCTCGAGCAAACCTTGCTTGGCTTCCAGCAAGCTGCAATCTCCCTCCTCTGTTCCCCGTTTCCTCTTCTCTAGCTCTCTGTTTTGCTCCAGAAAAAACGATTGGGTCTGCCTCTCAAAGAAATCTCAGCTCACCCCCTTCATCCTCTCTAACTTCAGCTGGTTTTCCCTTCCCTAACTCTCCGGTTTGCTCCAGAAAAAACGATTGGGTCTGCCTCTCAAAGAAATCTCAGCTCACCCCCCTTCATCCTCTCTAACTTCAGCTGGTTTTCCCTTCCCTAGCTCTCTGCTTTTTCTTTCAAAGAATACCCCCCAGCTCAAGCAACACCCCGCTCCCTGTAATGGTCTTCTCTCTCCACAATCTTCAAAACAAACTCAGAATATTCCTCCAACAAGCGCCACTCGCTCATTGCTCCTGGAAACGGTCACTGTTCCCCACTCCCTCATACACGTGCTGCCAAAATAACAAAAAATGTGCTCCCAAAATAATCCCTACCTATAGACCAAAAACGAGGGTCTACATATGTGTAGTTAAATGTATACAAGTTTTTATTCAAGATTTGATCTTATTATCAGTATAGTAATAAAATATTAATGTGAAAATTGTTAAAATATGTTGGAGTATTGGAGGAAATTAAAAAATTATGACTAAGCTGGGATGAGAGAACATTTTTTTCTAATCAAGAATACCTACTTAGTTCAATCACCAATGGTGGAATTAAGATTGTTGAAGGATTTAGTTAATTCATAAAACAGTAGGGTATAATTATTTTTTATATTGACTATTTTTATTTTGATTCCCCATTTACCAAATGAGGTACAATTTGGGTTACTCCAAAGAAGGTAAATTGCAATATTCAAACTCACATCTCTATAAAAATGTGTAAATAGACCGTTAATTCCTAAATTTAGGGTTAGTATTTTTAAATATCCAACACAATTTTTTAATTTGTTTTCCTATAATAGAGGTATGGTGGACATGTTGTATCATATTGTGTAAGCATATTGATAGTGAAAGTTTTTAAGTTTATATTAAACTATATTGTGATTATATAGTCCTTCTAAATATTAAAGTTATTAATTTTTTAATTAGTTGGTTAACACTAACCTTGTGGGAAAAAATAAAAAAAATAAAAAAATAAATGTTTATCAAATAATCATCAAGCAATTCTTGAACACCACTTTATGAGAGTCATTAATCTTTTCCAAAACTCCTCCTAACACTTTCTATCTCCTAAAAGAGGTGTTTTTAAGAGAGACGGTGTTTTCACATTTTAAAAACTCATATATGTGAATGAAAAACAAATTCTCAAAACAAAAATATGAATAAAAATATATATGATATCGATATTAATTGTGGAAGTTTTCCATATCATCACAACATAAATGTTTGAATCAAATTTAGAAATACATACATATTTCTAAATTTTAAATAGAATATCCAAAAATCAAGAAACTTTTTAATATTAAAGTGCTTTAGGACTATTTTTTTTCCAAGAAAATTCTTTTTACTCTTTTAAAATTATTTTCTTTCTAATGGCAAGGCTTTATGAAAATAGAATTTCCAAAATAATAATTAAGGAACTACTCATTTCCAAATAAACTCATAACATAAAAAAAACTTCTCCATCTTACTCTCACATTAAAACAAAATTGTATCTAGTGGAACTAGTTTTTTCCATGGCATTAGTAATAAGACACAAAATTAGATGCAAATTATTGGAGGACTTACCTATGTATAATCTTTAGAGTGATATTGCCTAAACTAAAATTTTTGAACAAATCAATAATAAATACTTGGAGCCTATTTGACAATGTTTCATAAGGCTATGTTTGGTTTTCGGAAAATTTGAGGGAAAATGCAAAGGAAAGAAAATAGAGAGGAAAAGTAAAAGGAAAGAAAGAGTGAAGGAAAAAAAAAATTGAGTTAAAGATGATAAATTATCTTATTTGTTACTTCAAACTCATTTTATTTATTTTAACTCATCAATATAAAGATTAAATAATTTTAAAATGTATAAGTTTCTAACTAATTTTAATTATATTTAATTTTCTTTGGAATATTTTATAGGACAACAAAACATGAGAAAATCATTTTCCTTAACAATATTTTTCTCTCTTTTGTACTTTTCGAGAACCAAACATAACCTAGTGTTTCTAATCTTTCTAACACTTGAAAATTTTTATCATTTAAGTGCTAAAAAGACTAAAAATACTTTCAAAAATTATTGTCAAACACTCTTAATTTTTTTTATTATTCAAATCATTCACTCAAATTATCTAAAGTCACCTTGGATTCAAATCCTTATGACTTAGAGGTGAAAATCCTCATTCAGATGTATAAAATATATCAATACATGAAATCTTGAGTATCATACAAATATTATTCCAAAATGCCCAAATAAATTGTCATCAAGATGATAAAAACTTTCATCATATTCCATCACGTGAAAGTAATTATTTTCACTAGTATTGAATAAAAAAGTTACTAAATCATGATTGACTATAATATGAATGTGATACGATAAATATATAATTTATGTATTATTAAAATTAAAATTAAAATTAATTATAATTAGTTAAAAGTATTTAAATAATTAAAACAATTAATATTTTAAAAGTTAATAATATTTTATATAACCTTTAATAAAATGCAAATATGTTGATATTTTTAATTTTACTAATATTATAAGTATAATATTTTACTTTTAAGAAAATATATGTAAGAAAGATATATTCATATTTCTTATTTATAGTTGAACAACTGTTTTAACCATTGCTTATAAGTATAGTAAGCTCCTAGACTAGTTAGAAGAATTGAAAACATTTTTCTAAGTATACATCAATGGTATTTATAACATGTATAGTTCCCTATATAGTATCATTTTAAATATGTGAAAGAAGTCTCGCATTGTGGCCAACTTATGAACCAATTGAATGATTGAAAACTTTCCTTATCGAGAAATTATTCTTTAAAATAAAAACAAAAAGTCTAAATATAAGATGAAATTTAAATATATATATATATATATATCAATTGATATTTACTAACATTTAACTATTAGAATATTTGTTTCCCAAGTCAAAGTTGTATACCAATTTTCTTTTCTTATAAGTCATATTTATAAATCCTCAATTTTATTGATATGTTGAATACGTGATAGTTAAGCTTTTGAAATGTATAGCATTAATCTCGACACAAATCTAGTTTGATCTAATGCTTAACCTTCTAATAGAACAAAATGGAACTCCTTCAAGACACTATTCAATTGTATATTTTTACTATAATATGAGGTTTTGATTGAGGGGTAATATTGTAAAAGTTCATTTAATGTATAATGTTTTTATTAGTATCACTTTTATTAAAATACTTTTATGAGAAATCTATTAATATTTGGCTACAACTCTAAAATGTCCTCTTAAAGTGTTTTTTAAGTATATGTCTAAGTGTTTATTCAAGAATTACATTTATGTTTGATTCCAGAAAAATACTTAGGAAATAAGAAAAATGTTAATTAAATATGATTTTCTCATATGTTTGGATGACCATGATAGAAGATGAAGGAAAATAAAATGTAATTAGAATTATTTAAAACCTTATGTATTTTTAAATTATTTAATCTTTATATAAAAGAAGAAAATTAAATTAAATGAGTTTGAAAAAGTAAATAAATAATTTATTAACTGTAATCAATTTTTTTCTTTAAATTTGCTTTATTTTTTTTTTCTATTTTTTTTTATTATTTTCCTTCAAATTTTCTAATAACTAAACATATGGTAAAAAAATTTCTAAACTTTTTATTTGTGATTTTAAAATAAAATGCAAATATAATTAGAATTAATTAAAACCTTATATATTTTTAAATTATTTAACCTTTATATAAAAGAAGAAAATTAAATTAAATGAGTTTGAAAAAGTAAATAAATAATTTATTAACTTTGAACAATTTTTTTCTTAAAATTTGCTTAATTTTTTTTATTTTTAGTCTTTTCTCTATTTTTTTTCTTAGCATTTTCCTTCAAATTTTCTAATAGCTAAATATATGGTAAAAAAAATTCTAAACTTTTTATTAGTGATTTTAAAATAAAATATTTTCAAATATTAGAAAATATTTTTATCTCTTTCAAAATCACTAGTAAATAGCTATGAGTCTACATCCTAGTTGTAGCTAAAGGAAACATGTTAATTTGCTCAATCAAATAGTGGGCTTGTTGCTTTAATTGACTTAGACTATATGTTGCCTGTGTTTTAGAAATAGTAACTAGAGATTGCATTACTAGGATTATACATAACTCTAACTTTTGGTGTCTGAAAACCTCGTAATTTATGGTTATAAACCTCATTAAACTTGATTCTTGGAATTCCTTTATTTTCTTAGATTTGAAATAGAAAACGAATAATAATAAAAACAAAAACAAAGAAAGCATGGATGCTCCAAAATTTGAAAAATAAAGTAAAAATTTGGCTTGACAACATCATTAATTCATTGAGCAAATCACTTATATTTTTTAGCCCTAATGATTTTTAAATTTATTTTTATTAGTCATTTTCTATGATTGACATTCCTCAAAAGGTTAAAATTAGAGTTATTCCAGATGAAATATTAGCAATTCCAACAACTAGGATTGTAATTTGGGTGTCTTGGAATGAACCAAGTCTAACTCAAACAATCAACCTGAGCCCAATCTAACCTACCTCCAATATGAGATACTAAATCTAAATCCAAACTCAATCCAACCTCATCTTTCTAAATTTAGGTTGGAGTTGATTAGATTCAGATTGATTGAATTGGATTAGCTAGGTTAATCATGTAGCATAATTCAAAGTTGATTATACCAAAATTAAAATGATGAATAGGACAAAATTTCAAGATAATAAAAAAATATATACAACGATAGATTTATATATCTTTCTAGAAAATGAAAAATTACGTGATATAATTATAATTTTTGTTTTTCCTTTCAAATCTAAAATGAAGATGAATAAAATAAATATATTATATAAAATAACATAAACTATAAATATTATAAAAATATTAAATTGGGTTAGTGTTTGAGTTGGATTGTTTGCACCTTAATCCAAGTTTAACCCAAATTGAGTTTAAGTTAAAATAAAAGAAAATAAAAATTACTCAAACCCGACTTGAATATTAAAAATTATTGTTAAAATTCACCTAGTGATTGGGTTGGATCAGGCCACCCACCCCAATTGTGTCTTTCCCAATATATTTCTAAAGTTTCAATAGCAATGGAACTCTCAAACTAAGATATAAATTGCATGTAAAGCGACAACTACTACTTCAAAACTTGATGTATACATTATTGACTAACTACAATTTCAAATAAATTTGTTTATACTATTTGAAATTCTTTTTTTTTTCTTTTTTCTTTTTTATATACTTATTAGCTATCTAAACAAGACTTTGTCACTAGTCTTTCTAATTTAGATTTCAAATAATTTTTTCCTTTTGTTTTATAGAACTAGTATTTATGTCATATCCTTAATTAATTAGAAAAAGGACCTTGCCTTGAGTTTTGTCATGGATATATATAGTTAATTTTTTTTTAAAAACTAATATTGTGCAATTTTAATTCACATGTGGGCAACAATATCATGACTTCCAATGCATATGCATGTTGTGTGAACAAATGAGATATTTATTTATCCAACTTATAAACATGATACTATGGATGTGTATATTTAAATGTTTACAAGGTTTTATTCAAGTTTTGTTATGAGTATTAATATAGTGATAAAATAATATGGTGAAAATTGTTTTAAAAAATTGGAGTATTGGAGGAAATTCAAGAATATGATAATGTATGGATCAAAAACAGTTTATATAATTAAGAACATTTAATTAGTTCAATCACCAATGGATGTTTTAAGAAAGCATGGATGCTCCAAAATTTGAAAAATAAAGTAAAAATTTGGCTTGACAATATCATTAATTCATTGAGCAAATCACTTATATTTTTTAGCCCTAATGATTTTTAAATTTATTTTTATTAGTCATTTTCTATGATTGACATTACCTCAAAAGGTTAAAATTAGAGTTATTCGAGATGAAATATTAGCAATTCCAATAGCTAGGGTTGTAATTTGGGTGTCTTGGAATGAACCAAGTCTAAATCAAACAATCAACCTGAGCCCAATCTAACCTACCTCCAATATAAGATACTAAATCTAAATCCAAACTCAATCCAACCTCATCTTTCTAAATTTAGGTTGGAGTTGATTAGATTCAAATTGATTGAATTGGATTAGGTTAATCATGTAGCGTAATTCAAAGTTGATTATACCAAAATTAAAATGATGAATAGGACAAAATTTCAAGATAATAAAAAAATATATATAAAGATAGATTTATATATCTTTCTAGAAAATGAAAAATTACGTGATATAATTATAATTTTTGTTTTTCCTTTCAAATCTAAAATGAAGATGAATAAAATAAATATATTATATAAAATAACATAAACTATAAATATTATAAAAATATTAAATTGGGTTAGTGTTTGAGTTGGATTGTTTGCACCTTAATCCAAGTTTAACCCAAATTGAGTTTAAGTTAAAATAAAAGAAAATAAAAATTACTCAAACCCGACTTGAATATTAAAAATTATTGTTAAAATTCACCTAGTGATTGGGTTGGATCAGGCCACCCACCCCAATTGTGTCTTTCCCAATATATTTCTAAAGTTTCAATAGCAATGGAACTCTCAAACTAAGATATAAATTGCATGTAAAGCGACAACTACTACTTCAAAACTTGATGTATACATTATTGACTAACTACAATTTCAAATAAATTTGTTTATACTCTTTGAAATTCTTTTTTTTTTCTTTTTTCTTTTTTATATACTTATTAGCTATCTAAACAAGACTTTGTCACTAGTCTTTCTAATTTAGATTTCAAATAATTTTTTCCTTTTGTTTTATAGAACTAGTATTTATGTCATATCCTTAATTAATTAGAAAAAAGATCTTGCCTTGAGTTTTGTCATGGATATATAGTTAATTTTTTTTTTTTTAAACTAATATTGTGCAATTTTAATTCACATGTGGGCAACAATATCATGACTTTCCAATGCATATGCATGTTGTGTGAACAAATGAGATATTTATTTATCCAACTTATAAACATGATACTATGGATGTGTATATTTAAATGTTTACGAGGTTTTATTCAAGTTTTGTTATGAGTATTAATATAATGATAAAATAATATGGTGAAAATTGTTTTAAAAAATTGGAGTATTGGAGGAAATTAAAGAATATGATAATGTACGGATCAAGAACAGTTTATATAATCAAGAACATTTAATTAGTTCAATCACCAATGGATGTTTTAAGATTGCTAAATGACTTGGTTAATACATAAAATAATATGTAATAATTATTTTTTATATTAATTATTTTTATTTTACTTGCCTATTCACTAAATTAGTTGCAGTTTTGTTTAATACAAACAAGATAAACAGCACGATTAATATTCACATCCCTATTGAAACATGCACATATACCACTTTCATATTAATGGTCAATTCCGAACTTAAGGATTAATTTTTTTTAAATAGTCCAACATAATTTTTAATATGTTTTTCTAAGGTACTACCAACATGTATTATATTGTCTAAAATTTATTACTTTTTTATATGCCTTAGTGGAAGGAGAAGTAGTATCTAACTATTGATAGTAAAGTTTTTAAGTTTATAGTAGAAAACAATATTGCCAATAAATAGTCTTTCTAATTATTAACTGTTTAACTAATTGTTCAACATTAACCCTTGTAAGAAAAAAATATAAAAATGAAACAATAAATGTTATCAAGAAATCATCAGGCAATCGTGAGTTTTTGCTACAACACTTAAATCATGTTATAGTTATTGCATTCTTCTTTAACACCACTTTGTGAAAGCCACTAATATTTTCCACAACACCTTAAAACTCCTTTTAGCCAAACATCTTCTATTTCCTAAAGCTCTTTTTAGTGCTTTTGAGAGATGATGTTTTTAGATTTTGAAAACCAAAATATGAGAATTAAAAACAAATTATCAAGACAAAAACATGAATAAAAATATGCATAATATCAATATTATGAAAGTTTTATAGATCATAATAACATAATTCTTTGAATCAAATATGGAAATGTGCACATGTTTCTACTTTCTAAAATAATATGTAAATTTAAATAAAATGTCTAAAATTCAAGAAACTTTTTAATAGATAAGTGCTTTAGGAAATTTTTTTTTTTCAAGAAAAACCTTTTTCATTTTTTATTAGATGCAGAATATTGAAGGACTTATCTATATACAATTTTTAGAGCCATATTGCCTAAACGAAAATTTTTGAACATAATCCCTAAAAAATACTTAATTTTTTTTTATTAAACCAAATGATTCACTCAAATAATCTAAATTCACCTTGGATTGAAATCCTCATTAGTTGAGAATGGATATCCTAATTCTCAGCTAATATTTCTTTCCTTTTTTTCTTTTTTTTTTTTGTTGCTCCATGTTGTAGAAAAATCTATGACTGCGCCATCGTAATACCAATAGAAATATGGTGCAATGTCATTTTATTAATAAATATTGAAATTCATCAAATAGCAACAATAAGTGTTAGTATCTCATTTCCTTTAATAATCTCCTTCTAAATGATTGTTCCTTAATTTATTGAAAAATATAAATTACCTTGCCATGCCATCATCTAAATGTACATGTAAAAACTTACAATAAGTTGGAAAAAATAAAAATTCAAAGCAAGCAATCCTTAAGAATGATAATAAAAATATTTCAAAATGTCCAAATAAATTATCAGCAACATTATAAAAAACTTTCATCATATCCAACACTTGATTTACTAGTATTGAACAAAGAGTTACTAAATCATGATTAATGTTAATGACCTTGATGCTTGTGACATGGGTCACAAAGGCTTAGCACTATGCATTGCACCACCCACTAAAGAAAAGTGCAAATTGAATAAAATGATTGTGTCTGAATTTCTAAGTTAAGCATAGTGTTCTAAACATCTATAAGCTCCTTTAACCCAAAGTGTGAAGTTGAAGACCTTAATGGCAAAAACTTTTACATCTATGTCATATTAAACCCTTCACCTAAGGGTGGTGAAGAAAGTCTTTTAGTAGGGATGATTTTTAGAGTTTTTGAGGAATTTAGGGCCTTAACCTTAGCAAGTTGGATTTAGAGGATTTAGAACAAACAATTGATGATGGAACTTGAATAAGACATTGCTAGGGGGTAGCAATGCCTCAGTTGGGGGTGTGACTAATGTCATATATTGCATGAAAATAATGGTAAAAATCACATCTTATGCTTGATTTTAGCATTATAGAGCTCTCTAACTAGTCCATTATATACTTACTTGTGTATGCTAGGTTTTCTCACATTCTTCACTTATATATGTATATGCCACTATTTTGATGAATAATGATGGTCTTGGGATCCTCTTAGGACATCCTAGAGGCAAGAATGGGGTATAAGTTTAGCCAAAGGATCAAAGTCACATGGAGATCAAATGTGCTATCCTACTAATAAAAAAGGTTTAATTTGGTTGAAGCGGCTAGGGATGTCCAAATGGGTTCAAATGATTTTTGTTTTTGTTTTTGTTTTTTTTTTTTTAAACTCTAGAACCCTTGAAGATCAATGTCACTAATTTTTGGAAGCTTTGGATGTCATTTACCTATGTGAATAAATTAGGAAAGACTGTGTAGAGTAGTGAAGGTGCAGAGAGGGAGAGGATCTTTCTTGCGGTATTGGCGCCACACTGGTGCAATAGTGGTCCCACAATTGAAGCTACCACCACGTTTGATTGTGAGCAAGATGAGCCATTGGAGAAAGTGGTACCAGGGTAGCACCAAACCCGTTGGTGCAACCACTTTCCTCAGTGGTGCTGCCACTTTTTGCTAATGATATGAGGATGAGCAAAGTGCATTTTTGTAGACGTTTCTAAGTGACCATTGATCCCCCACTTCACACATTGGATGCCTCCACATGGTACACTATCTAGGGCATGATTGAGAATTTAGGTTGCCTCATGTCTTTTTATTTTTTTTATTTTTATTATTATTATTTTTTGTGCATATTCTAATTGATTTGCCATAATCTAAACTCATTTCTTTCACTTGTAATTGAATCTTCTCTTTTCATGTCTTACATCAATGGATTGTTAGATTTAAATCTTGGATTTCAATGTTTGTCTTTCCACACTCTATTTTTGTTCCAAAATTTAGTCTTACTTTCATGTCTTTTAAGTAGTAGAATAGGTTGAGGAAAGGGAACCCTAGGGTCCTCTCTTTGACCCTTGGAAGGAGATTACTACTCAAAAAGAGCATATTTTAGATAATAATTCTCATGAGTTTTACATTTTTTGAATAGTAATTATGCCTAAAACACTCAATTAACATGTTGTTACCATTGCAAAAGTTACTAACAAGTTTTATGAAGTTTTGAAGTCGTTTCAAGGTATGATTTTGATAAATTGGTGACAAAAGAGATGAATCAAATTGAACAGAACAAATAGTGTTGATGATGATTCAAATGCATAATGAAAGAAGTAATGTAATTGGTTTGGACTAGGATTTGAGCTAATTGGAGATAGTTAAGGTGGAATCAAAAGAAAGAAATGGAAGAAATGACAAAGGGAAGCTCAAAAACCAAATGTTGCAGATTTGCATGATCATGCGAAATGAACTAGAGGAGGAAATTTGGCTGCAGGCTAAGGAAGATGTGTAAATTGATTTCACATGAGAAATTTTGCAAACTCATGCGAAATGGTCTAGAAAGTGTTTCAATATGCTGCAACCACTCACCTAAGAATTTCGCACGATCGTGCGAAATGTGAATATTTTATGCAAAATGTCCAAATTTCATGCGAAATGTTAAACTTCCAGATTTCTTTAAATTTGGAAGGTTCTAGAAGACCAATGAGAGGTTGCCAAGTGTCCACTTGACCTTGGCTTATAAATAGAAACTTGAATTTCTCATGTGAAGAGCTTTTTAAACACTTCTAATTGTAGAATTTTCCAAATTTTCTCTCTCAATAGAATTCTCTATTTTCCTTCATTTTCTTACCAGCCAAACATGCCTTGTGAGACTAAATCTCCAAGTATGAGTGACTAAATCTCATTTTTCTCGGAGAAAGGAGAATCTAGAGGCAAGATCTATGGTGAATTAGAGAAATGAGCTTTAATTGCAAAGGTAATTTGATCCAATTGATTGATTAATTGAATTTTGAGGATTTTTCTCTTCAAATTGTCTTGGATGATTACTACAATGCAAACTGGGTAAATTCATTAAATTCTTAAAGCTGGATTTGATGAGATCGAATAGTTGCATTGTGTGAATCATTGAAGATAATTTAAGATGAATTGAATATATGATTTGAATTGATCTCTTTGATTAAATAACCTAATTTGAAAAGAAATTAGATCTGGACTTAAAGCTACATCTAAAATTGGTTTAGATGAGAATTTAGGTTTTCAATCTAACTTGATGAAAATTAGATCTCAACATCTATTCACCATGGAAATTGTTTTCTAGAAAATCCTAACTTCGAGAATTTCATTTCATATTAATTTTCTTCTATTTTACATTTAATTGTTTTTCTCAATTTGAGACCATTGTTAAATTGATTTTTCACCATAAATTTTCAAATTAATTTCATTTGATCACAATCATTTTTTCTCCTCTCATTCAAGCCTTAATTACCGAGAACAATCCATCCTAGCGGACACCTAAAAACCACTATACTACAGTAGTTTGTACTAAAACTACTTTTTGATCAAGTACAAGCTACTCTAGAACAGTGAATTAGGTTATAAATTGTGTTTTACTAAAAATATTTTGGCCAAGAGAAATCATGGTTATTCTTGGTTGAGTTCGTTGACTTGAGGATTTTTTTCATCGTAAGGAAGGAACCCAAAGGATCCCCTTCTTCTCAACATTTTGTTAAGAAAAGTTTTAAATCAAGTTCACTTGGTTTTTCCATACTTTTCACAAAAATTTATCAACCTCTTTTCTCAATCAACCGAAAGAAAGAATTTGCCTCAAAATCTAGCATTCATTTTCCAAACCTTTCCATTTTCCATGCATTCCAAGCTTACCTTCTTTAGGTTCGACACTTAGCTTCCTAGGATTTTTAAAGCTATAATCGACTCCCTATACTTTGGGAACCTCATTTTAACACACATCCGGAGCGGCCACAATGCTTTTATTCTTTAGAAATGAATAAAATTTAAGTCTATTTGTTTCACCATCTCTATTTAGTTTCTCTCATACCTTTCATTTTTATAATCATCTTCATAATTATAATAATATATAAGCACTTGTAATGGAGAATCTATTGGACTAAAAACCTTTATAATTCATCAGAATTTTGTTCTTCGAAGGTTAAAAGCATTTCTTAATGCTTGGAATTGGTTTTTTTTTTATTGAAGTTAGGTGTTTGAAAAAATTTTTATAAATCAATTCTAAATATTTCAAGAAATACTTGAAGCGGTTTTATGGATTAGTATTTGATACATTATGCTCCCAAAAATCAATTGTGTATAATGTATTGCATTATGGGAAAAAAATCTGAATTTTTTTGTATCCAAATAATAATAGATTCTAACTTAGAAGTTATATATATAAATATAGCCATCTAAATAAAATAAAACAAAATAAAATAAAGAAAACTAACCTTCCAAATACAAAAAATAAAAAAGCTGACAAATTTTTTGTGCAGATATATAGCTAAAAATATGATATTAAATGCTAAAAATGAAACAAAAATATGATGTAGCGCCTATAAAAAATGAGAAATAAAAAGGATGCATGTAATATAAAATATTAATAACTTAGGCGATATAAAATATGATTCCATATACAAGGAAAAAAAATCATGAAAACATTCTCATTGGCTTGACTATAATATGCATGGCATGAAATGCTAGTGATTAGAAACAAAATTTGAGTATATAAAGTGTTATTTGAGAAGATAATAAGTGAATAATATAAATTATTTTAACTAATATTTTATCTTTCTAAAAGTTTCAACACTTTAATCCTTATTTGGACCTTTTAACTTTAGAAATAAATAAATAAGTTTTAAACTTGTTTAAGGGGGAAATTGAATATTAGAATAAATTATGAAGGTTAAAAGAATAACTAAATTCCTCAAAGGAATAATGGATTGATTGAATGGTTGTTTGATTGCACGTTGGTTTTACTAATTAATCCTACTTCACTTTTATACAATCCATAAAAATATAATGGATTCATAATCTTACCTTTTTTACTTATATTTTCTTTTATAAAAAAAAATGCATGAATAAATGGTTTTGAATGAGAAAAAAATATGATCTACTCTTTTTGTTAGGGAAGCCGAACAACATGAATATTACATATTTCTTCAAACATTCAACGGACCCAAATGATACAATTTAGTTTAATAGCATTCTCAATGTGTATAATAGTTGAGAAGCCACTTCAAAATTTTAACATAGTCCAAATGCAACCCATTTTCATTGAATTTAATATCAAGAAAACAAATCGTGGTCAAGGAGCATTGACTCTATTACCATTTTATTTAATTTCCTCCAATACTTCAATAATCAATAATACTTTTATAATTATATTAATAAGGATGTATTGATAGAGATGAATTTAAACAACTCTTTTAACTTACTATGCATGAATTAGTTTCAGGATATTTATAACTTTAACAAACATATATCTCATTCCTCACACAATATATTTGTGTGTGAGTCATAACATTTTTACCTTCTAATGATGAATGACAAGTTACATAGCTATAAATATTTTCATTGAAACAAAAATTGAAGAAGTGATCGTTCTATTATTCCTCGATTGCTTCCAACTATTTCACTTCCCTCCGGGTTCTGTACGTCTGTTCCTCATTCCTTGCCTTCTTCCGAGAAGCCTTCTATCCATGGATTGCTTTCGAAACTTTCTCTTGCTCCTGGATGGCAGGCAGTTTCACCATCTTCTGACAGTGTTGATGAAGAAGTGAGTCTTGGGTCTCACAGCCAACGAACTGCTAGGCGGAGGAAGAAACAAGAAGACAAGATTACAAAGCATTATTGAAGATCAGAGAGGGCACAGATCTTTTAAACTTCTCACAATCAAATAGAATGTAAGGTTTCCGATTGGAATATTTTGGAAAGTGTAAAGAAAAGTAATTTGATTAAATCCAAAATCAATAACAATTACAGCTAGTTTGTAAAACTTCAGATGGAAGAGGAGGGGAAAATTGATGAGAATTTTCTTTAAAAAAAAAATTAAAATTAATAAAATATTTTGAAGTGCTTTTTGGAACTTATTTCACTTAAGTCATGTTCTGTCACAGGAAAATTTGAAAGAAAATGGAAAGAAAGAAAATAGAATAGAAAAGTAGTAAAAGATAAAAATTGAAAAAAATAAATAGTAGATTTAAAATCAGTAAAATATTTTTATATGTTATTTTAAATTTATTTGGCTTTGGTGCTTAAAAATTAAATATTTTCAAAATATATAAATTTACTAATGTTTTTAAAACAAAATTAGTTATTAAATGATTCACTGGTTGAACCGATGGTCGAACCGTGTCCAAACCGGTAACGTCATAAATTTATATTTTATATATTATTAAAATTATTAAAAAATTAAAAATAAAAATAATAAATTTTACTTAAATTTTGGGAGCATCTATTACATTTGTTGAGCTCTTTTTTTTTTAATGTTAGTCACTTTGTGAAGTGAAAATATTAAATCTTTAAGTAAGAATTAATTAATAAGTTTTAAATCAATAATTTAAGTATAATTTAACCTAAAGTTAACTTAAGTCATTAAATAATAAATATTATGTTTTACCAAATACCCTCTTAGTCTTAACAAATTTTCATAGCTAAAATTATTTTCAGGCATGAAAAAAGCTCATGTCAAAAAATCTCTTTTAAGCATAAGAATAAATAAATAAAAAATCTCTTTTATTATTTAATTTATTCAATCAATATTGTTTTTAGGAAGTGGAGTCTAGAATATTTTGTGTCTTGGTGACTCATAAACTATAAAACAAGCCATGCTTTGAGAATGTATATTTGTAATTATGCTATCATTCACTAAGTTTTTACATGAATTTCCATGATAATCCATAAGAACAAAATGAATTAAAACTTCAATTAGGAGATGGTATAAAAAGGGTTTTTTATTTTTCAAAATAAAAAATGATTATTTTTCATTTATTTTTATTTTTATAAGAAATAATAATGATAATATAAATAAAAATAAAATATTATACATAAAAGTTAATTTTAAGAAATATTTGAAAATATAACTTTAAATTTCCAACACTTTTATTTTTAAAAAAACAGTATTTTTAAAATGGGATTAATAATTGAATAATTGTGGCTAAATAGATGATGTTATAATTATATAATTTATATTTTATTAAAATTTAAGATACTGATAAAAAAATCTTGGGCTTTTTGCGGTTGTTCTTTCATTTGGAGGGAGAAAGAGATCTTCCTCTCTATGGGTGCTTGCCCTGATGTTGTTGATCAGTGCTTCGGTGGTTATTCAAGCACCCAGAGAAAAAAACTTACCTTACCTTTATAGAAAAAATAATCTCTCATCTTATAGAAAGAAACTTCTTTTTTTCAAGTGTAATTCATTTACTTCTTTTGTTTAATATCCTCCAATAACTTACCTTTATATATAATGCTTTTATAATTTTAATTATAAACATATTAAATTGGAAAATGGATTGAATTAAAAAGTTTTCAACATGTTTCAAATATATGTTAATGAGAGTTACAATATTTATAATTTGAAATCATAAATATCTCATTTTTAATATGACATAGACATGTACAAAGATAATTCATATAATTGGTGCTTCTAAATGAACCAAAAAGTATGATTAACAACTGTTATGGTCATGAGAATATTCTTTAAAAGTAAAAACCTATCTAAATACAAAAAGATCAAG
This sequence comes from Vitis rotundifolia, assembly GCA_030254885.1. Taxonomy (NCBI): domain Eukaryota; kingdom Viridiplantae; phylum Streptophyta; class Magnoliopsida; order Vitales; family Vitaceae; genus Vitis; species Vitis rotundifolia. The sequence continues at coordinate 20,502,611 of CM058159.1, read as the reverse complement.
ATAAGTTGTTGTTAGTTAACTAAAAAAGTCTTAAAATAGATGGGTTAGAAAACTAGAGTTGGTAAGTTGCTATTGATTAGCTAAAAATGCAATATAAAAGGCTAGTTAAGGAAGTATTTTTTTTTTTTTTTTTGTTCTTAAAATAAAGAAGCCATTAAAGCTAAATGAAAATTAAGTAGATCATAAAATTATTTCTAAATAGCTAAAAATTACGACATAAAAATGTGGTTTGTGATTGGAATTAACTAATAAAATAAACGAGTTAGCTAATAGTTAACAATCCTATTTTTTTCATTTAGGACTTACCTCCTTTTCTAGAACTCAGTTAACACTAGGCTATTTAAAGGTACAATACTTCATCAATAGATCCCAATTGAGTAACTCTATCTTTTAAGTCTCCTTAAACTTTTTGATACAAATAAGTCTCTCTAAATAATGATCCCAATTGTTTATTTTTATTTTTATTTTTTTAAATCCCATCATTATCAAAATGTCATACACTAATAAATTTTTGATGATTTTGGTGATACTAGATTGGAGTTTTTGTAAATATTTCTCCCTCAATTAAGGCATGTTTGGTACATGAGCATGAAGAATATGAAATGTGAATGAATATTTTGTTTCCATTCTTATTTCTCCTTAAATAAAAATGAATTTAATGGTTTCGATTCCTACATTTGGTATCACCTAAGATTATAAGGTTAGAATGACTATTTATTTTCATTCCAATGTTTGGATAGAATGATAATGAAATTATAAAAAAAATGACAATAATACCCTTATACAATTTAAAGTATTTTTTATTTTATTTTAGAAGAACACCTTTTGAAAATGTTTTTTTGCTAAATAATAAGACTAAGAAAAATAATATTTACTTCATAATTAAAAATTAACCATAAAAGTCATATGAACCTAATGGAATTGAGGGGGTAAAATAATAATTTTAGTATGTTCTATGTCATTAATCTCATTATCATTTAAGTTTTCTAAACGTGGAAATAGATGAGAAAATGTATGAGATATCCATTTCCACTTTTCATTAACTCAATCTTATTATTTTATATCTACTGGCATCGTTATAGGTTAATAAAAATATTTTTTGAAATAAACATAAAACCCTTCAAATATAACCCAAAAAAAAAAAAAACAAAACAAAACAAAATAAAAAAACACAAATCCATGACAAATTTATATCTAATTTGTTTCAAATGTATTGTAAAAGGCTAGTATATACCAGAATAAAAATACAAATAGGGCATAGAAGTGTGATTTGAATGAAAGGATCATTACAAGTTTCATTGATACTTTAAAAGGCTAAAAAGATGATAACAAAATTATTGAAGCAATAGCTTTATTAAGCTGATTGTGGGCCTTGGGCAAAGCCAATTAAGCAGATTGAAAACCAACTTATTTCCAAAAATACCATCAATAGGCTTATATTTTGATTTTCTTTACTCTCTTTTATCCTGTTCAAGGAACAAGAAAACATAAATGAACCAAGATTCCAAAATTAAGAGAAAATAAATGAGATTATTGAATTTACATATATTGTGCAGCTCATGCTAACTTTTTATTGCAATTTTTTTGGTAAACTTAAAGTGATCATTCATTATTATTTTTCATTTAGAATCTACAAGTGATAATTTATCATCCACTATTTTGCCACAAATTTTGCTTCATCCCTCAAAAGGGCAAACAATAAGAAATTTCTTTTAGGTGGAAAAATAACTTTCTATCACAAACTAATTCTTTTTGCAACTAAAGTTAAAATTTTTTTCTTTTGAAGTTTATTTTGTAGTTGGGAAAAGTACTTCAAATTGTAACAAGAATTAATAAGTTTTGATGTTTTAACCAAGAACTCATCATTGAAATTTTTTCATAGCAATAGAAGTTTTTTTGTTAGAAAATTCTTTGCCATGACCTCATGTAAACGATGATTAATGATTGCCAAATATTAAAAAATTAGGAGAAATGATGATTGTTAATTGTCATTTGATTTGAATTACTCAGTCAATATTGCATGAACAATTTTAAACTACCCTATTAAAGAAAAAATTGCGATATATTTTAATATCCCGTGTTAAATAGGAATCTCAATTCAATAAATTTCAAATTGAATGTACTTTAGTTTTGGACTTTAAATTAATAAGTTGAAATAATGAAGTGAGATGATGGAATGGGAATATTAAGTTATTAATAATTTTCTTCTATGGAATTGAAATATTATTTCTTTGATCACTTATAATTTATTCTTTTTAATCTCGAAATTCTTTTATTTTTAGAAGTTAAATTATTTTGTTTCTTTTCTTAGCTTGTTGAATATTGTTTCATGCTATATTACATCTCAATTACTTAATTCCCTACTAAATTTTTAAAAACTATAATGCTAAGAGTATTTATTTATTTGAGTAAAAGTTCGAAAATATTCAATATCAATTTTTAGTTTATTTGAACTTTGTTATGAAAATTAGACATTTTAGGGTTCTAGGAATTTTGGGATGTATTTGAACTTCCTTGAGTACGCGCAAGCAAGGAAGTTGATGGAAGTTTGGTTTATAACCTGATTCTTGAGTACGCGCCCGGAGGAAGTCTGAGGAGTTTGATGGAGAGGTGCAGAGGTAAATTATCGGAATTTGAAGTTCGGCGTTACGCGAGGATGATAGTCAGGGCTCTTTGCCACATGCATGAGAGAGGAGTCATTCACTGCAACCTGAAGCCCGATAATGTAACAGATTTTCCTGACGGAGATGGTGGGAATGTGGTTAAGATTGCTGATCATGAAGTAGCTAGAAGAATAGGAGAGCAGGAAGTGCATCGTGTCCAATGCCGGGGCACGCCAGCTCACATGTCGCTGGAGTCTTTGGCTTTGCATGAGCATGAGGCACCCATGGATATATCGTTTTTGGGTGCACAGTAGTTGAGATGGTGAGCGGAAAATGGGTCTGGAGCTGGTGTAAGGGTGTGAATGAGATAGTTGATCAATTTGGTAGTTAAAAGGGAAGTACTGAATATCTTTCACCATGTGGGAAGGATTTTTGGCAAAAATGTTTTGTGAGGATCCCAAGAGGAGATGGACAGCCGATATGCTGATGAATCACCCCTTTGTGGCCCTCCTCGTTCCTAAACCTCCCCCTACCCCTATGGTAATGACTGGTTTGCTCTCATCTATATGTTGTCCTCTTTGTGCCTAGGGACAGCAACCGTCCCCAAGTTTCCCTTGGGATGATCGTTCTATTATTCCTCGATTGCTTCCAACTATTTCACTTCCCTCCGGGTTCTGTACGTCTTTTCCTCATTCCTTGCCTTCTTCCGAGAAGCCTTCTATCCATGGATTGCTTTCGAAACTTTCTCTTGCTCCTGGATGGCAGGCAGTTTCACCATCTTCTGACAGTGTTGATGAAGAAGTGAGTCTTGGGCCTCACAGCCACGAACTGCTAGGCGGAGGAAGAAACAAGAAGTCAAGATTACAAAGCATTATTGAAGATCAGAGAGGGCACAGATCTTTTAAACTTTTCACAATCAAATAGAATGTAAGGTTTCTGATTGGAATATTTTGGAAAGTGTGAAGAAAAGTAATTTGATTAAATCCAAAATCAGTAACAATTACAACTAGTTCGTAAAACTTCCGGGGGAAGAGGAAGGGAAATTTGATGAGAATTTTCTTTTAAAAAAAATTAAATTAATAAAATATTTTGAAATGCTTTTTGGAACTTATTTAACTTATTTTAACTTTTTGAAAGTCATGTTCAGTCATAGGAATTGAGAGAAAATGCGCACGAAAGAAAATAGAAAAAAAAAAGTAGTAAAAGATAAAAAAAGAAAAAAAAAATAGTAGATTTAAAATCAGTAAAATATTTTTATATGTTACTTTAAACTTATTTAGCTTTTACGTGTAAAAATTAAATATTTTTGAAATATATAACTTTACTAATGTTTTCAAAATTGGATCGGTTATTAAATTGGAAAAGTTACCTGTTCACGATTCATTGATTGAATCGACGGTCGAACAACGATCTAACCGGTAATATCATAAATTTATATTTTATATATTATTAAAATTATTAAAAATTAAAATAATAAATTTTACCTAAGCATCTATTATGTTTGTTGAACTTTTTTTTTTTTTTTTTCTAATGTTAGTCACTTTATGAAGTAAAAATATTAAATCTTTAATTTGGAAATGCATAATTTTAATTTTTAATTATTAGTATTGTTAATAAAGGAATAAAAATATTTATTAAAAATAAATTATAAAGAGATTTTTTAAATAATACTATGAGAGAGATTTCATTTTTTTAATATTAAATATTATATTTTTATTTTAGAAATAATTTTATTTCTTTTCATTTCACAAATCAAATAATAATATGGTATAAATATTATTATATATTTAATAGAAAACGAAGGCCTATTGTGAGGAATAAATATAAGTATAGTTTGAATTAAAAATAAATAAATAAATTGCAAGATTCTCGGTGAGAGATTTGGAATCTAGTGGGGTCCTCGTCGGCATGTAGAGGCGGCTATTCTGGTGGTTGCACTGGTGTGGTGCAGTTGGAGGCGTGCAGGGTGGTGAACGGAGCAGGGATAGCAGCTAGGCTTGCTGGGAAGGGGCTTACATATAGAGCAAAATGACGGCATTTAGATGCTTAGATGCATCAAAACGACATCGTTTTGATGGCCAAAAAATAAAAGAAAAAAAACAGAAAGACTGTAATTCGTTTAGTTTGAGGGAAGCCCGCCACTTCGACTAGTTCACTAGTCCAATCATCAGTTCCGGTGGTTCGAGGCCGGTCCAACTCTTATGCGATTCAAATCACAGAACCAAACGAAAATGATGATTGTCAGCGGTCGGACTGACCTATCTGATCCGATTTTTAAAATCATGAAATTTACAGTTAATTTTAATTATATTTTATTTTCTTTTCTTTTATATTTTGAGTGTTTGAAAAGGGAAAATATTTTTAAAAGGAAAATATTTGAAAGATGTATGATGTCTTTGAAAATTACTTTTTTATTTTCCATCCTTTATAATAACAACACCTTTGACAAGCTTTAAAAAAAAATAAAAAAGTTCTATAACTCTTTTTTTTTTTTTTTTTTTTAAAGAATTTGATTATTTTTAAAAATAAAATTCACGTATTTTTAATTGTTTTTGAGTTAACAATTAAAAATATAAAGAATATTTGGTAACCTTTTATATTGTACATAAATTGATATATAGTACCTTTAAGAAATATTTATTAAAATGAGATAATTTTAAAAAATATTGAAATATCAGGACTTTTCAATTTGAAAACAATCCAAATTATGTCGGACCAAAAAATTACTTTAAGTAGGAAAATATTTTATGGCAAAATGTCACATTCATGTAATATTAATTCATAGTAAAAGCTAATTTTTAGGCATGAAAAGAATTCTTGGTAGTGTTACCTTGAAGCATGAATATTAATTTTGAGCAAAAAGTCACTTTTAGCACTAAAACTTTCAAAGACACAATGTAACATACAAAGTGCACAAAAATTAGTTTCCGAAAAAAGTGGGTGTTTCATTAACAACTTAATAACTTAAAGTGATTTAATAACTTAATTTAAGTCATTAAGTAAATTAAGTACATTTAGTAAAATAACTTAATGGTATGACTTAAAATAAAAACCAATTTTAATAATAAGTAAAAATAATTAATTTATTCTTAAATGCACATTTTTATTTTACCATTTTACCCATATTTGTCTTAATTATTTTCATGATTTTTTTTGCTACTCCACAACCTTCACTGTTATTTGACCTCCTTTTTCTTAATTATAATTTATGAGAATAAATATGTCAATTTCATAATTTAGAATAAGTTTTAAGTTAATTTTATTGAACAACCTTAATACTTAAAGTAATAATTAATTAATAAGTTTTAGGTCAATAATTTAAGTATAATTTAATCGTAAAGTCAACTTAAGTTATTAAGTAAAAAATATTAAGTTTTACCAAACACCCTCTTAGTTTTAACAAATTTTCATAGCTAAAATCATTTTCAAGCATGAAAAAAGCTCATGTCAAAAAGATCTCTTTTAAGCATAAAAATAAATAAATAAATAAAAATCTCTTTTTATTATTTGATTTGTTCAATCAATATTGTTGGTTTATAATCTATGACGAGACTGATCAGGTTCCCTCTGCTTCTTCTTCCTCTTCTTTAAAAAAAATTCCATGGAAGGAATGAAGAAGAAGAAGAAGAAGTAGAGCGAACCTGATCATCCTCCCCCTCATCCAAGAAGAAGAAGAAGAAGAAGAAGAAGAAGAAGAAGGAATAAAGAAGGCGGAGAATGATCTTGATCATCCTCATCGGTACTGGAAATTTCTTTCAGCGTGTTGTTGGTTTATAATCTATGACGAGACTGATCAGGTTCCCTCTGCTTCTTCTTCCTCTTCTTTAAAAAAAATTCCATGGAAGGAATGAAGAAGAAGAAGAAGAAGTAGAGTGAACCTGATCATCCTCCCCCTCATCCAGGAAGAAGAAGAAGAAGAAGAAGAAGAAGGAATAAAGAAGGCGGAGAATGATCCTGATCATCCTCATCGGTACTGGGAATTTCTTTTTTTTTCTTTTTTTATTGTTAAAAATAGAAAACATCTACTTTCTTGTAACATATTTTAAAACATCTACTTTGGTTCTGACTTCTGAGGGAGAAAGAGATCCTCCTCTCTCTGGGTGCTTGCCCTCAAACATCTACTTTGAGTGCTTCGGTTGTTATCCAAGCGTGGTTTATAATCTGCGATGAGACTGATCAGGTTCCTTCTGCTTCTTCTTCTCCTTCTTTAAAAAAAATTCCATGGAAGGAATGAAGAAGAAGAAGAAGAAGAAGAAGAAGAAGAAGAAGTAGAGTGAACCTGATCATCCTCCCCCTCATCCAAGAAGAAGAAGAAGAAGAGGGAATAAAGAAGGAGGAGACTGATCTGATCACCCTCATCGGTACTGGGAATTTCTTTTTTTCTGTTCTCCAAAACAGGTTTATCTATTGTTAAAATTAGAAAATATCTGCTTTCTTGTAACATATTTTGGTTATGTTTAATTGTTTTCGTTGGTTTTTTAAGCATTATTTTAAAAATAGACTTAAATCTTGGGCTGTAAGATCTTGGGTTTCTTCTCGTTCTTCTTGGTTTCTGATCAGGGAGGAAGAGATACTCCGTTCTCTGGGGGCTTGCCCTGGGTGGTTATTCAAGCACGGAAGTTGATGGCAGTTTGGTTTATAACCTGATTCTTGAGTACGCGCCTGGAGAAAGTATGAGGAGTTTGATGGAGAGGCGCTGAGGTAAATTATCGGAATTTGAAGTTCTGCGTTACGCGAGGATGATAGTCAGGGCTCTTTGCCACACGCATGAAAGAGGAGTCATTCACTTCGACCTGAAGCCGGATAATGTACTAGTTTTTCCTGGCGGAGTTGGTGGGAATGTGGCTAAGATTTCCGATCTTGGACTGGCTAGAAGAGTTGGAGAGCAGGAATTGCAAGCGTCCGGTTCCGGGGCATCCGGCTTACATGTCTGTCGCCGGAGTCTTTGGCTTTGCATGAGCATGAGGCACCCATGGATATATGGTCTTTGAGATGCACGGTAGTTGAGAGGGCGGAGGAAGAAACAAGAAGACAAAATTACAAAGCATTATTGAAGATCAGAGAGGGCACAGATGTTAAGCGTAAACTTTTCACAATCACATAGAATGTAAGGTTTCCGATTGGAATATTTTGGAAAGTGTAAAGAAAAGTAGTTTGATTAAATCCAAAATCAATAACAATTACAGCTATGTTTGGTTGATAAGATTTGCAGGGAAGAGGAAGAGAAAATCGATAAGAATTTTATAAAATTAAAAATTAATAAATTATTTTGAGAGGCTTTGTAATCAAAAGCGTGATATAAAAATTCATCTTTTTTAAGATAATATTTGGTTTTTACATCAATAATTGAAACTGCAATGACTGAATTGAAAAAATTAGGTTTAATAATAGTCACAAACAAATTGATTTTTATTGCCTTTGCATCCAATAATTTATGTTCCTAATTTTTATTGCCTAGAGGATGTTCTTAATTTATGAATTTTTGCTGTTTTTATTTTATTTTTTGCTCTTATTTTTATTTATCAGATTCAGTCTTCTTCATTCCTTCCATCCAGTTTACCTTCCGTAACAAAGTCGAGCAATCTTGGCTTTAGAGGAGCTCTCAGGTAAGTTTACGGTGTATCTCTTGTTCATCTTCACTACCACTGTTCTCGATCTTCTCCTCTTGCTGTTTGGGGCTTTGTTTGCGTTTGGTTATGGATAACAGAAGCTACACATGAGTTTTGCTGATTTCTGGCTTGTTCATATGCTCATTGTTATTGTTTTATTCACTGTTCTTTTTAGTATTATTTGAACTCAGTGAAGCTCTGTTTCATTTTGTCTTATTCGAAGATTTTGGTTGCCTTTTTCTTATTTGAATCTGCTAGTACTTTTCCCACCGGTCTGAGCCCATTGAAAGAGCATGAGGTGTGGCTTTTCTTGTTCATGTATTTTTTGTTTGTTTTTTCTTGTTTTCTCTAGTTCTCCTTTGTTCTTTTTCTTTAGATTTTTTTTTATGCACTTGATTTGGTGAAGTGGATTGATGGATTTATCAGTCAGAGAGAGATGGTCTTGGGCTTGTTCTTGGGGAATGCACTGGCAGATATGTATGCAAACTGTGAGGCCATTAACACTGCATCAGTTTGCTTTCCCGGGGACACAAATGTTGGTCGACTAGCTGAGAGATTAGGATGAGTCCCTCTCCAACCACTACTAGAGCCGCTTCAGTTGTATCTCCAGGAACTGTGCCTTATGCTGGAGTCCATTCAAAAGTACCTCTGGCCAAGGCTGTGCAAGCTGGATCAGTGGACACTGTATGAGCTGTGTTATCAGTTGATTGCATTTGGAAAGATTCTCAAGGATGACACAACATTGGATGCAGCCGACATTGACAACAGTGGAACAATGGACTATGGGGAATTCCTGGCTGCTATTGAGCACTTGAACAAATAAGGCATTCAGATCTCTGTTGAACATTATGTTTGCATGGTAGGAGTTCTAAACCGAGATAGAATGCTCTCGAAGCAACAGAAGTCATTTCTAAAATGTCAATTGAACCAAATGCCAAAGTCTAGGATGCACTGCTCAATGGGGTTTCAGTTTCTGGTGATGTCGAACTTGGGAAGTTTGTTTGTGATCATTTGTTCGAGATTGAGCCTGAAAACACAGGTAATAGTGTCATTATGACAAATTTATACTCACAAGCTGATTATGGAGAATTGCGGAGATTCTGCACGGCAGATTGTTGAGATTTGATAGGAAGAATTGGAGGGCCTCTTACAATTCCATGAACGTGCCTGAGTACCTGCTGACTCATGGACCAAAGAGTGTTGCAAACGAGTTTCAGAGCGAGAAAGATGTCAAAGGAGAAGATGTGGAAGACATTCATGTGAGCATTAATCAAGTCCAGGTTACTGATGAATCAGCTGAGTACCTTAAAAGTGGTTCTGCGGTTTTCAGTGTTTTAAGGAACCTTGGTAAGTCAGAGGAAGGAGAAGCTGTTAGAGATATTTGTGAAACCAGCAATCAGATTCGAATTCAAGGTGCTGATGGATCGGAAGAATATTTTCAAAGTAAGCCATTTTGAAGGTAGGATTGAACATTAGCGATGGTATCATGCAAAGAGAGCGGGAACATGGAAATACCTTGGAAGTTCTTGGCCTTGGTGACAAAGTGTCTGATACGCAAAGAGAACACACTCTTGTCCCATTGAAATCGGTCTACATGGATCAGGAATCAGATGGAAGGTTCTTGGAGCTGTTTCAAAGGCCAAATCTGAAAGCTTTCATAACTGGTGGTGATTTGACCCTTCCTCTGCAGATAACTAGGATACACAAGGGCCGCAGTCACAACAACTGCCATCACAGCAGCAATTGATGAAACTTCAGCCTGAATGCAGAACTCATTGCTGTTGTTGTTCAGAGAGGCCGAAATGCATATTCCCAAGTTCTGTTAACAATCTAGATGGATCTTCACTCTATCGGTTCTGATGCTCTTGATGACGCACTCCAGTATGTTTTGGCAGAGTCAGAAAAGATTAAGAACATTGCTCCCTGGGAGGAGGATGTTTAAGTGCATTGTTTTCATGCAAAATCTGGTGTAAACTGTTAGAAGGAGCATGGATTCCCAAGCCATACCCAAGCACGCATTTAACACAATTCTGGAAACAATGGCTGGAGAAGCTGAGAGAAGGTTCAATTCCATAATGGACGAACTATTCACTGCCCCCAAATTCAAATCTACCTTAACCAGTTTGTCTGAAGTTGAATCATCAAGAGGCGAAAAGTGCCAGAATTCAATGTCTGCAGTAAAAGTAGCTGAATCAGAATCCAGAGGCTTCCTGTACGTATTGGACCATCTGGAAGTTGCACAACGAACAGCTGTCTGAAACCAGTGATACAAAATAATAGCAATCTAGTGGTTCACCTTGTGTATAACCATGTCTATTAATGAAACTATTAAGTGTCAAAATATCCCACTTTTTTTCTACCTTTCGTATTTTCACCTTGAACTACGAGATCTTTTGTTTCATCAACTGTCTCTCACTTGTCCTCACTTCTATATCTTGGTGAGTCCTCTTGCTCCATCAGTACAGTCCTCACAAGTCCATCTTTCTCAAAACTTTTTCCCTCGTTACCTAGACTATTTATAGAGATATGCCAATTACCTTTCCTTATTCTACAACAAATATTGTGATTACAATCACATATGAACTTAAATAATATTCTTTATATATATATACTAATTAGGAATATGATCAGAAACTTACCAACAATTTTTCATTATGATTATTGTTATACTTTTTGTCTATCTTTTGGATAATTGTTCCTCGTTTTCTTTTTAGGCTTTATTTTCTTATGTTTATTATTTTTGTGATAAAAAGAGGGTAAAAACTTGATATTGAGAATAATTTTTATCTTTCTTATCATATTATGTATTATTATTTTTTGCCACACTTTTGTTTCACATGATTGTTTTTTAAGTGTGTGCGAATAACAAAAAAGTGTAACAAATGAAAATTTTAGACTATGATTCAATATTGGACTCAATGAGATTTTTACAAGAGTTTGGAACCTTATTGTAATCTTTGTGCTTTGTTACAAATTTGCTAAATGGGGGAATTGTTGTTTTATTAGTTTTAATTGGCAATTTTGTGTCATTTCTTATTGAATAGATAAAACTTCCTTCCTTAGCCTTATTTGTCTCAAAATAACTTTAAACTTCTTGATATTTGAATTTGAATTGATTTGCAGTCCTCAAGTGGTAAGCATGTATGCTTGGTTGGTAAAGATCTTAGAGTAACAATTATATGCTTTGGGTTGAATATGACATGAAAAAGGAGCTCAAAAAGCATAGAAATTGGGAGGAATGGTGTGACCTTTCAAATTGTCTTCCATGCTTCGTAGTTTTCTAACTTCATTTTGTTTTTTTTTAAAATAAAAACTAATGTTTTGTAGGTTTTAAAAATTGAAAACTCTCCTAATTGATTGATAAGATTTTTAGAATATTTTAAAATTGGAAACTATCTAAAATAAGATTCTAGATTTTTAAAGTATAAAAAATTTTATTTTATTAAAAATTAGTCGACTGCAAAAGAGAATCATTAGAGAGAAATTCCCTTCTAGAAATTTTATACCTCCATCTTTTAAGCATTTAAACATTTGAAGATGTGTATTGAAATTACATTCGACTTCAACAAAGGTTTGAGATGTTATCATAAAACGTTAATAAGAGTTTCGAAAGATCTGAACACATAGGAGTGCTTGGTTGAGACTGAAAAGGAGTGTACATTGGTGTTAGCGGTATAAAATCTTAGAGAGTAACTGCATGTGATCAAGTAAAATTATATACCCTTTTGTTGTAATTAGTGGACTATTACCCATCATTTATAGTTTTTTTACACCTTGTTAGTTGTTAAGTGTTTTTTCTATGTTATATCCTTGCGTTCATTTGTACAATCAATTTTATTTATTTGTTTATTAGATTGTTTGTTCTCAATAAATAATCAATTTAACAAAACAAATTGAACACATGATTAGCTATTCACCTTACTTTACCCAGTTTCATATATCAAGACTACAAAAAAATTCTTTCATAAGATATAAATTGCACCTTCGGGAACTACTAATTCAAAACTTAGAAATGCAATATTGAGTTATTATAATTTTAATAAACATTTTCTAAGTCGTGTTTCTAAACTAAATATTTTTATATTTAACTTTAGAAACAACACTCTCTCATGATGTTTACTTCTTAATTTATATTTCAAATGACGTATTTTTATTTTTATTTTTCATATAAGCAATCTTTTGCATTAAATCTTTAATTACACTTAAAAGAAAACTTATCTTGAGTTTTGTCCTGCATATACAATTGATTTTTATTTTTAATAATATTCAAAGTTATCTTAGTTTTAACTCATAAATGGAGCACCAATATCATGACTTAAAATATTGGTGCAAGTTGGGTGAAGACTTAGAAAAGAATGATATTGATGGATGTGTAGGGTTCATGTTTGGTGAAAAATGATACTTTTATTTACAATACTAATAAAAATACAAGTGGTTATTACTAAAATTATTAAAAAAAATATCATGAAAATTATTATAAACATGGGAGTATTAGAGGATAAAAAATTATTATAAAAACTGGATTATTGGAGGAAATTAAAGAAGATTTACTTCGAAACAAAAATCGTGAGACTAATACCGTCATGCTTGGGTTGCCTACTCTTTGTTACTATCCTTTTCTTTGCCTACTCTTTGTTTCTATCCTAATCTTTTATGATTTTTTTTTATTTATCAACTCTACTTATTAATTTCTAATGAATGAATATGGATTAGGTAATAATAATTTTTTTTATCTTTAACTCTAATGGGGATTGTTCTATTATTTTGAGTACAAAAATTTGGCACAATTGGTTTTATTATTTATCATACATGTGTTATATAGTGCAAAACTAAACATAGCTTCTATGTACGAAGTGGCATCAAAATATTTTATACAACAAAAACTATAAAGCTAATAAATAGTATTTCTAAATATGAAAGTTTTAGCCTTACTTTTTTTAATCAAAACAATTGGGTTATAGGTTGGTATAAATGCTACAATCAAGGATCAAAATTTGGGTTGTAGGTAAAGTATAGTTGCTACCATCAAGGATCAAATATTGGAAAATGTAAAAATATCAATCCAAAAATAGAAAAAAGACTACTATAGTCGACAGTAAACCAAGTTATCATCCTTGTAACATGAAATAGCATAATCATGTTTTAAGTGTTTTGTTGCATATATTAAACTGATCTCTTGTTCTAAAACTAATATAATCATCAACAATTATGAATCTAAGATCAAAGATCAAAGGACTTTAACTTTACAAGAAAACTAAGTAAGAAATGAAGAAAACTCAAGAGAAGATTGCAATTTGAAGTTAAGAACCATAGAACTCTATCATCCAATCATAGCACTCTACCATTTTATTCATTCTTATTTCTATGGCTTGTTGGCTTTTTCATTGGTAACTATATCTTTCAACCTTAAAACAATTTTTCTTAAGCTAAAGGGTCACTTTTTAAGTAAGATATCACAAGTACATATCATGTATAGTGTGCAATTTGAGTCTCAAATAAGAAATAAACTCAAAAACTAATATAAAATTTTCTAGGACTTCAAACTAACAATATCAGCATCCAAGAGTATAGAAAGGTAAACCAAACCAGTTAGACTGGATTATAGCATCATGTCATGCCCTTACTTAGAACAACCTCAAAAACTAATTTGAAGATTTGCAAGACTTCAAACTAACAACATCAACATCCATAGGCATAGAAAGGTAAAAGTAAACAAATTAAACTATACCATATCATCATGTCATGCCCTTAACATGCATGATCATCAATAGTTGCAATACTATCCTCCTCTTTACTGTCCCCCTTATTGTTATCAATAAAAAACTACATTTACATCTCTAATGGTCTATTCGTTTGTACTCCTTTAACCTCAGCTTCATCAGAATCAGCTCCCAAAATTTCATCAAGAGAATCAGTCTCTACACAATCCATGGCAACATCCATATCTTTAGCCTCATCCTCAGCCCCATTATCATGAACATCCCTAATAGTATCATCATATACAACGATATCAACCTCCCCTAATGTTAACTAAACCATGCACACACACAAATAGTATATAAAGAAAACAAGAGATTTTTAATATAGTTCAATAATCAATGCATGTGATTCTTCTGTCCACAAAGTGTATCAACATTTAAGGATCTACTAATCAAAATAAAAGAAGGGTTATAATGGTAAAATTTTTAACTTTTCTCAATTACGGTCACACCCTCTAAAAATACCCTAAATCATAACAGGGTTATATATATAATGGGGACAACCAAATTGATTCAAGCTTCACAATCCAACACCTAAAGTATCAGCCATATTAGTACCATGAAGAACATGCTCTAAATCTTTAAGTAAAATATAAGGAGGGACATGACAAAAATTCACAGAATAAACTCTTCCAACCAAAAAAGTAGAAGGGCTTGAACTGATAGTAGTCCTAGCAAAAGACTCAGGCATTTGGACTGTTGGTGTGTCTCAGAAATCTCAGGATGAATAGAAGGTGCAAGAACAAAGAAATCAACAATAAGGGCAGTAACAGTATCATACGTACTCCTCCCTCATGCTCTTGGTGATAATCATCTTCAGCTTTCTTCTAATATTGATGGCCTTTTCATTCTTCCCTTCTTGTGTAAAGAATAAGTCCAATCGTCTACATCAAATTCCTCAAGCAAGCATAAGTCTAGACATTCTTGCAAGCTTTTATGAACCAATTGAATGATGGAAAACTTGCCTGATTGTCAAAATATTCTTTCAAATAAAAATCCGAAGTCTAAATATAACCATATACTAATCAGTTGATATTTACTAATATTTAACCATTATATTATTCAACTGATAGTTGTTTCCCCAAGTCAAAGGCGTCGATGCATTTAATGCCGACCTGACTGCCCGTCTAAACGGAGTGAAAGTGTTCGAGAATGCTTGCACACACAAAAGCTATACCAATTGTATTTTTTTTTTATAAGTCATATTTATAGATACTCAATTTTAGAGATATGTTGAATATGTAATACTTTAGCTTTTGAAATGCATAGCATAAATCTAGTTTGATCTAATGCTTAACCTTCTAATATAACAAAAATGGAACGGATCCTTCAAGACACTATTCAATTTGATATTTCTACTAGTAATATAAGGTTCTGATTGAGGGTAATATGGTAAAAGTTCTTTTTGTGTTTATATTAGTATCAATTTTATTAAAATACTTTTATGAGAGACCTATCAATATTTGGCTACTAACTCGGAAAAGTCCTCTTAAAAGTGTTTTTGGTAATGTCTTGCATAACAAATAAATGCTTTTTGTTTTTGAAGCATATGTCAAGTGTTAACTCAAGAATTACTTAACTTTATATTTGATTCCAAAAAGATACTAAAACAATAAAATAAAAAAATAAAAATAAAAAAAGTTAAAAAAATATGATTTTCACAAATGTTTGGATGGCCATGGTAAAAGATGAAAGAAAATAAAATATAATTAAAATTAGTTAGAACCTTATGTGTTTTGAAATTATTTAATTTTAACATAAGAGAAGAAAAATAAATTAAATGAGTTTGAAAAAATATATAAGTAATTTATCAACTTTAAACAAAATTTTTTTTAAGATTTGCTTTATTTTTCTTATTTTTCTCTATTTTTCTTTAGCGTTTTCCTTCAAATTTTCTAATAACCAAACATAGGGTAAAAAAAAATTTAAACTTTTTATTAGTGATTTTAAATGTTTTCAAATATTAGAAAACGTTTTTACCCCCTATAAAATCACTAGTAAATAGCTATGGGTCTAAATCCTAGTTCCAGCTAAAGCAAATATTCAATTTGCTCAATCAACTAATGGCCTTATTGTATTAATCGACTTAAGTACTGGTGTTTGTTTTTTTGACTTGATTCTAAATAAAACTTAAAATTAAATAATGTTTAATAGTGTTAAGTATTAGGTTGTTTGTTTTTATAATATTTTATTTATATTAAATATTAAGAAAATAAAGAAAATTCAACATGTTGTCTTTTCTATTTAGCAAAAAATTCATAGTAAGTCATGAAAAAATAGAAAAACAAATAATTTAAAGTTTGAAAGCAAATTGCTTTTAACAAAAAGTTAAAAAAAAACTCAAATTGTTTAGACGGTATGTGCCTGTGTTTTATAAATACCACCTAGAGATGGGATCACTAGGATAATACATAATTCTAATTTATGGTGTATTAAAACCTCCTAATTTGTGATGTACAAAAATCTCATTAAACTCGATACTTTAAATTCCTTTATTTTCTTATATTTGAAAAAAAAATTCAAAAAATAAAGTAAATATTTGGCTTGACAACATCATTAATTCATTGGGCAAATCACTTACCCTTCTTAGTCCTAATGATTTTTAAATTTATTAGTCATTTTCTGTGATCAACATTACATTAAAAAGTTTAGTAAATATAATATATATATATATATATATATATATATATATATATATATATTGGAATTAAAATTACAGTTATTCTGGATGAAATATTAGCAATTCTAACTAGGGTTATAATTTGGGTGTCTTGGGCTGAACCAAGTTCAACCCAAACAATTAAGCTCAATCTAAACTACCTCTAATCTAAGGTACTTAATCCAATCTCATCTGTTTAAGTTCGGGTTAAGTTGGAGTTAGATTAGATTTCAAGATAACATTAAAATAAAAATTAAAAATAAAATTTTTATATCTTTTTCAAAATGAAAAATTACATGATATAATTATAATATTTGTTTTTCCTTTCAGATCTAAAATGAAGATAAATAAAATAAATATTATTATGTAAAGTAATATAAATTATAAATATTATAAAAATGTTAAATCGGGTTGCAGTTTGGTTTGGATTGTTCGAGTCTTATACAAAGTCCAACCAAACTTGAATTTGGGTTTAAAAATAATAATAATTCAAATCCAACATAAATATTAAAAATGATTGTTAGAACTCGCCCAACTATCACGTTGGATCAAGCAATCCCACCCAAGTTGTGCCTATCCCAATATATTTTTAAAATTTTAATATCAATGAAGTATGAATGAAAGTCTAAAACTAAGATATAAATTTCACCTTATGTAGCAACTACTAAGTCAGAACTTGATGCATACATCATTAACTTACTACAATTTCAAATAAATCTGTTTGCTCTCCCAAACCTTTTTTTTCCCTCTTTATGTATTTAGCTATTCGAACAAGACTTTGTCATCAGTTTTTTTAATTTAGATTTCAAATCATTTTTTCCTTTTTTTGAACTAGTCTTTTATGTCATGTCTTTAATTCATTAAAAAAAAAAAACTTATCTTGTGTTTTGTCCTGGATATTAAGCTGCTAATATTGTGCAGTTTTAATTCATGTGTAGGCAGCAATATCATGACTTCCAACACATGTGCATGTTGTGTGAAAAAATGAGATATTGATTTATCTAACTTATAAACATGATACTATGTGTATTTAAATGTTTACAAGTTTTTATTGGAGTTTTATTCTTACTATTATTAGAGTGACAAAAAAATACTATAAAAATTGTTAAAATAAAAAATTGGAGTATTGGAGGAAATTAAAGAATCATGACTAAGTTGGGATGAAAAATATTTTTTATAATCAAGAACATCTACTTAGTCCAATCCTGAGGAGTAGTATTAAGATTGTTGAAAGGATTTGGTTAATACATAAAACAATATGTAATAATTATTTTTTAGATCACCTATTTTTACTTTGGTTACCCCATTAACTAATTTAATTATAATTTTGTTTAATACAAACAAGGTTAATGGCAAGATTCAGATCCACATCCTATTAAAACATGTAGATATACCACTTTCATATTGATGGTAAATTCCTAACTTTAGTGTGAATGTTTTTAAATAGTCCAGCATAATTGTGTAAAATCCAGGATCCCATGTGATAGAGCAGACACACGAACTATCACTTGCTTCCTTCTCAAAGCATCAACAATCTCCTTGTCTTCTTCTAGTCTTTGCATCCCCTCAATTCAGACATGCCCGCTTGTCTTACAAATCACCTTTGTGATGATACTCCTCTGCAAGCCTTGCTGCCACCATTGCAACCATTCAATAACAACCCTCTCTCTTATTCTTGCTAGAGCAAGCCTTGCTGCCACCATTGCAACCATTCAATAACAACCCTCTCTCTTATTCTTGCTAGAGCAAGCCAATCCCACATGGCTTATTAAGACGTCTACTGATTTGCCTAAAAGATTGGGATAATATCAGTATATTTTGTATATCTATTGTTTCACTACATTTTTGGATAGCAAGTTTATTTGTATTTGTATTTGTTTTATTTTTTAATTAGCATGTAAATAGGCAACTACTTGTATCAGTTTCGAGATGTATGTTTATTTTGAATTTGTAAAACACCTATATATTATTGAACTTAATAAACAGATAAGTTGAGTTGATAAAAAATAATATATTATATGGTACCAGATTCTCCCTACTCGTAGAGCCCTCGATACACCTTCTCCCATGGCCTTCTCTACTGCTAACGACTCCTCCGTCTTGTCTCTACCTCACCTATGATTATTCCAGCCCATGACCATGTGCCTCATCTCATTACCATCAATGTGACCGCTCAAGCCCCACTTAAATTAACTCACACAAACTATTTTGCCTAGTGCATGCAGTTTACTACCCTTCTTATTGGCTACGACCTTGTTGGGTTTGTTGACGGCACTCGTCCCTGTCCACCCCCGACCCTCACCACAGCAAATGACCCAACTCCCAATCCCGCATATTCTCTTTGGCTGCGCCAAGACCAGCTTATTCTCAACACCATCATCGGTTCTATCATGCCCACTCTCATTCCTTTCATTACCACTGCCACAACATCTCAAGCTGCTTGGACCACTCTCTTCAACACTTATGCAAAGCCATCCCAAGGTCGTATCGTGTCTCTCAAGGGAATCCTGGACAATCTGCACAAGGGTGAGACAACCATTACAGAGTATATGCAGCTCATTAAAAATTGCAACGATAAGCTTCTCCTCATGAATGTTGCCTACGATATTGACGAGCTCACTCTCAAAATTCTTCGTGGTCTTAGTGACAAATATTCTTCTCTTGCTTCTATAGTCAAAGCTAAAGAAACCCTTGTTTCCTTCGATGAACTTCATGAGAAGCTTATCACCTACGAAACCCAATTGAAACAACACCAAGAAAAGAAATTATTAACTCCAGCCTTTACTTATTTGACCACCAAGTATCCCAACTCTTCCCCACATCATAATTATAAGGCCAATTCTTATCGTCGTAACGTTTCCTCCTGCTAGCCCTCGCCCACCTCATAAACCTTATCGGGGTTTTTGTCAGCTTTGTGGTATTCAAGGCCACTCTGCCAAACGATGTTCTACCTACAAGCATATACCTTAGAATGCTCATCCGTCCATATTTGGTCAATCGACAACTCCCTAAGCTCATTTTGCCTTCCCGGCTGCTCCTTCTTCCACTGACTGGTTGTTGGATTCTAGCGCCTCTCATCATGTGACAAGCATGGTTCAAAGTCGCGGTATCGGTCATTGACTCGGTAGGTCCTGAGGCACATCGGTCTCGGTATCTCGGATCGGTATCGGGTGATATGCAAAAAATTTTAATTTAAGAGCTCAAAATAATTTTAAAAAATTACGAAAATTATTAAAGAAAATTAAATACAAATAAGTAGAGTAAAAAATTAATAAAATAAACTTTTATTATATTAAAATTATTTAAATTATAATAAAAGTATATTTTTGGGATGATTTATAATAATATTAAAAATCTTTAAAAATATTTTAATTTAATCACTTGATAATAAATGTTTCTTATTGAAGATAAAAATAATAAAAAGTATTTTTTGGGTATAAAAAATTGTTTAAATTAAATATTTTGAATTTTAAAAAAAAATTAATTATTAAAAAAAATTAAACTATGATTTATCTTTTAAAAAATAAATATAATTTCTCTTATAAAATATATTCATTAAATTTAATTTTTATATAAATATTCATTTCTTATTTATTTTATATAAGTCTAATATTCATTATTTAATTTTTATCATTATAATTTTCATCAAATTATTTAAACCCCAAATCCCCCACCAAATACTCATTATCTACTAAAAAAAAACAAATACATATTATTTAAAATTCAAATCCTCGTCTATACCCATGACCTTCATCCACGGGTCAAACACCCATCTCTTTCTCCTCTAAACCCACAAGTCTCAACTAGCTCCTCCGCACGCCCACTTTCTCTCTTCTCCCACTTCCATCAGCCACCTCTGTCATCGTTCTCCATCGATAACAATGGTGCCGGAGTCCGGCGACTCTACCTCCTCCTCATGTCGCTCAGTTCCATCTCCGGTGGGAACTTGGGGGATTCGAACAAGCAGGCGTGCTTCTTCGACCTCACCGGTGACTCCGAGATGCAGGGTTCTAACTCTCTGTAATCTGTATTTTTCATTTTCGTGGGTTTTGATCCTCTCATCTTCTCCACCATTTCTATTCCAATATTACTTTTTTTTCCATTACCAATTACCCAAATATCTTAGTCTCAACCGAGTTTGTTCACAAGCTGACAAAACATCTAACTCGGGTATCGGTCCAGTACCGGCCATGGTCGAGGCGAATACGACTCGGCCGAGTTGTACCGGTATCGACCGAGATTTTGAACCCTGGTGACAAGTGACTTACAGAATCTCTCTCTCCACTCTGATTCCACTGGTCATAATGATATCATGATTGGTGATGGCACTAGTCTCCCCATCACTCACACAGGTTCCTCTACCCTTCAATCCTCCCATCACTCATTTCTTTAACATGATGTTCTTTGTGTGCCCTCTATGAAACGCAACCTAATTTCTGTTTCTCAATTTTGCTTAACTAATAATGTTTTTATTAAATTCTTACCTCGCTCTTTTTTGTGAAGGATCTTCAAATGGGGACAACGCTTTTGACCGGTAATTCTAAGGATGGAGAGTACTAGTGGCCAATCGTCCATGAGAAATCCAAACCATTACTCACTTTTGCTTTTATTAAAACATCTGCTTCTGATTGGCATCACCGTCTCAGTCATCCTTCTACCAAAGTTCTTAGTCACTTCGTGTCGTCTCAACTCATTCCATTGTAATAAAAGTCATAAGCTTTCTTTTTCTGTATCATCGCTAACTAGCACCTCTCCTCTTCAACTTCTTTATTCTAATGTATGGTGCTCTCCTGTGAAATCTTTTAATGGCAATAAATATTATGTTATTTTTATTGACCATTTTAAAAAATATATTTGGTTTTATCCCATGAGAAAGAAGTCTGATGTTTTAGACATTTTTATTCATTTCAAAGTGCTTGTTGAAAAAAAATTTAACAAACCAATTATCCGACTATACATAGACAATGGTGGGGAATATCTTCCTATCAAAAAAAATTTGGCTCATCATGGTGTCTTTCACCTCACCACTTCCTCCCATACTCCTGAACACAATGGATGCTCTGAACGTCATCATCGTCATATAGTTGAGACAGGCCTCACTTTGTTACACTATGCTTCTATGTCCTTATCATTTTGGCCAGAAGCCTTTGCCACTCCTGCCTATTTGATCAATTGATTACCAAAACATAATCTTAGGTTTCTTTCTTTTTATCAAAAACTTTTTGGTCAATCGCCAAATCTAGCAAAACTTCGAGTCTTTGGTTGATTGTGTTATCCATGGTTACATCCTTATAATTTTCATAAACTTGAGTCCAAGTCCAAACCATGTGTATTCATTGGCTACTCATTCTCTCAAAGTGCCTAAATATGTCTTTATCCCACCACTCATAAAACCTACACATCTCATCATGTCACATTTGTCTAATCCATCTTTCCATTTTCCATATCAAATCCCCCTCCACCTTTCTCATTCATAAAGTCTTGGTTCTCACCCCATTTATCTACCCTTGCTCCTAATGGTACTTCTCCATTGAACATCTCTTTGGCATCTCCTCATTTTGGTAACTCAGTTCTTTATTTGGAAGCATAGGCAAGTAATGGCAATAGAGGTCTCATAGGTTCCCTTTCTCTGAGCTCTCCTAATATTTCTGTTCAAATGTCTTGTCTTTCTGTTCCTAATATATCTCCATGTTAACCTATTGTATCTCTTTCTCCTCCACCTGCACTTATACCACCTCCGGCTTCGAATCCACTACCAATCCCCCATGTTAATCCCCTTAATCGCCACTCTATGATCACCCATGCTAAAAACAACATTGTCAAACCATCCACAAAGCTTACCATGTTTGCCACTATCCTTACTGAACCCATCATTGAGCCCACCTATCTCCCAAGCCCTTAAGGACCCTCATTAGCATTAAGCAATGTCAAAAGAATTTGATGCTCTACTCCATAATGGTACTTAGGATCTCATATCTCACACTGTTGATAAAAAATCTTGTGGGTTGTAAGTGGGTCTTTTGTATCAAGAGAAAACTTGATGGCTCCATTAATCGTTTTAAGGCTCGACTTGTCGCCAAAGGGTTTTATTAGCACCCCGATATAGACTATCACAAGACATTTAGTCTTGTGGTTAAGCCCACTATAATTCGTCTTGTTCTTGCTTTAGTAGTCTCTTTTGGGTGGTCTCTTCACCAACTAGATGTAAATAATGCCTTCCTACATGGGCATCTTACTGAAAATGTCTTCATGGTTCAACCTCCTAGTTTTTCTGACCAACAACACCCATCTCATGTGTGTAAGTTCCGAAAGGCACTCTATGGTCTTAAACAAGCCCCCCATGTTTGGTATCATAAGCTTCACCAATTTGTCATATCTATGGTATTTGTTAACTCTCATGCCGATACATCATTGTTTATTTATAATAAGTTTGGCCTAACTACTTATCTTCTTGTTTATGTTGATGATTTAACTTTAACAGTAAATAATGATGGCTTTCTAATGGATGTTATCTCTCAATTGGCCAATAAATTCTCCATTAAGGATCTTGGCACCCTATCTTTCTTTCTTGGTGTTGAAGTTGTTCCTACTCCAAGTGGTTTATTTTTGTCACAAACTAGGTATATTCGGAATCTATTGGAGAGGACTAAGATGCAAGATGCAAAATTCGTTCACTCTCCCATGTCCATTTCTCAAATTCCCAAGTTACATGATGGTACTGCCTTAACAGACCCTACTGAATATTGATCAATTGTTGGTAGCCTACAATACTTGTCTCTTACTCGACCTAAAATTGCTTTCTCTATCAACAAACTATCCAAGTTTATGCATCTTCCAATCTCAACTCATTGGATGGCAATGAAGCGCCTTCTACGGTATCTAGTAAGAACATTGCACCATAGCTTTCTTCCTCATAAAGATTCTCCACTTCACCTTCATGCTTACTTGGATGTTGATTGGGCTGGAAATCCTAATGATTGATCTTTTACAAGTGCTCGTGTTGTTTTTCTTGGTACTAATGCCATCTCATGGTCCTTCAAGAAACAAAAGTCCATAGCTCGATCCTCAACGGAAGTAGAATATCGTGTTATAGCTTTTGTCGTAGCCGAAGAACTTTGGATTAAATCTCTCCTTGAACTTGGCATAGACGTTCCATCGGCTCCTCCTATCTATTGTGACAATGTGGGGGCGACTTATCTTTGTGCCAACCCAATTTTTCACTCGCGCATGAAACACATTGCCATCGACTTCCACTTCATTTGTAACAAAGTTTAAGATGGTGAACTACATGTGTCTTATGTTTCTTCCACTAATCAGTTAGTCGATACATTGACCAAACCATCATCTTTCGCTTAGCTACAAGTCCTTCGAGTCAAGATCGGTGTCCATCTACCCACTGTCTTAAGATGGCATATTGAGACGTCTACTAATTTGCCTAAAAGATTGGGATAATATCAGTATATTTTGTATATCTGTTGTTTCACTACATTTTTGGATAACAAGTTTATTTGTATTTGAATTTGTTTTCTTTTTTAATTAGCATGTAAATAGGCAACTACTTGTATATGTTCTGAGATGTACGTTTATTTTGAATTTGTAAAACGCCTATATATTATTGAACTTAATAAACAGACAAGTTGAGTTGATCAAAAACAATATCTTATATGGCTTGGACTGTGACCTTCCTCACATTGTTCAGGCCATCATTGCTAATCTTTTGCCCAAGAAAGAACTCCCACATTGCATACATGCACTTTCCTTCTCTTTTCAAAAGGTTATGTCTCGAACCTAAGGACATATGTTGCCTTGTATCTTGTTGCTCCATGTTGCGGCTGTCCCACTGCAAACTCCTCCTGAGTTAGATAATAGACATCTCCCATCTAGCCTTCCCCCACAATACTTCCCCTTAGATCAAGTGCAAAGCATGACTAGCATGACTAGTCTTCCTACAAAAACATCAGTCCACCAAGGTAAGGGAGCAATACTACCTCATTTGGAGGAAGAACTCCATGCCCAGAATCATGTCAAAGTCATCTAGGGCACCGTTACAAATTGTAGTAGTCCTTTCAATTTCCCACGTGGAGATTTACATCCTTAACAATGCCAACCACTCTTTAATCACTGCCATTTAGAGGCTTGATTTAGGAAGCATCTTTCTTTGCGTTCAACCCAAATCTTGCTACATCTTTGCTAACTATGACATTATGTGTTGAACACGTGTCTATCATTGCCTTCACACCCATTTCGTTCACCCAAACTAGAGCATACATCATTTTGTTGATGTGGTCCTCCATGTGAAGTGCAACAATTGATTGCAGAGGATCGAATATCGCACTATAGGGCCACTTGAGATAAAATTTCCATCTTCCACTATAACCATGAGAATAGATGATTTTTCCATATAAGGACATTCTTTCTCACAATGGGGACCATAGCAAATAAAGCAATCAACCACCTTGGATGTCATCTACACCATTTCAATAAATTCTTCAATTGCCTTTAGGGCTACAAACATCTCCATTTTCTTCCAACTCACTTGTTTGAAAGACTTTTCTTCAGCCTTGGATTTCTTTGCTCTCTCAGGTTGTACTTCTGGTTGGTGGAGATGGCATCAACCATCTTGTAATCTACCAAACAATCCATGATAGCCATTACAATGGGGAAATCCCTTATTCCTTGCCTATGCAATTCTATTTGAGCTCATCCTTACAACTCAGAAATAAAGTTGAATATCTTGTCTTCCTCTAACATGTTCTTGATGTCCAACATCAAGGAACTAAAATCCTTGACATAATCTTGCATCGATCTAGTGTGTTTCAATCTTTACAAAGATTTTTTATGTCCAAGCAGCATCTATAGGGAGAAACTGATCCTTCAATTACTTTTTTAGAGTCTCCTAGATGGTGATCTAGGGCCTCCCAAACTCTATATCATCTTTCATCCTCGTGTGCCACCATAGTTTTGCATCACCAATCAAATACATACTTGCGATAAAGACCCTTTTTGCCTTAAAGACATGAGCAACCTTTAAGAACTAGTCCATGTCCCATATAAAGTTCACCAACTCTTTTGCATCTTTATTGCCACTGAAGCCTTTTGGTTCAAGAACATAGACATTGGAAGAAAAAGGCTTCAAAACTAGTGGGAGCCCCTTATCACATTGCTTTCTTGAGGATGGAGATGTCTCTTTCAAAGGCCTGCACCATAGCCTTATAGTCATCAACTAAGGCCTACACCTCTATTTTTAGACCAACAACCTTATCCTCAACATATTTGTCATGAGACTTAACCAAATTTCACTGTACTTGGATTTTAATCATTGTATGTTCTACCCATGAATTTACAATGCCATCATCACTTGGTTATTCACTCATCAATGCTTCCAATTGAGACACCCTTTCTTTTAAGGCTTCTATTACACTCCCACCAACCATGATCATAGCAAGGCTCTAATACCATGAAAATCACCACCAAATTTTTTCTAAGTGTGCAATGCTAAGACACTGATCTTAGCCAACATTCCCAAAAAGTCACACAACAAAAGCTAATGTAAACAAGGTAACAATCAAATATGAAACTTTTCCTAACTCGTGTTTTTATTAAAATAATAAGATTACAAAATTGTTTTACAAGTGTTCCAACACTTATACAACTTTGCCTAAGTCACTAAGAATAATACAATTTGTTTCTCTCCATTTTCTTAAAATTGAATCATTCACCCTTTCTTTGCAATGAAGAGGTTTTTATAGATGATGTCAATCCATTTGAATTTTGAATTCAAACCTTTGACTTAAAAATAGGAGTCTTAGGTGGTGGTTATGTAACCACCATAACTACCCAATTGATCACACCTCTTCAACCATAGATGTCTCCTCACGTTACATACAACCACAAACCTATCTACATTCCCTTGCATGCCTCAAGTCATACCCCTTCAAGATGCCCCTTGCTAATAGGTTGAGTATAACTACCTCTACTACTCAACCAAACAAGCCCTTCTCTAATTACCTCAACCCAAGGTCATGTCCAATTCGATGTTGCAAGTCATGTCAACCCTATGCCAGTTTGGTCTTTAGGCCATTTGCATGTCCGTCAGGCCCACATCAAACCCCTTGTGTATGTATCACCAACCTAAATTAGACCTCTTACCTTGGTTATGTCCACATGTTGAATCATTTATCTGATGCATCAGTGTGCACTGATGCATTGATGTCCACTCTTGTGCCATGTTTAGGCACCCATGGTCACTAAGGTTTGTTGTCCATGCCCATAGATTAGTCTTGTTGCAAGGCCTTCCTATGTCTTGCCTATGTCAGCCATGCACCAACATGTCTATCTCGATCTTATCACTATAATGGCTTTTTGTTTCATCTCCACGTCTTCCAACACCTTGCATCTTTCTCAAGGTGTCCTCATTGGTGCAAGGTTCTCGCTCATGAGACCCTTTTTCCATAGTGTTAAGGTCAAGGGGCCTAGTATATAACAAAACAAAAATGCAAATTGAGCATAAAATGTTATTTGAATGAAAACATCATGACGAAGTTTTATTGATACTTTAAATAAGGCATAAAAAAATAATAACATAATTATTGAAGTAATAACTTTACTAGGCTGATTGTGGGTGGGAGGCCTTGGGCAAAGACAACTAAATAAATCCAACACAGATTCATTTCCAAAAAAAACCATCCATCGGCTCACATTTTAATTTTCCATACTCTTTTATTTTATTTAAGGAATAGGAAGACATAAATGAACCAAGATTCTAAAATTAAAAAAAAATAAAATAAATGAGATTATTGAGTTCACATATATTTTGCAGCTCATGCTAACTTTTTGCTACAATTTTTTATAAACTTAAAGTGATATATTATTATTTTTCATTTAGAAGCTACAAGTGATAATTTATCATCCACCATTTTGCCACAAATTTTACTTCACGGTTCAAAAAGGCAAACAATTAAAAAAAAAAATTATGTGGAAAAATAACTTTTTAATTTGAATCTTTTCTTGTAAAGTTTATTTTGTACCCACAAACAGTACTTCAATTTTTTGTAATCAAAATTATTAAGTCTTGATGTTTTATGCAAGAACTCATAATTGAGCTTTCTTCATAATTATACAGTTTTTTTGTTAAAAAATTCTATGCCATAATCTCATGTACACAATGATCATTGATCCCCAAATATTCAAAAATCATGAGATATGATTTTGTTGATTATTATTTGATTTGAATTCCTCAATCAATATTATACGACCAATTTTCGGCCTTACTTTTAAATTGTCCCACTAAAGAGAAAAATTGTGATTGCAAAATTAAATGAAAATTTATAGAATTTTATAGTTACATAATATGTTTGAATATTTATGTGAAAGAAATTAAGTTTCGTTAAATAAGACTTGATTCAATAAATTTCAAATCAAATCTTAGGTTATTAGTTGAAATAACAAAGTAAGATGGAACGAAAATCTTAGATTATTAATGATTTTCTTCCATGGAATAGAAATTTTACTACTTTCATTATGTTTTCTTCTTTTCAATCTTTTTTTTTTTTTTTTAATTTTAGAAATTAAATTATTTTGTTTCTTTTCATGGCTTGTTGAAAAATGTTTTGTGCTTTATTATATATGGATTACTTAATTCATGACAATTTTGTAAAAAAAAAAAAAAAAAAAAAAAAAAACTATAATGTAGTTTTTATGCATTTCAAGATAAGTTTAAAAATGTTCGATACTTGTTTGGATTAATTTCATTCACTCTTTGAGGTTTACTTAAATACACCAAGCCAACATTAATTTTTCATTTTATCAATTAGTATCTTGTAGATGTATTTAATATGTTTTGAAGAATAAAATTTAATTTTAGAGAATTGTTAAAGACAACAATACCAAAGCTTAGGAAGTCTGAAATTAAGCATATCTTTTTTAGGTTATTTGAACTCCATCTTTTTTAAGGTTATTTTAACTTTCTTATGACTATACACATTTTTGTGTTCCAAGAACTTAAAGATTTATTTGAAGTTCCTTCTAACCATAGGAATGACTACAAAGATTTTTTGTCCTATCATAGATCTCTAGATTTTTATGTATTAGGTTGAGAAAGAAAATATTTTGATATATTTTAGATTATCGTTGGTTACTTTTGTTATTTCTCTCTGCTTATTTTGATTATGACTATTTATTGGCTATCTTTTGGATTATTCTCCATCATCTTCTTTTCATGCTTTATTTTTTTATGTTTATCATTTTTGTGACTTCCTCGTTTTCTTTTCATACTTTATTTTCTTATGTTTATCATTTTTGTGACAAAAAGATAGTAAAAAAACTTGATATTGAGAATATTTTAAAACTTTTTATCTTCTATATTATTTATTATTATGTTTTGCCACACTTAATGTTTTATGGATTGTTTGTTTAAGTGTGTGCCAATTATAAAAAATTATTAACAATGAATGATTTGGATTAGGTTATAATATTGGGTTCAATGGGATTTTTATGATAGTTGGGTGCCTTATTGTAATCTTTACATTTTATTATAGAATTGTCAATGGGGAGATAGTTTGTGTAATAATCTTAATTAGTAATTTTATTTCATTTCTTATTGATTAGAACTTACTTTCTCGAGTCTTATCTCTATCTAGATGACTTTGGACTATATCGATATAGAGTCAACAATTAATTCAAGGTAAATATGGGTCAGCTACCACCTATTGTGTGCTGCAACTATTCCTAAAAACCAGGTCAACTAATAACAATGATACGAACACTGCCTCATGACACCTACTAAACAAAATAAATAAATATAAAATTGTTAACAATCCCTCTCTTAAACCGAACCTTTGCAAACATTCCATTTAGAGATTTACAAAATCCTTCCTCAAACTGAGTCTTCCAAAGTACAAACTCCAAGTAATCTTCTTTGCTAATATATCAGCAACTTGATCTTCATTTCTGCAGAAAAACTAGATCAATAACTTCTTTTGTGAGATCATGCAAGAAATTATATCTCATATCAATATGCTTACATCTTCCATGAAAAATAGGATTCTTTGAGAGCTTTATTGTTGAACTGTTGTCACAGAAAATCTGAGTAGAACCTTGTTGCTTGAATTGAAGTACTTCAAGAATATTTCTCAGCCAAAGAGATTGACATGCACTAAATGTTGCAGCTACAAATTTAGCTTCAGTGGTTGATAACGTAACCGGTGGCTGCTTCTTTGAACATCACGAAACAGTCGCAGAACCCATCAGAAAAACATACCCAGAAGTGCTTCTTCTAGCATTCCAATCTCCAATATAATCACTATCAGTAAAACCAAACAAATATGATTTTTCACCCTTTTTATAGAATAAACCATATTCTGTAGTACCACACAACTACCAAAGAATCCTCTTTGTAGCTAAGAGATGAATCTCCTTTGGGCTCTCCACATACTTGCTTATAAGACTTACTGCTTGCATTATATGAGGTCGTGTTGTTGTCAAACACATTAAACTTCCAACAATTTATTTGTAAAAAATACCAGAACTCTTCTTCCTGCAAGACTCTTCTCAAGCTTTAATCTTTTTTTAGCTGGTGGTGTTACTAAGTTGTAGTTCCTCATCCCAAACCTGTCCAAGATTTCTTGCACATATTTCTTTTGACAAAGAAAATTTCCAGTAGCAGATTGCATAATTTCTATACCTAGAAAATAATGCATCATTCTAAGAGCAAACATATCAAACTCAAGCATCATAGATTGTTTAAAATTCTCAAGCATGGCCCTACCATTTCCTATGTAAATCAGATCATCTACATATAGACATATCACAAGCAACTTTCCTCTATCTTCAATTTTTGTATAAAGAGTATACACTCATAGACTTTTTTGAGAACCTTCGTTTAAGAAATATGCATCTATATGATTATACCAAGCTCTGGATTCTTGTTTTAGTTCATATAGTCTTTTTCAATTTGTAAACTTCATATTCATTGCCCAATTTCATAGAACCAAGGGGTTGATCAAGAAATACCTCCTCTTGTAAGTCTCCATGTACGAATGTAGATTTTACGGCCAATTGGAAGATAGACCATGAATTTTTAGCTGCCAATGCAGCCACTAGTCTTATCATGTCTTACAACTAGAGCACAAATACTTCTTTCTAGTCCACACCAAACTTTTGCTTGTACCCTTTAGCCACTAGACGGGTCTTGTATTTGTCAATTTCACCATTTTCCTTAAACTCCGTCTTGTAAACCCACTTAACACCGATTGTATTCTATCCTTTTGGAAGTTCTATTAACTCCCAAGTGTTATTCTATTAACTCCCAAGTGTTATTCCTCTCAATGGCTACAATTTCTACATCCATAGCCTGCTGCCATTTTTGTTCTTTGATAGAAACTTCAAAGTTTGTGGGATCATAATCTGAAACTAGTGCACAATGAATGAGTGGGTCTTTAGAATCACCGATTCCAGTTACCTCATAGTCTTGCATCCATGCAGGTCTCTTTCTAGCACGTTGAGTATGAGAACTTCTTGTTGCACCATCATATTCTAAAGCTGTTAGTGATTTTTCAACACCTGTAGAAGCTTCATTTGGTGGATTCTCAGGTACAGGAACTGCTGGAACAAGTTGTTGTAAAGGCTGCAGCCTTTTCTTTTCATTTGAACCAGAAAAATATGTAAGAATTTGTTATCCAACATCATTGTTGCTCCATGGCAGGAATGTTTCTTCATCAAATACAACATCCTGGGTGATTGTAATTTTTTTAGTGATAGGATTGTACAACTGTAGGCTTTTAATTGATCAACACACACCAAGAAAATTGCACTTCTCACCTTTGTCATCTAGTTTCATTCTCTTCTGGTCTGGAATACGGGCAACTGCAATACTCCCAAAAATTCTGAAATGATCAACTGCAGGACTATGTCCATTCCAAGCTTCTTCAGGTCTCATATTTTGAAAAGTCCTTTTCCATAGAACTCTTGTAAATTGTCTTTAGAGAAAAAATAATTTTTCAAAATTATATTTAAGAAGAGTAAAAAAGTTTTGGGTCAAAAATTATTCCTAAAACATTATTCTACAAAAATAATTTCATGATTTTTTTTAGGTTTTATTTAAAATTAAAAATTATTTTGGAAAGTAAATATTTGTTTCCCAATTCAAGTTTGAGATTTATTTTATGATGATATATAAATACATATCATGCTTTTCTTAAGAAAGTTTTGACTAAATTGGTATTATATATTGTATTGTTTTTGTTTTTGAGTTTTGGAAATCTAAGGGCGTGTTTTTTTAAAAATTGTTTTCAAAATAGAGAACAAAAAAAAAAAAATTTTAAATTTTAAAAAATAAGAGTGTTTGGCAAGATGTTTTTAAAAAATAGTTTCTTAAAATAAAAAACAAAGAACTTGTTTAGATGAAAGAATTTGTATTATTATTTTTTTTTTAAAATGTCTTACTTTTATTTTATAAAAAAATTATAAATTTAATTTATAATAATATGAAATCAAATTCAAGTTAAGTCTTATTAAAAAATAAAAATTAAATGTACAATTATGTATGAGTCAAAGATAAATAATTATTTTTAATTATGAAACAATTTTTTTTATTCTTGTGAAATAAAAATTATTATAAGATAAAAATAATGTTAATATTCATTTTTAATACAAGTCAAATAAGTACTTTAATTTTATTTTTTTTTAATTTCTTGTTTAACCATGATTTCTTATGCTTATTTTTAGAAATTTTTTTAAAATTAAATAACCAAAAAAGGTTTTTTAATGTTTTATAAAAATAAGGATATTTTATAAAAGGATTTTAAAAATAAAAAACAAAAGGACTTGTAAGGATGAATTGTTTTTTTTCTAAAAAAAATTGTTTGATTTTGTAAAAACATTTTAAATTCAATTTATAAAATATTAATTAATTAAATTTAATGAAGTCTTATTGAAAATGAAAATAATTTTATAATTATAAATAAATCAAAAAATAAATAATTGTTTAGTAAAAAATAAATAGTAATATTATAATAAAATCATAATTTACATTTTTTGTAGAAAATATACTATTTTATAAGGATATTAACATCTTTTCCTTTTTTTTTTATTAAAAATGAATAATACTAATTGTCAATAGTATTTTATCTAAAATGAATAATGAATTAAATTTTTATTTTTTAAAATATATAAATAAGACAAGTTTTTTATTATATATGCACACATTTAGTACTCAATTTTGAACATAATATTTTAAAATGTTTTGATTTAATCTACAATTAATTGAATCAATTTTTTTAATGTAAATTATTCGTTAAAATTAAATAATTTAAATTATCAATTATGTCTGTCTTAATTTATTCTATTTACTTAGTGAGAAATTTTTTTAAAAATAGTTGTGTATAGGATACATGGTAAGTTGATGACTCATGATATATTAGTTTTCCTCTCTTATATATATTTTTTTAAATGATTAGATTTATTTTTTAGTTCCAAAATATTTTTAAAAATTGTTAAACTCATTAATAAATTCAATAAAAAGTGTTACTTGATTTGAAGTTCATTTTTCTAGTGGAAAAATTTACAAAAGTATAATTATGTGTAGAAAAAAAATAATAAAGTCATAATAAACCAATTTTTATGCATAAATTTATGGTATTAATAAGTTTATTATTTGATTTTTAAATTATTTTTAAAAATTATTAAACTTATTACTCAATCTAACATGTTGAGTCTTATTTAATTTGAAGTTCATTTGTCTAGTGAAAAAAACCATTGGAAAATAATAATTTTTTATAGAAGAGAAACAATAAAATTGTTTTAAACCAATTTTTATTCATAAATTTCTGGTATTAATGAATTTATTATTTACAATTTAAATTATTTTTAAAAATTAATAGACTTATTAATAAATTCAACCCATTAAGTCTTATTTAATTTCAAGTTAATTTGCCTAGCGAAATAATAATAATAATAATAATAATATGTAAAAAGAGAAATAATAGTGTATGTATTTTTGTATTATTTTTAAAAACTAGTGAAACAACTTTTTCTTATTTTTTTAAAAGTTTTTCTCTATTTCTTTTTAAAAACTAAAAATGGAGAACAATATCCAAACAAAATTTAACGATTAGTAGGGCTTTGCATTCTATGAAATACTGTGATGTTACTTCTCATATAGAAGCCTTATTTAATTTTACACAATATTATACCACGGGTTAGTTAATCTATTATAAAAAATAAAAACAAATAAAAAAGTTATGTTAGCATATAACATGTTAATCTATTAAAAAAACAAATATAAATTTTATGTTACCGTGCAATATTGAATTTTGAAATTGACAAAAATATAATTTTCTATATGAAACTTATGTAGATATGAGTCTTGTCATTTAATTTGTTTTCTTCATCTAATTTATTTAGGGTCAGTCATATTTCCACTATTTATTTAGGATAAACTCATGTTCGATAAAACAATTATAAAAACTAATTAGTTAAAATTTAAAAAATAATAATAATTACTAGTTAAGGCATATATGGTAATTTATAAGTAGAAATCCTAAAACAAGCAAATGATAAAATAAAAAAATATTAATATAAAATAGGGAAAGCGACGTGATGTTACATCACCATTTGGAATTGCAAAAATTGAACTGGTTTAATTTCCTCCAATACTCCAATTTTTATAATATTTTAATAATTTTCACAATAACTTTTTATAATCATAGTAAGATCAGTTGTAAAGACAAGACCCAACCACTCTATTAAAAACTTGTAGGCATTATGTTTATAACTCCTCTAAATAAATATCTCATTTTCCATTCACCCAATATGCACCCACACATCCATTACATGCACCCTACACATCCAGCAATCTCATTATGTTTATAATTTCTATAAATAAATATCTCATTTTTCACCCAATCATGATATTGTTGCCCATTTAAGAATTCACGGTATATGATAAACTAGAATATTATTAAGAAAAAAAACAATTGTATATGTAGGACAATTCAAGATAAGTTTTTGTTTGCAGTGTAATTGAAGATATAACATAAATGACTGATCATGTAAAAAAGTTATTATTTGAAATCTAAATTAAAAGGAAAGTATTGTTTCGAAAACTAAAGATATAAAAAAATAACAAAAAAACATATAACAACTTATAAGATATAAAAAACATAAACGGTCTCTCGATCACTAAATGATCTATTAACTTTGAGAAAAATATATATAATTTTACTTGATCAAATGCACTTATCCTAAGATTTTATATCGCCAGCACCTACTTAGACTCTTTTTTTCGGTCCCGACTTAGCACTCTCATGTGCTCGGGTCTCAAGCCTTTGTTGAAACCAATATATTTTCGGATAAATCTTGAAAGGTTTGAGAGATGAAGATACAAGATTGGGTGATGACAATTGCTTTCTAATGGTTTCTTGAAGTCAACTAATTTCTAATAAAACAAATAATTTTGCTCTTAAAAAAAAGCTAAAATTAGAGAGATTCTCAATCTTTAAATATTCTAGAAAACTACCAACTTTCAAAACCTTCATAAGCGTCAGTTCTTACTTTAAAAAGGAAGTTAGCAAACCAAAAGGCATGGTGGAGAGTTTGAACGGTCATCCACCCCTCCCATTTTGCATGCTTTCCATGCTTCCTTTTCATGCTATTGTTAAAGGATTACCTCCAAACTATTGATGGATCAATGTGGGTGACAATTCTTTACAAAGATACCTCCAAGCGTATCTAGGATTCAATGAGAAGGAAGTATCACGGGAACACGAGGTAAAACGGGTACAACTTCAAGCACTTTGCGAGGAGTTTGATGCTTTGCACATGAAGTTAGGAGAATCGGACAATCACAATTGTCAATCAGATGCAGATTCATGAGGACAAAAGGAGGATGTTTTGGTCGTTAACAACAATTGATTGTGTTGTTGTTCAATTGAGTCCAAATATCTTGATGAACTCTCCCTTAATAACTGCAAAATTCTTTACGGGTCCATGAACAAAAACTTATCAAGAAAGATCAAGAAGAGCAAGAAGCTATAAGCAACAATCAGTCTCAACAATCAAACAAGGAAGCTCAAGGAAAAGCTGGTGGCAAAGGAAACAAAGATCACAGACAACCACACTTTCAAGGGGAAGGAAGAGGTTATGGTGATCAACACTCGATCACTCCACGAAATCTAGGCCAAAGTTGAGTGCTATAGGTGTCACAGGTTCGGTCATTACAAGTCTGAATGTCGAACTAATTTGAATAAACACGGTGAAGAAAAAGTCCAATGTTGCAGAGAAGGATGAAGAAGTATCTTTTCTGATGGGTTGTCATGCAAAGGAGGAAAGCCACCAAAATATGTGGTATTTGGATACAGGGTGTAGCAATCACATGAGTGGAGACAAGTCAACATTCTCTTATTTGGATTAATCTTATCATGATAAAGTGAAGTTTAGAGATAACTCCACAGTTAAAGGAAAAAGAAGAGTCACCATCCAAACCAAAGGAAGTTCTATCCAAACTATCTCTAATGTGCTTTATGTTCCAGGATTAAAGATAATTTACTCAGTGTGGGTTAGCTACCAGAGAAGGGATATGAGTTTTCTATCAAAGATGGAGTCTATCGAATACAAGATGAAAAACTGGGCTTGATTGCTCAAGTCAATATGACGATGAATCAAATGTTCCTGCTTTTATCTCCACAATACTACTCACACATGCTTCTTAACAAAATTGAAAAAGGAGGCATGGCTTTGGCTTTGGTGGTTTGAAAACTCTACAACAAAAGAAGATGGTAGATGGTAGATGGTCCCTGGCCTCTTGTGTGTGTGGAGAATGTGTTGTTAGCAAACAACAACGTGATCCTTTTCTTAATAGAAAATCATGGAGAGCAAAGAAGACATTGGAGCTAGTCCATTCAGATGTTTGTCGACCAATAAATCCTACATCTAATGGAGGTAAATGATCCTTTATTACCTTCATTAACAATTATAGCTGAAGAACATGGGTTTATTTTTTACAGAAGAAATCTGAGGATTTTATGGCTTTCAAAAACTTTAAAGTACTAGTTGAGAAAGAAGTAGGAAGTTTAAAACAAGCACTTCACACCAATCATGGAGAAGAATATAACTCACACGAAGTTGTACAATTCTGTGAGAATCATCCCATCAAACATCAACTAACAACATCCTATACACCTCAACAAAATGGCGTATGTGAGAGGGAAGAATCGCATAATTCTAAACATGGTGTGAAGTTTTTTGACCAGGAGTGGAGTTCCAATAAGTTTTTGGCCAGAAGATCAACTGAAGCATTCATATTTTGAATAGAAGTCCCACTAACATTTAGAATTAACATACGATATTCCCCGCTGGTTTCCATTTTCAAATCAGTTGTTACTATATTTTAAGGCAATAAAATTGATTTTAATGTAATTTGAAGTATTAACATTCTTTTTTAACTCTAAATGAACATAAAAAAAAAATGAAACTGAAAAAGTAGAGTAAATAATCTAACTCCTTTTCTTTTACATATTTCGTATATTTTTTATTTCTCTAAAAGATGAAGGCATCCAAAGGCATTTTTACACATTTTGTATGCTTTTTACTTCTCCAAAAGATGAAGGCAAGCTCAAATTTGATTAAAAGGGTATTCAAAAATCCAAATTTAGAAATCTAACATTTCATATTTTCTGATAAAAAGATTTTTTTTGTAAAAATAATATTAATTGATCTGTTAAGAATTCGGTTTATGTTCAGTAGGTGCCCTTTCCCAATCTCCCACTCATTTGTCTTTGTAAAAGTAGTTGGATTGCAAAAATTCTCTACTTCTTCCTCTTCCTCGTAGTCCTCTAGGTGCCCTTTCCCAACCTCCCATCCATTTGTCTTGGTAAAAGTGGTTGTGCTGCAAAACCTTCTCTTCCTCTACCTCTTCCACATAGTCCTGTGAACTCGCTAGCAGGTATTGAGCAAAAGCTTCCATCCAGCTAGTTTCCTCCATGATCATCACCTCCTTCTACATCCACTGATGAACATGAATCAACTCTTATAACTAGTGGAGTTTCTTCCTGGTGTCCCAAAACATCAATACAAATTATAGTTTTAATAAAAACAAACTAAAGATGTTCAATAATACTAAAATTAGCAACATAATTAATGCTACTAAATTATAATTAACTTATAATAATTATTATAATTAATTTGAGATGGATAATGAGTATTTATACTCTTAGTTTCCTCCAATACTTCAACTTAAATAATAATTATGATAATAAATGTTTCCACCTAAAAAACTGGTTAAATAAAAATCTCACTATGTTCCAAACATATATTAACTAGTCTTATAGTATTTATAACTTTACCATTTCTATTTAGTTTCCCCCGATACTTCAATCCTTATCAATTATATTAATAATGAACATGTTGAATTGAATTACCCAATAAACATATCAAATATGCTTCAAAAGTTATGATATTTATAACTTTGGCAATCATGTATCTCATTCTTCAAACAACATGTTTGTGAACATTTCAATTATGTGAAATAAGTCATAACATTTTGGTCATTTATGAATTAAGAGATGAAAGACAAGTCCCATTGTTTTGAACACACACACACACACATATATATATATATATAGAAAGAAAATTTAAATGAAAAAAAAAAGAAAAAAAAAAAAGAAAAAGAAAAAAACAGCCTCATAGAAACCATTTGTATGACTCATTAACAAAGGGTTATTTACACATCGGCAGGCAAGACTGCTGTAGCTGAATATGCAATTGCCATGGCATTTAGGGATAAACAAAGGGTTATTTACACATCACCTTTGAAGGCATTGAGTAATCAGAAGTATAGAGAACTAAGCCAGGAATTCTCTGATGTGGGGTTAATGACTGGTGATGTCACGCTATCGCCTAATGCGAGTTGCATGGTCATGACCACGGAGATTTGGGGAGGAATGCTATATAGGGGTTCTGAGGTTTTGAAGGAAGTTGTCTGGGTCATTTTTTATGAAATTCATTATATGAAGGACCATGAAGAAGACTACTTATCAACAATAATGCCAGCTGGTGAGTCTAGAGCAATAATTATTCACCAGCTCATGAAGAAGCTTACCCAAAGAATTCCATTCAAGTTGCATGGCCACCTTAGTGTGCACACGACCAGTTCTTGCCCATCTACAGCTTTGGTACCATTGGCATGACACAGCATCTTGTAGTCTTTATCCCCCTGCTCTATTGGATTCCAGAAACAGCATGCAACCAGTGCTCGTGATGTCCCAGGCCTAGGACTCCACTATTGTGTGGTTTGCATGGCCACCCCCCTATGTTCCTTTTCAAAGCCCACTTGCTACCTTTATTTACTTATTTTTATGCATGCCTCCAAAACTCGATTTTCAAAAATCTTGTTTCCAAATAATTTTAATTCTTCAATTTTTCTCTCTTGGTTTTAAATAAATCCAATTTTAATAAATCAATTCCTACCATTTTCCACTTGGCACGCATCTTTTATTTTATTTTATTAGTAGAGACCCGTTTTTAGGGACTTAGAGGGGTATCACGGTCTTTACCGTACCTTCCTGATAAGTAACCTGACCCCCGAAACTAGATTTGATTTTTCATAGACCACATTTTCTAAATAAGGAGTCACACTTAAGGTTTTCTTTCTTATTTTGTTTTCCCTTTAAAAATAAAACAAAAATAAGTGGCGACTTCAAGTCATTTTCTAAAAAATAAATCATTTTCAAATAAAAAACAAGTTCACCATCGAGTGGAAGCGCATGAGCAGAAATACGGAGTCCACACATCCAAAGGCATTTTTACATATTTTGTATGCTTTTTACTTCTCCAAAAGATGAAGGCAAGAACTCAAATTTGATTAAAAGGGTATTCAAAAATCCAAATTTAGAAATCTAACATTTCATATTTTATGATAATTTTTTTTTTTTTTTTTGTAAAAATAATAACAATTGATCTGTTAAGAATTCGGTTTATGAATTAAGTTTATGTTCAGTAGGTGCCCTTTCCCAATCTCCCACTCATTTTGTCTTTGTAAAAGTGGTTGGATTGCAAAAATTATCTACCTCTACCTCTTCCTCGTAGTCCCCTAGGTGCCCTTTCCCAACCTCCCATCCATTTGTCTTGGTAAAAGTGGTTGTGCTGCAAAACCTCCTCTTCCTCTACCTCTTCCACATAGTCCTGTGAACTGGCTAGCAGGTATTGAGCAAAACCTTCTATCCAGCTAGTTTCCTCTATGATCATCACCTCCTTCTACATCCACTGATGAACATGAATCAACTCTTATAAGTAGTGGAGTTTCTTCCTGGTGTCCCAAAACATCAATACAAATTATAGTTTTAATAAAAACAAACTAAAGATGTTCAATAATACTAAAATTAACAACATAATTAATGCTACTAAATTATAATTAACTTATAATAATTATTATAATTAATTTGAGATGGATAATGAGTATTTATACTCTTAGTTTCCTCCAATACTTCAACTTAAATAATAATTATGATAATAAATGTTTCCACCTAAAAAAAACTAGTTAAATAAAAATCTCACTATGTTCCAAATATATATTAACTAGTCTTATAGTATTTATAACTTTACCATTTCTATTTAGTTTCCCCCGATACTTCAATTCTTAATCAATTATATTAATAATGAACATGTTGAATTGAATTACCCAATAAACATGTCAAATATGCTTCAAAAGTTATGATATTTATAACTTTAGCAATCATGTATCTCATTCTTCAAACAACATGTTTGTGAACATTTCAATTATGTGAAATAAGTCATAACATTTTGGTCATTTATGAATTAAGAGATTAAAGACAAGTCCCATTGTTTTGAACACACATATATATATATATATAGAAAGAAAATTTAAATGAAAACAAAAAAAAAGAAAAAAGAAAAAAAAACAGCCTCATAGAAATCATTTGTATGACTCATTAACAATGTGGCATAAAAGGTTAAGAATGATATATAAAAATATGATTCAAAGTTCAAACAAAAATCTCATAACAAGTTTTAATGATAAATATGAGATCAAATGCTAGTATTAAAAGAAATATAATTAATTTTAAGAAAGTATGATAGAAAAGGTGACAAGTCAATAATATATATTCGGTTAAATAATTCTAATCCAATAGCAACATTCTTAGGTTAATGGTTGGTTTTCTTGGGTGAGACTTCCTTGGATGTTTCATTAGCTTCAATTATAGGCATTTTAATATTAATTCTTGAATTTAATCATGAACCTTAAATATGGTGGCAAAACCAAATTAATATATCCTTGATATTATTCATTTTAATTTAGTCATAAACCTTAAACCTTTTAGGTGGATAAATTTTTCTTAAATCTAAATAAACCTTAATTTAAATTTAAATAATATTTAATAGTATTAAATATTAAGTGGCTTGTTTGGTCACACTTCTTGTTTTTAGTTTTAAAATAAAAAATATTAATAAATTATATATATATATATATATATATATATATATATATATATATATATATATATATATATATATATATATAGAAAGAATAAACTCACATAAAAATTAAAATTTGATGTAATACTCCTTTTTTTATATGTCCATTTTTAAAATTATTATTATTTTAATGTACATGGTAAAAGTTCTTAGATCTTATATAAAAGTTATTAGTGTTTCTTGATTTTAAATATAAAAAGCATGAAGTGTATCAAAATAAACACCAAATTGTTTTCTTTTCTAATTTATTTTTTTACTTAAATCTTAAAACAAGCTACCAGTTTAAAATCATTTTTAAATAGTTGGTCTTTAAATTTATCACTTACTCTAAAATAGTTTTATTTTAATGAAAATAAGTAAAAATGTTTTACTTTTACCTTAAATTTGAAAACAATTTTCTTTAAGAATTAAGTTGAAACAAACAAACAAACTAGGGAATGCTTAACAACAATGTAACCATCTATGTAAATTGACAATTCTGGGTAAAAAATTTCATTGTGCTAAGATATGTATCTATGTATGTATGTATGTATAACATAAAAAATGACAATATATGTATGTATTTCAAATTTGACCAAATCATTGCATGTTTGAAATAGTCCCCCAAACATAATATAAGTGATTTGATTAGTTTAAGATAAGCAAGAATTATATTAGAAGTCGATTTGATTATTGTGTTTAAAAAAAAATGATGGAAACTTTATTTATTTATGGATTTATGTTATTAATATATTGATTTCAAGTTTGATTCCATTTCTTTAGAGATTCCAAGAGAAAGTGATACCTTACATAACAGGATCACTACTTACATTATAAGATCACTAGTGTTGATAATCTAGTTGACATATTGACAAAGATAATTTTTTTAGCCAAATTTAATTATTTTTTGGACTTGATCGATGTTGCAAGGATTTAAGTAATTGTGATTTGTGTGGTTGCAAGATTCTTAAAGATTGATTTACTAACTTTAAATCATAGTAAAGTGCAGATTTGTGATTGTTGCTTCATTTGAGTCACCTTACCCCTTCATAGTCGATTTTGTGCCTCATTGTTCTAAACAAAAAAAAAAAAAAAAAAAAAAAAAATTGGGTTATAATTTAGTAGAGTTGCTACCATCAAGGATTAAAATATTGAAAAATGTAGAAATATGAGTGGTTAGATTTTATTGCAATAAGTAGATATTGTATCCAAATTTAGAAAAAAAAATATCAGTGGGACGAAAATTGATAAAAAAAAAAAATTATAGAAATATTGAAAAAGACTCAAAGAAATTATTAGAAAAATTAGTATTAGTGACTCATCCATTACTCTCTTAAATTTAATAAAATCAATGTTTTATTTCATAATAGTCGTAGTCAATCCAAAATTAGAGAAAAGACAACTATAGTCGATAGAAGCTAGGTTATCATCCTTGGGAAACAACATAAATGTGACTTGAGCATTTTATTGCTTATATTGAACCAATGTCTTGTTCTAGAAGGTTACAAAAACTAATCTAATCATCAACAATTATGAATCTAAGATCAACAAGCAAAGGACTTTAGCTTTAAGAGAAAACTAAGTAAAAATGAAGAAAACTCTAGAGAAGGTTGCAATTTGAAGCTAAGAACTATAGAAATGGCCTAGATATTAAATCTTAACTCTAGATCAGGGCCAAGTTCAAATTAGTCTAATCAAGTTACAGATTTCAATTCACAAACCATGTTTAACATTAAAATTTAAGTATAAAACTCTTACTAAATTATTCTATTTTTGTGTTGTTCGATTCAATCATTTATGCACTAATTCATCTTTTGAGATTCTTCATTAATTGCATGCATAACCAGTTAAATTAATCATCCACTGATCAAAGGATGACCAATCATTAATAGAATCAACTAACCATTGATTGTCTTTCTATTTAGAGAGAACTACGTCACCAATCTATGCAACCTCTAAAAATATCTTCTTCTACCTTGCTTCTTTCTCCAGAAAAACAAAGCATTAGGCATGTCTTAGAAGATCTCTTCTCAAAAAGCATGTTTCGTTGATGAGAAAATAAAAGAAAATAAATTTGAGATAAAAGTAAAAAAAAAAAATGCAAATTCAAAATAAGAATCTAGAACATTCCTTCCCTCCTAAAAAGAGTGGAGCTCTTTATAAACATGAAGCTGAGCTATCCAAAAGCTAACTAACAAATTCAAATCTACCTATTTATAGTACCAAACATGCTAAGTGGCACTCTTTAATAATGCCACATCATTGAAAGATTAAGTATTATAAAAATCATAAATGCTTCATCCTTAACAGCCCTAGGATTAAAATTACAAATTGTCCTCAAAACTCTTAGCTTTAGTCATTCAGTAAAAGCAAACAATTCAATGTTGAATTGGAAAATGTTAACAAGCAACTCAAATCAATATAAAATCCATATCAGCAGCGCATGAATCTTCAACCTTTCAAACCAACACTGATAACCATCACATGACTGAAGCTGCAAGAACCTCAACTAAAGTTGGTTAAGCACTTAAGGAGTTATACTAGTTGTGCAACAGTTAGAAGATCAGTTCCATATTGTAACAAATAGCAGATCAGTTTCAAATAGTTAGAGGTTAGTTAGTCATGTTAGTATAAGGCATATGTAAACTGAATACTTTGGTTGGTTAATGAATGAAATGCATAAGAAATTCTTTCATGTATGAAAGTTCTTTTATGGTATTAAAGCCACGACCATCTCTTGAATCTTCTCTGAGAAAATCTCAGCTCCATAATATTTCTTGACA
This sequence comes from Vitis rotundifolia, assembly GCA_030254885.1. NCBI lineage: Eukaryota > Viridiplantae > Streptophyta > Magnoliopsida > Vitales > Vitaceae > Vitis > Vitis rotundifolia. The sequence goes on along the minus strand of CM058159.1, from coordinate 20,458,733 downwards.
ACCAAACACCTTCAGTTGCATTGATGGCAACCTCAACCCAATCTTCTAGTCCACAAGCTAGAGCAACACCTGCAACCTGTTCATCAAATGGTTCCATTTAGCAAATGCGGGTACTAAATCATGCACTTCCAATTAAACTAGACAAAAACAACTATATTCTCTAGGCACTCAAATGGAAAATGTGGTGTTTGCTAATGGATTTGAAGATTATATTGAAGAATTAAAAGTTTGTCCTCTAAAGATAACAAATTCTAGTGATTCAAATCTAGAATTCATTTTTTGATGAGGATTTGATCCCATGATCTTGAGTTGGATCTACTCCTCACTTACTCCCAAAATTATGGGACAAATCATTGGTTATCAAACTTCTCATGCAACTTGGTTTGCATTAGAGATGATTTTTTCGACCATATCCAAGGCTCAAATTATGTAACTAAGACTAGAATCTCAAACAACAAGAAAAAGGTTCACTCTCAATGATAAAATATATCTCAAAGCAAAGAATCTTATTGTTAACCTAGCGACTATTGGTGAACCTGTAACAGAAGGGATCAAATTTTAGAACTTCTTGGAGGTCTTGGAGCCGACTACAACTCCATAGTAGCCTTGTTTACAGCTCGTGAAGATGATATCTCTCTCCACTTGGTACATATTATTCTACTTACTCATGAGCAAAGGTTATGCTTTCAAAATTCAGTAACAGAAGATGATGTCATTGCTGCAAATATTTCTACTTCACAATACCAGAATTACAACAACAAGAATGGTGATCAAAGTCACAATCGAAATAATCGTATTTCCAACAAAAATGGCTATGGACACAAACCAAGTAGAAGCTCAAATGGTGGACCAAATCAAGTATATCAAAATAATAATAATGAACGCCCACAATGTCAGCTATGTGGAAAAGTTTGGTCACATTGTCATAAGTTGTTACCATTGCTTTGATATTAATTTTCAAGGATTCACTACCACGAATAATTCTAATACTTTCCATAAATCTGGCAACAACAACAATACCCAAATGCAAGCTATGTTTGCATTCCCATCCACCACAAATGATGAAGTTTGGTTCATTGACACTAGGGCTACATATCACCTCACTCAAGATGTTGGTGCTCTCTCAAACATACAACCATACAAGGGAAAAGATCAAGTGACTGTAAGTAATGGTAAGCAAATTCCCATCCTCAATGTTGGTACAAAATCTTTTCCTTCCACTCTCAAGGTCTTTCATGTTCTTCATCTCACTACTAATCTCATTAGTGTTTCCAGATTTTTTACTGACAATGATACCTTCTTTAAGTTTCATCCTAATTTTTTTTTTCTTATCAGGGATCAAGTTACGAAAAAGGCCCTACTTCAAGGTCACCTTAAAAATGGCCTATGCGAATTTTCTCCACAATTTGTTTCTCCACTTACTACATTGTAACACCCCAAAATAAACTTTAGGGGCAAAATAGTAAATTAAAAATTAATTAATTAATTAATTAAACTCATTAAAGGTAAAAGAGTCCTTTTACAATTAAAAATCCTAGGTATAAATTAAATTTTCCTCTTATCTTCTTTATTCAAAAAACTCTATTAACCAAAAATCGGAGAATTGGATAACGTAGGGTTGAAGGTTTGGATGTCTAGAGTTCGAAGTTCAGATTTTTCCAAGTAAGATTCTAACGGTAGTTAATATATTATATTTATTAGTTAGTTTTGAACACATTAGATATTCTTTAGAAAATTTTAATTTAGATTAGAGTTAATTTAGTTAGTTTATGTTAAGATCAAAAGATTAAAATTATGAATGTAGGTTGTTTCATTGATGAAAATAGGGAAATTCAAAAAAAATTTAGATGAATAGATCTAAACAATGAAATTTTAAAAATTAAATGAGTAAATAAATCTATGATTATATATGGCTTAAGGGATTGGAAAATAATAAGACAAAGAATTGCATGTTTCTAGATTTTGGATTTGAGTCACTAAAGAAAGAAAATAATAATAAATCTTTTTAGAAATAAACTTACCGTACTCATACTTAGAAATGATTACATAATCATAGATTTTAAAAATTATTTTCTTAAATACTTTCTCATAATTAAACACAATAAAATTAGAACAAAATATATAACTATTGATTTGATTATTTTACATAAACAATTATTTATTTTTACTTGAAAGCTAGAAAAGGAAAAATTTAATGATAACTATCTCCTATTTGCACATCTTATCACAAGATACCCCAATATGAGTTATATGATAAAAGATACTCAATATGAGTTGCGAGTTATATGATAAAAGATACTCAATATGAGTTACATGAGTTAGGAAAACATATTTAGTTTATAGTATAGGCTCTCTAATAATCCTACAAATTTACTTCACATATTTTGTTTAATCTATGATATTTATAACTTTGGTGATCATTTATTCATTTTTCACACTATATGTTTGTGAACATCTCAATTATGTGAAAGAAGTCATAACATTTTGGCATGTTTATGAATTAAGATGATGAATGCGACAAATCACATTATTATACATAAGTAAATTTGAAAAAAAAAACAAAACAAAAAACCAAAAAAATTCAATGAAAAAAAAAAAACTTCATAGCAAACATTTGTATGACTAATTAAAAATGTGGTATAAAAGGTTAAGAATGATATAGAAGATATGATTGAAAATTAAAAAAAAATATATATCTCAAAACAAGTTTCAATGATAACTATGACGTGAAATGCTAATAATAGAAAAAAAATTAATTATAAGAAAATATGATTGAAAAGGCAACTTGTAACACCCCAAAATAAACTTTAGGGGTAAAATAGTAAATTATAAATTAATTAAACTCATTAAAGGTAAAAGAGTCCTTTTACAATTAATAATCCTAGGTATAAATTAGATTTTTCCTTTTGTCTTCTTTATTCAGAAAACTCTATTAACCAAAAATAAGAGAAGTGGAGAATGTAGAGCTAAAGGTTTGGAGGTCTAGAGTTTGAAGTTCAGATTTTTTCAAATAAGATTTTAACCCTATATTAATATATTATATTGGTTAGTTAGTTTTGAACATATTAGATATTCTTTAGAAATTTTCAATTTAGATTAGGGTTAGTTTATTTAATTTATTTTAAGATTAAAATATTGAAATTATGAATATAGGTTGTTTCATTGAAGAAGATAGGAAATTTTGAAATTTTTTTAAATGAATAGATCTAAACAATGAAATTTTAAAAATTAAATGAGTAAATAAATATATAATTATATGTGACTTAAGGAATTGGAAAATAATAAGAAGAAGAATTGTATGTTTTTGGATTTTGGATTTGAGGCACTGTATTGGAGCAGCAAAAAAAAAAAAATCAATATATAATCGTGAGAGGCAAAGGGTAGTAGTGGAATAAATTAAAATAATAATAATGAGTAGAGTTGATGAGGTTGTTGAAGTTGTTAAAAGTACATGGGGTATTTTGTTAAGTAAGAGGGTACATTGGGATTAATAAGAATAATGATAATAATGATATTAATATTAATATTAATATTAATAATAATAGTAAGAATTGTGTGATTTGGATGCTTGTAAGCGACGTATAGTAGGGTTGGGTATTGAAAAGTATAGTAATAATAATAGTAATTGTTTTTAATAAAAGTTTTAATTTAGTTTAGGTATATAAAAGAAATAAATGGTTAGAATAAGATTTGGAAGAAATATGAATTTATGAAAATTTGAAAATTCATTAAATTATATTATTATTGTTTAAGAAGTTGAAAATAATATTGGGTGGTAATAATATTAACATGGGAAATTAATTAGGATCCCTAACACTAAATAAAATATTTTTAGGATTGTCAAATTTATACCTTTAGATAATTGTGTATGATATTATGTTAGGTGAGGAGTAAATTTGTCAAGCTAAATACTTCAAGTTTTTGAATGCTTCTTCAAGATATTAATGCAGATTTTGTAAAAAACAATAATTTTCTTTTTATATTGTATTTTGAAATGTGTAAAAATATGATTTTTATCTTTATGTATGGATCAAATATATGTTTTGTATGGAAAATATATTTGAACATTTTCTTTATTTATGAAAAATGAAAAATTGTGGAGATATAATGTTTTGTTTCGTAAGTTTGAATTAATGAAATTAAGTGTTTGACTCTAATTTATATTGTCCTAGTCAATTGGTTATAATTGTTGGCATTTTCAGCTCTAGTCAATGGGTTATAATAGTTGACGGTTTTGTTTGCCTTAAATGGAACAAATTTAAAACTAGTCACTCATTTGTGAAGTCCTACCTAATTGGGCACCATTTGTTATTTGATAACCAGAATGAAAACAATTGAAATGGATTTGATTTGAAATGGATATGAAATGACTTTGACATATGTGAAAATGTTTGGTTGAGCAGTTCAAATGTATTATCATAGTTAACTCAAAAGCTTTATAAATATAGTATGTGTTATATCTCTTGTTTGTAAGTATATTGAAAATATTTGATCATAAAACTGTGTTAATGTTCCTTATTGGGCTTTGAGTTCATCGCTCTTTGTTGATAAAACAGCAAGGGTCCAGGAAAAGGAAAAGAAATGGTTTTTTTAAAAATAAGATATGGGAATGAGTTGTGACAATTTTTTAGGCCACAATAAGCTCTCCAATAATCATAGGCTTTCCAATAACTCTTTAAATTTATTTAGCATTTTTTTTTCATTTCCACAACTACTTCAATCTTGAATCAATTATATTAATAATGACTTTTTTACAAACTAATTAAATTAAATTATCCAATTAACATCTCAAATATACATCCACTCGAGTTATAATATTTACAACTTTGGTATCGCAAGATTATATGAAAAAATCATAACATTTTAACCTCTTTATGAATTAAGAGGATGAAGGATACGACAAGTCACATTGTTATAATAGATATATGTGACATCCCACATTGGATAGGGGGGAAAGTTCATGGCGCTATATAAGTATGGACTCCTTGTAACCTTGTAGACGCATTTTAAAGCCGTGAGGGCCCCCTTGGGCTAAAAGCGAACAATATCTACATAGTTGAGTGCGGGTCGTTACAAATGGTATCAGAGCCAATCCCTAACCTTAGTGTGGGGTTTGTTTGGCCCCGCAGGGGTGTTCGTCTGTTTAGCCCCGCAATCCCATGGGACATAACAAGGACGTTGTGTCTGCATGGGGGGTGTTTGTGATGTCCCACATCGGATAGGGGAGAAAGTTCCTGGCACTATTTATATGTAGAGGCTCCTCGTAACCAAGTAGACGCATTTTAAAGCCGTAAGGGCCCCCTTAGGCCCAAAGCAGACAATATCTACGTGGTTGGGTGCAGGTCATTACAAATGGTATCAGAGTCAATCCCTAACCTCGATGTAGGGTTTGTTTGGCCCCATAGGGGTGTTTGTCTATTTGGCCCCGCAATCCCATGGAAGACAACGAGGATGTTGTGTTTGCATGGGAGGTGTTTGTGATGTCCCACATCAGATAGGGGAGAAAGTTTTTATCTCTATATATATGTAGAGGCTCCTCTTAACCAAGTAGACACGTTTTAAAGCCGTGAGGGCCCCTTTGAGCCAAAAGCAAAATATCTACATGGTTGGGTGCAGGTTGTTACAAATGGTATCAAAGCCAATCCCCAACCTCGGTGTAAAGTTTGTTTGGCCCCATAGGGGTGTTCGTCTATTTGGCCCTGCAATCCCATGGGACATAATGAGGACGTTGTGTTTGCATGGGGGGGTCTTTATGATGTCCCACATCGGATAAAGGAGAGAGTTCCTAGCGCTATATATATGTAAAGACTCCTCTTAACCAAGTAGACGCATTTTAAAATCATGAAAACCCCCTTGGGCCCAAAGCGAACAATATCTACATGGTTGGGTGCGGGTCATTACAAATGGTATCAAAGTCGATCTCCGACCTGAGTGTGGGGGTTTGTTTGGCCTTGTAGGGGTGTTTGTCTATTTGGCCCCGCAATCCCGTGGGACACAACGAGGACGTTATGTCTGCATCGAGGGGTGTTTGTGACATCCCACATCGAATAGAGGGGAAAGTTCCTAGCGCTATATAAGTATGGACTCCTCGTAACCCTGTAGACGTATTTTAAAGCCATGAGGGCCCCCTGTGACCCAAAGTGAACAATATCTACATGATTGGTGCGGGTCGTTACATTATAAGTCACATTATATATATATAAGAATGAAAATATCAGTAATCATGAATATTTTGGTAGTTAGATTTTACGGATATATCGAAATATATCCATAGATATTTTGACAAAAAAAAAATGATAAAATAAAAATTAATCAAAATTTATAAAAATATTTGAAAAAAATTTTTAAATTATAAAAACAATAAAAAAAATAAACATATTGAATATATATATATATATAATAAATTTGTAATAGTAAATAATAATATACTAATTTAAAAACACATTAATATTAGAATGATAACATGTTTAGTTTAATTATATTAAGGATAAAAGTAAACATTGATGTTTAGAAAAGTATTTTTTATTTAAAAATATTAATATTCTATTTATAAATGTATATTTGTCGTGTATTTAATTAGTATACAAAATATATAATAACATAATTAAAATTAATTTATTTATAATAATATTTTAATTGATTTATAATTAATATTTAGAATTATAATTTACAAAAATATTTATAATTTATTAAAAGATATTATAATGTATAAAAAATATGTACATTACGTGTGTATGTATATATATATATATATATATATATATATATATATATATATATAATTCTATATACATTTAAAATCATAAATTCACATATGGTTCAATGACAGTCCTGTACTATGATAATCCGCTGTACTCCGATTCGAGTCTTCCTGGTGTGAGCTTTGTTTTCCTGCACCAGCAACTATATTCTGTGGGCCTCCTCTTCCATGACAATCCTCTGTACTCGGCTTCGAATCTTCCTGCGTTTTTTTACTATTGTACTACCCTGATTTATGAGATTGAAATTCTTGGTAACATATACAACTCTTAAGAACATACTAGAATTGCTGTTCTTGAATAAATTGGGATGGAAATATGATTTCATATGACTGGACTCATTTGTGCTGTTGATCCTCTGTACTCGGCTTCGAATCTTCCTGCTGAGCTTTGTTTTCCTGTAGCAGCAACTTTAGCGTGGTGGCTGTGCATGTGGGAATGCGCCCAAAATGTCAAGAAATCTTTTGGATATTGGTGAAGTTTATATATATATATTAAATTGTCGTTTAAAAATTATTTTCAAATATTTTAAAATTTGAAAGTCTAAATTTTTTTCAAATTTTTTCATACATCAATTCCTTTAAACAGTTATTAAAATAATTACAATTTTAATGTAAGCATTTAAGAGGTCTTAAAAATCTTAGAAAAAATATAAGAATAGACCATCTTCCACTTAAATTATAAATTTACATTATGTGTTTAAAAATCATTTTCAAAAAACTTTAAAATTTGAAATAGTCCAAATTTTTTCATACATCAACTCTTTTAAGTGGTTTTTAAAACTTTTACAATTTTAATGTAAGCATCTATGAGGCATAAATCTCATATAGAAGTTACTATTATTTCCTAAATTAAAAATAGAATAAATAAAGTGTGAAAAAATGGACTCTAAATTGTTTGCTTTTCTAATATATTTTTAAAATCTTAAAACAAGTTATTTTAAGATGTAAATCATTTAGGTTTCTTTTTTAAGATATCACTTTCTCTACAACAATTTTATTTTAATGAAAAAAAATCCTTTTTACTTTCTTAAATCTTAAATTAATGTACTTTAAAATTTTAAGTTAAAAATAAACAAGTCCTTATTAAACTAAGTATGAATAAAATAGTAGCCAGTTAAAAATAAACAAGTCCTTATTAAACTAAACATAAATGAAATAGAAGCCATTTAATTCAATGATTGTGAGAATGAGGGTTTTCAAGTTATAGGAATATTAAAAAAAATGACTTAATCGTAAAAAGATTTGTTATTTTTAACCCTATATTATCTTGACCACAAGTTATGCGAAAGACAATTCTGAATCCGCTTTGTCTACAAATAAGGAAGTCATAAGTAATACAACCATGAATCTCATAACAGATAAAATCCATTATTAAATACTAAAAATAAAACAAAACATAATTTTTATATATTATGCAATAAATAAGATTGAAATCAAACATTTTCCTATTTTTTAAAAAATAAGAAAATTACTATCCCAAAAATAGGACAAATATGAGAATATATTACTTAATTTCATCCTCTTTATCCCAATTAATTAGCGTAGGAAATGGAAATTCTCCGTACAAAATCTTGTATTTTAATTTCCTTATTATATTCTGTAATTTTGCCCTATGCTCCTTGAACAAAATGATCAAATAGCAATATCTTTGTGAAAAAGGATGAAAGAGCAATATCCATTTTATCTACCTTCTCCGATATCGCTAACTCGTCTGATATCTACAATGAAATTATGCTTTGATAGTCATAACTACACAGTTTTTAATTTCCTCCAATACTCCAATATTTATAAGTGAATTTAGAATTACAATATTACGTGGCAAACTAATTGAGTCAAAAACTTCTTAATCTATTTCAAATCTAACTTGCACTAATGAGTTTCATCATATTTATAACTTTAACAAACAAACATCTCATTTATCATGTAATATATGTGGTTGCACCAATCTTTCAATATGTAAACAGGTCATAACATTCTTACATCTAAATTAAATGTATGATTATATTAAAATTAACAATAATAATTCTCAATTTGTAATAATGAAACTCTATTGATTTAATATGTTGGTGTTTATAGTATGTATTCTTAATTTTGACAGTTTGTTACTCTTCTTTCTCTTTGTTTTGGTGGGTTTGGTGGATAAAGAAACCGAAGAATTAATTAGTATTGGTTTCTTCAAATAATCGAAGAAATTAACCAAGTTACAATATTTGGCTCACTACATTCTTAGTATGTGGTAGTTTAAAAGCTTTTGGGTTATGGCTTACTCTCGATCACACTGTCCAATTTCCAGCAAATGACAATCTAAAAACCAAATTAAGGCAATTTTTGAAAGAAATCGACCATGCATTGCCCCATCACCTTTTGCCAGTCTCTGGTTACTCAGAAGTTGCAAGTCATTATTGATAATATTTTTATTTTTTTACATTTTCACATTACATTCATAGATTTAAAAAATTACTTTCTTGAAGACTTTTTTTTAAAATACTTTCTCATAATTAACATAATCTAATGAACATAGAATATATAACTATTAATTTGATTATTTTACATAAATAATTAGTTATTTTTACTTGGAAGCAAGAAAAGCAAAAACTTAATGATAACTATGTACTATTTGCACATCTTATTACAAGATTCCTCAATATGACTTATATGATAAAGATATTTAATGTGAGTTACATGAATTAGGAAAATATATTTAAGTATATAACATAGGTTTTATAATAATCCTACAAATTTATTTGACATTTCTTTTAAATTTCCTCCCATACTTCTATCCTTAATCAATTGTGTTAATAACAACTTCTTCATTGGTTAAATTGATTTATCTAATTAACATATCAAATATGCATCAAATAGAATTATGATATTTATAACTTTAACAATCATATATCTCATTTTTCACACTATGTTTGTGAACATCTCAATTATGTGGAAGAAATCATAACATTTTAGCATGTTTATGAATTAAGAGGATGAATATGACAAATCACATTGTTATACATACATCTATGGGAGAAGAAAAAAAAATCAATGAAAAAAAAAACCCCTCATAGCAAACATTTATATGACTAATTTAAAATGTGGTATAAAATGTTAAGAATGATATAGAAGATGTGATTGAAAATCCAAATAAAATTCTCAAAATAATTTTCAATGGTATAGGAAAAGATATAATTTAATTATAAGAAAATATGATTGAAAAGGTGGCAAGTCAATAATATATATCCAATTAAATAATTCTAGTCTCACACCAGCATTCTTATGTTACGGCTTTGTGTTTCTGGGTGAGAATATCCTAAATTTTTCATTGTCACCCTAGTTTTTTTATTGGCTATTTTTCAAAATCACAACATATTTTAGTTCTATTTTCTTTAATTTAGTAAGGAATCTTAAACTTGGTAGCAAACACAAAGTTAACATCTAATTATGGTGTAGTTCTTAAAAGATGGATAATCTTTATATGTAACTAGCAAAGAAAGAAAGTGGGAAAGAGCTCTTTTACCATATTTGTCAAATTCTAACTTCCCCTTTTACTATATTTACTAGATTCTAACTCCGTTAATTATGTTACAATGATTCTAATTACATATTCCAATTGTATCTCACAAATATTTACCTCCACTTAAATTTAGAGCGTATCTTTTTCAAAAATATTTTATCACATCCGTCATTATAGTATGATAGTTATATGTACTTTATAGTATGACAGTTATTCATACTTATGAAATCTAATTTGTTTGTACATTAGGATATGTATTTGAAGTTGGTAATTTTGTTTCATTCATTTAGGTATAGGACCTTTTTAGATTGTATCTTACTTTCCATTGAAGATTCAAGGTTGTTACATGACCAACCTAGATTCCTCTTGAGATTAATTTTCACTAGGGTAATAATCCCCCTTTGGATAGAAATGATTTTAGCCAACAAAAATTATAAAATCACAATGTAGCATATATATATGTCAAAACCCTCATATTAAATTCTAAATTAATCACTTAGGAACAACTAACAAATAATACTTAAAATGGAATAATCCAAAAACGTTGATATCTAATAGAATGGATATGAGATGCACATGGTCTTGAATTGAACCAATGGTAGGACATCTTTCCAGAGAATGTCAAACTCAAGAATTTCCAAAATGTAGAACTCAAGATTTCCTCCAGATAAGCTCAAATTTGAATTTTTCAATTTTATTAGGAGTTATTTGTTTGTTACTACATCTTTTATTTAGTTACTATATAAAAATTATTCTTTTTTTTTAGATGTAAGGATAAATTGGTCTTTATTTTTTTTTATTCCGTCTAATTTAAATATTAGTATTGTACCTACTTTTAAGAGACTTTATAATAAGAAACTCTAGATTTTCTTTTCTCTCTTTTACTCTTTGAATCCTTTTGGATTTCACAAGCTCCATATCAATTTTTTGTTCTCTATTGATTTTGATGTCCATTTGATTTGATAAAATTCTGAAGTTCAAACCAATATTAGACTGTTATCCTAGCATCAAATGTCAAGCCTCCACAACTCATTATGCTAACTCTTGAAGTCCTACCAAAATTCCATAGAAGCTCCTCCTTTAGCCAGTTTGTATTGGAATGATCCCTTGCTATTGAAAATGGTATTGAAATGAGACTTTCAATCCAAGTATGACTTCTTTTTTATTGACTTGTCTTATCGGTTTGTTATCCATTTGGGAATCCCATATCCTAAGACCAATACAGACTTCATATATTTTCTTACCTTTTTTATTTGTCTAAATCCCTCTCCAAGTCTTCCTTCGCCTCTTAAGCATTCATGTTTCCACCATCCTCAAATTCATGTGTTGCATTGAGATTTCCCTAAATAATGCTTTTTGTTCTCTCTATATTGCATTTTTCACTAAATAGAATCACTAGTACTCAGAAGTGAGCTTAGTATATATTTAGGTTGAAGAATACTAAATGACATTCAAATGTTATATAAAATCTTTAAGATAATTTCGAGTGCCAATCACATCCCTTAACCTAAATATTGCAAGTCCATAGTGGTAAGAGAAAATATTATAGCATACAATCTAATCCCCTCATTAATTCATAACTTTTCCACACAATTCTCTTAAGCAAATTAGATCAAGATTACAAGAAGTCAGCAGTCCCTCATGGTTGATGAGAGGCAAAAACAGGATACATAATCATGCTACAACAGTAGAAGAGGGAAACTGACTGGTGACAATCTCACTCTTTCTATCAATGGAGTGCCTGGTATTAGTGCTATAGCACTTCCCTATCTTTGGCTGAAACATTGAGCTCAGCATATTCACCAAACCCTCTTCAGTGTAAATTTTCACATTCTTAATGCCATCTTGTTCAATAAAATGCCCATATTTCTGAATGTAGCTCCTATATACAGGCACAATGGCATCAACCACAAGCTGGCATATCCTCTTCCTGAGGTTTTTGTTGGCCAAGACCCAGTTCAATTGCTTCTTATAGGTTCCATCCAAGGCCTCATTGAATGCCATCAGCTTCTTCTTCACCAGACTGCAGGCCATGGCCCTTCCACCTGACAATAAGGTCTCATCTTCATGGCCTAAAAGGCCTGGAAGCATTCCCCAACTCTCCCTCAAGTAGATCGATGCGTAATAGTCCTTGTACTTTTTGTGTTCTCTCAAGTGAAAGTCACCTATGAGGTCCCCAAGGCTTGTCCCCTTGAGGGCCTTGTACAAGTGACAGTGATTGTTCATCAAGAAAATGTAGGACAGTGGGGTGTCCTCATAGGCCTTGGACCAGGCATCCAGGTTCAGCCGAATAGCCTCCACAATGTTGCAGACCTCATCCCTCAAGAGTTCCTCTTGAAATTTTTGCTGTTTCCAGTTCTGGTGAATCTCCAGAACCTGTATCATGGTTGGCCTGTAATCATCCTGGAGCAGCTGGTTACAGTAGTCAACAATGAAGCTCACCAGACTCGGAACACTGCCATTGGAAGGAGGAGAAGTCCCCCTATGAACCTCCACCTGCGGCAAAAGCTCCCAAAATATCTCATAAGCACCATCGATCACCCTTTTGATGAGATGCTTGGTTGGGATTTGAATTTCATTGCAAGATTTTCCCGCAAACAGGCGGTTGAAATCCAATCTCTGTTCATTCAAAGTATGGAAGATTTTCAATAGTTTAAAGAGCTTGACTGCATCTTTCTTACTCTCTGTGACAGTGTTCCCAAATTGGATGAAAGCCAGAAATCCAGACTGGATAGCAATCTTTGCAAAGCAATCGATTGAAACATCCAATCCAACCTTCTCAAATACGTCGTTGCACAGCTGATACTCGAGCTCCAGCAGATTCTTCACAGCATATTCTAAATGCTTGCTCCACAGATCTATGGAACTCTCCATGTACTGCAAATTATCGAACTCAAAGATAGATATCTCGAGGTAGTCTAAACCAAGAGCTTCTAAACATGCTCTGGCATTTGAACTACGAATGTCTATATAAGTAGAAAGGCAGTTTTCAAGTCTATTATTAGCACTTAACCTCTCAATAATGACCTGCAACTTCTGAATAACAAAAACTGGTAAAGATGATGGAGCAACAATGGAGGATGCTGAGGAAATGATGGGGAGAGGAGCACCATTTTCTCTCAAAAGCCGTCTGTATTCGGTTTCCAGCTTGTCGTATGCAGCACTGAGAAGCCCTCCATCGAGACGGGCGCGTTCCTCATTTGCCTGCAACTCCCTGAGGATTTTCAAAGATTTAGTCACATTGGAGAGGTACCGGTGATCATCGGTGACGGCATTATCTTTCAAGAACTCAACCACATCCTCCAACCACCTTATTGCCAATCCACAATTCTCAGCCAGAAACCTCAAGGCCTCCTCGAACCTTTTAACGACTACGAGGTAGCCATAGAGGTCCGAACTCGGGTCAGATGAAAGTGACTTTTCTAGGTCATGGATGGCATCAAACACCTTCAGAACTGCAGCAGCAGGGGCAACTGCGCGGCTGACATGGCCCCCAAGTGCAGCAAGACTGCATTTCTGTGCCCGAAGAGCAGCTTCCAATGATGGTAGTCTTTGCTTAATCTCCTCCAACCTGGGGCCAGTTTTCTCCAGGGCAGAAGCTACTCTTCTTGATTCCTGTAGGCTAGTTTTCAGTAACTTCCTTGCAGCTAGCAGATTCTGAAATCTGCCTGCCTCAGCCATTGCCTGAAAGCTTTGAACACTCACTGCGGTTTTAGCTTTGGAACATATTGAAAATGAATTGAGCTAAATATTGTAAGTTGGTTTGTTGAATGTGTAAAGAAACCATAATGTTCAGTTTCTTTCTCCACCAAACTCACCAAAACAAGTAGAAAGAAGAGTACCAAATTCAAACCAAACATGACTCTCAAAATTACCAAGAATCTCACTCAATCTCAACCACCATAGTGGCCAGGAATCCAAAATCTAAGAACTACATTCCACCACGCAAAAAACAAAGGTGGGATAAAATTCCAGCCCAGCCCAGCTCAAGGCCAATTTGGCTCTAGCCCAGTTATAATGAAACTTTGGGCCCATGGCTGGGCCTTGGCCTGGTCATGAGTTTTCTGATCTTTGGAGGCATCTGCCATTGACATTTTAAAACTAAACACCAACTATATCAATTCTAAGGTGAAGGAGAATTACTATTCCAGCATGACATCTAAATTATCATTTTAGATGCATGCTTATTTTAATTTTACTGCATTATTTCATTTTTAGAGGTGCTCAAATTTTATTTTTTAACATATGGGAAAAGCAATTATTTGTTAATGTCTATTACAAAATGCAAACATTAAATAAAAAATAAAAAATAAAAAATAAAAATTTTGTTAAACATATATACCTAAAATATTTTTAAAAGAGTTCATTTTAGTCGCACCCGCAAAGGTTTAGTTTAAATATACTAAACTATCATTAGTTTTAAATTTCATTATTTAGAACTCTTGTAGATGTATTCTATCTATATAAATTATTTTTTAGCAAGTAAAATTTATTTTTTAAAGAATTGTTAATCCTAAAATATTTTTACCTACAATTCTTTTGAAAATTAAATTTTATACACAAATTACATCTATGGGAGTGCTAATTAATGAAATTTGAAATCATTGATGGCTAAGCATACTTGCACCAAACTTGAGAGGATGTGAATGAAATTATCTCATTTGTAAAATAATTGGTAATATGAAATACCGATAGATAGGGAATTGTGGGACCACTAGACATAAAGGATTTGCAAGTATCAACAATAAAAACAAGATTTTTTGAATAAGATAAAAAAAACAACTCTCTTATCAAAAGGGTATGTAGATTCTTTCAATCAGTCACTATCTTATAAAGTTCTTGTGATGGAGAAGGTTAGATAGAAAAATTGTAATTGACTTGACTTTAAGGTCATATAAAGTTTATGAGTATTTATGAAGTTGTGGGACTTTTAAATTCAAATAAACATATAGAGTTTCACATATATATATATATATATAAAAGTTGATTTAATCAATTGGTTAATTTATAAAACTCAAAGTCATTTTAATGGTATTTTAAAATATGTGTGAAACTATGTCAATATTCTACATGTAAGTATTCATTGATAATCAAGTATTTTGTATAAAAAAAAATGTTTTTGTTCAATTACTTAAGATAATATTAGTTATATCAAATATCTAATTGGAATTTGAAAATTTATAAGATGACTTAAATTACTTCAAACCATATTTTATGATTTGCCCAAGGAGAACTACTGTTGGTGTACGTTATCAAAATTACAATTTTAGATTCTTGCTTATTTTAATTGACCTCTCTTAAGCATAAAATTGTAGGAGAACTAAAATATTATTTTGTTGTTATTGATATCTAAATTATAATTTTAGAAGTATTTCTACTTTAATGGCTTAGCCTATCTTAAGTGTAAAGCACTCGCTACTAGTCCTATAGTGTAATATTTCATGGTTAGGGGTGTTCAATTCCTCTTTTTTTAAAAAAAAAAACATGTAGGAAAAAAATCTTTTTAAATATCTATTACAAAATAAAATTATTGAAATGAAAAATAAACAATAAAAATTTTTTAATGGATGTGAAAATTTATTAAAATATAAAAAATAAAGAAATTAATTTCATATCAAATATTCTCTTGATCTTGAATATCTTTTTAAGTATATTAATTCTTTTAATATTAAAAGATGTACAAATATCAATTATCAATACAAATAAAATACTAAATTAAATATAAATAAATAAATATTTTTAAACTCCATATATTTTATAATTGTCTTTTAAGAAACAAGTTCTTATTTATTGAAATAATAATTTAGTAAAATGAAAACTCAATTGATAATTTTGAATCTATAAAAATACATTATACAAAATTTAATCACACAATAAATAAATTATTTATATTTTGAAGTAAAGAAAAAAAAAAAAAAAAAACATTTCACTTGATATTGTCACCTAAGACCTCATATAATATGGAGAGACTATATATTCAAGTGAAGAGTATATATATTAAATTAATGATTTTTTTTTTTTTTTTTATGTGTAGAATAAAAAGTCTAAAACTTTAGCAATATTTCCAATATCTTAGAGACCTTTAAGAAAATGATCAACTTCCAACACCACAACTACAAATATACTAGCTACAAATATTTGTAAAATGGCAAATTTCAGTCACATCCCATAAGGTTTAGTGTAAATATATTAAATCGTTATTAGTTTTAAATTTCATTAATTGGAACTTCCATGAATGTATTCCATCTATATAAATTGTCTTTAGAGAACTATTGAATACATATACCTAAAATATTTTTACCTAAAATTCTTCTAAAAAATAAAATTTAAAAACAAATTACATTTATAATGGTGTTAATTAATTAAATTTGAAATCATTAATGGCTAAGTATATTTACCAAGTGAAATTAACTTATTTGTTTGATAATAGGGAATTGTGAAACCACTAGACATAAAAGATTTGAAAGTTTCAACAATAAAAGCAAATTATTTGAATAGAAAAAAAAAAAGGAACTATCCTATCAAAAAAAAACATGAAGATTCTTTCAATCAAACAATATCTTATGAAGTTATTATAATGGAGAAAGTTAGATAGAAATAATTGTAAATTACTTGACTTTGAAAAAGTGATATAAAGTTTATGAGTAACTAATAAGTTATGGGACCACTAAAGTCAATAAATAAATATATAATTTCATAAAATATATGTTAATCATTATATGTGTATATGTGTATATATCAATTAATTTTTTAACTTTGTTAATTCGGAAAAAGCAAAGTTATTCTAAAATTATTTTAAAATATTTATCAAATTATGTTAATACCATACATGTAGGTACTCACTAATAATCAAGTAAATTTATAGAAAAAAAGTTTTCTATTACTTAAAGAAAAATATTAGTTATATTAAATATGTTGAAAATGTCTTATGCATATACCTGGAACTTGAAAATTTATAAGGTGACTTAGTCCACTTCAAACAATATTTTATGATATTCTGCAAGAGTATTACTATTTCAATATGACATCAAAATTACTATTTTAGATGCATGCTTACTTTAATCGGCCTTTCTTAAGCATAAATTACTCGCTAAAAGTCCTACAATGTAACTTCAATTTTACTGCATTATTTCATTTTGAGAGGCCTTCAAATTTTATTTTTTTAACATATGGGAAAAGCTATTCTTTTTTAATGTCTATTACAAATTGCAAACATTAAATAAAAAATAAAAAATAAAAAATAAAAATTTTGTTAAAGATATATACCTAAAATATTTTTAAACAAGTTCATTTTAGTGGCACCCCTAAGATTTAGTTTAAATACACTAAACCATCATTAATTTTTAATTTCATTAGTTAGAACTCGTATAGATATATTATATCTATATAAATTCTTTTTTAGCAAGTAACATTTATTTTTTAAAGAATTGTTAATCCTAAAACATTTTTACCCAAAATTCTTCTAAAAATTAAATTTTATACACAAATTACATCTAAGAGAGTGCTAATTAATGAAATTTGAAATTATTGATGGCTAAGCGTACTTACACCAAACTTGAGAAGATATGAATGAAATTAACTCATTTGTAAAATGATTGATAATATGAAATACCAATAAATAGGGAACTATGAGACCACAAGGCATAAAGGATTTGAAACATAAAAGCAAGATTCTTTTAATAAAATAAAAAAAACAACTATCGTATCAAAAAGGGCATGTAGATTCTTTCAAGCAATCACTATCTTGTAAAGTTTCCGTGATGAAGAAGGTTAGATAGAAATAGTTGTAATTGACTTGACTTTAAGGTGATATAAAGTTTATGAGTAAATATGAAGTTGTGGGACTATTAATTGACTTGACTTTATGGTGATATAAAGTTCATGAGTAAATATGAAGCCGAGGAACTATTAAATTCAAATATATATATATATATATATATATATATATATATATATATATATATCATTTTAATACTATTTTAAAATTTTGATAATCGTGTATTTTGTATAAAAAAAAAAAGTGTTCATGTTCAATTACTTCAGATAATATTAGTTATATCAAATATATTATACATGTTTGATGCATCTAATTGGAATTTGAAAATTTATAAGATGACTTAGACTATTTCAAACCAAATTTTATGATATATTCGAGGAGAACTACTATTTGAGTACATCGTCTAAATTATAATTTTAGATGTTTGCTTACATTAATTGACCTTTCTAAAGCATAAAATACCAACTAATGTAACTTTAATTTTACTACAATATATCATTGTTAGAGGCGTTCAAATCCTTTTTTTTAACATATGGGAAAAAGAATTCTTTTCAATGTCTATTCAAAATGTAGACAATGAACGAAAAATAAAGAGTAAAAATTTTGTTAAACACATATACCTAAATATGTTTAAAAGGGTTAATTTTAGTCATACCTTAAATACACTAAAAGTGTCATTTTATGTGGACAATAATATTAAAAATTTACCCCCTTGTTGGCATAGTATATTTTATACCTATTATATATAATTTTTCAAATGGTTTGCTATAAAGTACGTAACAATTATTCACCTATTTAAAATTTAATTCAATATTAATAACTGTATCTTTCAAAAGAAATTAAACCAAACTTGCTAATAATATCTTGATAAAGAACTAATGTTTACAAAATTAATTAATACATGAATTTGTCAAAATATCAAAATATTTATAATAAACATATTTTCCAACCCCAACATAAAAACAAATATATATGTACCAAAAAACGAGATATCTAAATTCCCTATCAAAATTAATATTACAAATAAGAAGAACAAGCCAAAAGTATTCTCGGTGGTTGCATATCAACAATTGAACTTGAAATCTTTTACCTGTATACATTTAAAAAAAAAAAACGAAAGAAGAAAAAATTTATGTTTAGTTAATACACATGTAATGAAAGTTAAATATAAATCTATAAGTAACCCATGAAAGTGCATGCAAGCAAGAATTACTCGATGGTTAATGGGATCCTATGCTTCAATCAAGATGAAAAATGGTTTAATTTGATACAAGTTTATAAAATGTTAACAGACTTTTGAGTTCATTATTAAATTAAAGCAAACAAGCCTTTCAATGATATAAATCTATAATATGAAATGTAATATTATATTTTCTTATCTATGTCTAGTATATATGAAACTGATTTCTCAAAAATAAATATATGAAGACACCAATACATATGGTTTATAAGTTTCAACCATAAATCATCATATATAGTACTATAAGAAATTTAATACAATAATCAACATAAATATACGAGTATTAAAGGAATAAAAACACATACAAAAAGGAAAATGATAATCATATGTAGCATGATAAAAATCCAACTATAAAGCTAAAAAAAGAAAATCATTAGTTTTGTATGCTAAGTTTAAAGATTGGAAATATTGTTTTTGGTGATGCCATTGAAAAAACATTAAATAGTCTTGGCATTAGCCTCACCTATTCTCATTACCAATCATATCCTCTTTTTGATAAAATATTTTCGTGCAATGGGTCATTTGACCAAGTCTTTAATAATATTAAATTGTTTTATGTTGAGTCTTATATCTGTTATGTTGTCCTGGTCTATCTGTTATGTTGTCCTGGTCTATAGGAAATTGTTTATTGAGTCTCTTTATTATCTCCTGATTTTTGGTGATGGTGGCAGCAGATTTATTGAAACATGGTTTCATGGTCCTATTTTTATGCCTTTGTTGTTATGGCTTTGTCAAGCCAGTTGATTGTATTGCCTATTTATTGGTTGTCTCAGTACAAATAAAGTGTGGAATTGCTTCTCTGTTCTGGTTTTACTTTTGCTCAGTTTATTTTATCAGTGGTATCAGAGCCCGGTTAACGTTAGAAAAGTGGGTTAAAACCAGAAAGTGAGAATTGAGAGTGCCAAAACAGAGAGAGAGAGTTTGTGAGACAGAGAGTCATATAGCAGCAGCTTTGTTTATTTTCTTTCAGCAGCAAAAAAAATAAACAAAATACAATGGCCTCTGAAAATTTTGTGCAACCTGCAATTCCACGTTTTGATGGTCACTATGACTATTGGAGCATGTTGATGGAGAATTTCTTACGATCTAAAGAGTACTGGCAAGTAGTCTTTGGAGGGATAGCAGAACCAGCAACGAACTCACCAATGACAGATGCGCAGAAAACAGAGATTGAAGGATAGAGATTAAAAGATCTAAAGGCAAAGAATTATTTGTTCCAAGCTATTGATCGCTCAATCTTGGAAACTATTCTGTGCAAGGACACCTCCCAGCAAATTTGGGACTCCATGAAGAAGAATACCAGGGATCAACGAGGACCAAGAGGCAGCAGCTTCAAGTACTTCAATATGAGTTCGAAACGCTTCGAATGAAGCCGGGGGAGTCAGTTTCTGATTACTTCTCAAGAACAATGGCAATCATCAACAAAATGCGAATTCATGGCGAGAAGATAGAGGACGTGACTGTTATTGAGAAAATTCTTTGGTTAATGACGCCAAAATTTAACTATGTTGTTTGTTCTATTGAGGAATCGAAAACCTTGATGAACTATCAATTGACGAGTTGCAAGGATCTTTGTTAGTTCATGAGCAGAAAATCATCCAGGAGGACAAAGAGGAGCAAGCTTTAAAGGCTTCAACTAACAACAATGCTTTGACAATGAATAGATCAACAGATCGAGGTAGAGGCAAAGGAAAAGGAGTTCGGGGAGTTAGAGATGGAGATAGAGGAAGAGGTGGACGAGGCAATTTTAGAGTTGATGAAGATCAACCAGATTTCCAAAATAGAGGCAGAGGCCGAAATCAACAATTTGACAAATCCAAGGTAGAGTGTTTTAGATGTCATAAATTTGGCCATTACTATTCTGAATGTAATACTAAATTACCTAACGACAAAGAAAAATGAGAGAAATCTAATTATGCAGAAAAGAAAGAAGTTGAAACCTTGTTGATGGCTGCTCAAGTCAATGAACAACCTCAGGCAGAAGTGTGGTATGTGGACACAGGCTGCAGCAACAACATGTGTGGTAGTAAGTCTTCTTTTTGTTTTCTAAATGAAGGTTTTCGTTCTACAGTGAGCTTTGGTGATTGTTCTACTGTGAATGTAATGGGAAAGGATGATATTAATATTAGAACCAAGAATGGTTTTGTAGAAACAATTTCCAATGTTTTTTATGTTCCAGACTTGAAAAGTAATTTGTTAAATGCTGGTCAATTGCAAGAAAAGGTTTACATAATAACAATTCAGAAGGGTGCTTGTGAGATATATGATCCTTCGAGAGGTGCTATTGCTGTTGTTCAAATGGCTTCAAACAGGTTGTTTCCATTGAAGATTGATAGTGTCCAGTCTTTCTTAATGGCTGAAGTGAAAGATCTTTCATGGCTTTGGCATTTACGCTATGGCCATTTGAATTTTGGTGGATTAAAAACTCTCCAACAGAAACATATGGTGACAGGTCTTCCTTAAATTTCCATTCCTTCTCAAGTTTGTGAAGAATGTGTTGTTGGCAAACAACATTGTTCTAAATTCCCTCAAGGAAAGTCGCGAAGAGCAAAAAATGTCTTGGAACTGGTTCACTCTGACATTTGCGGTCCAATTAATCCAACTTCTAATGGGGGTAAAAAATATCTAATTATCTTTATTGATGATTATAGTCGAAAAACGTGGGTTTCTTTTTTGCAGGAAAAATCAGAAGCTTTTAGTGCATTTAAAAGCTTCAAGGCACGCGTTGAAAAAGAAACAGGGAGATCCATCAAAATTCTCTGTACTGATCGTGGTGGAGAATATTGTTCAAATGAATTTGAACATTTTTGTGATGATCAAGGCATACAAAGAGAACTCATAGCTGCTTATACACCGCAACAGAATGGTGTATCGGAGAGAAAAAATAGAACCATCCTCAACATGGTGAGGAGCTTGCTTGCTAGGGGCAAAATTCCAAAGAGTTTTTGGCCGGAGGCAGTGAATTGGAGTATCCATGTGTTGAACAGAAGTCCTACATTTTCTGTTCAAAACATAACACCGGAGGAGGCTTGTAGTGGACGGAAACCAGCTGTAGATCACTTCAAAATTTTTTGTTGCATCGCCTATGCACATGTCCCAGACGAGAAAAGGAAGAAACTTGATGATAAAGGTGAAAAATGTGTTTTTCTTGGCGTAAGTGAAGCATCCAAAGCATATAAATTGTTCAATCCACTCACGAAGAAGATTATGACCAGTAGAGATGTTATTTTTAATGAGGAGAGCACCTGGAATTGGAATGGGCAGCAGCCTACTCAAGTCATTTTTGACAATGATGCTGAAGAAGAAAGGCAGCAGCTTCTACAACAACAAATTCTTACGGTTTCTATACCTGAAAGTCCACCAAATGATGCTTCAACAGTCGTTGAAACTTCATCAACAGCAGCAGAGAGTAATGTAGTTGCTGAATCACGACTTCACCGTGTTCGAAAAAGGCTCGCATGGATGCAAGATTTTGAGGTAACTGGAGTTCAATCTGATAACTATGATACAATTGCCCATTATGCTTTGTTATCAGATTGTGATCCCATTACATTCCAAGAAGCTATCAAGGATTTAAAGTGGCATAAGGCTATGAATGAGGAAATCGGGTCTATAGAGAAAAATAATAGTTGGGAGCTAGTTGAACTTCCAAAAGGGCAGAAATCCATTGGTGTTAAATGGGTTTATAAAACGAAGTTGAACAAAGATGGTGGAGTTGATAAGTACAAAGCTCGGCTTGTTGCAAAGGGGTACAAGCAAGAATTCAGAGTGGATTACAAAGAGGTGTTTGCTCCAGTAGCAAAGCTTGACACTATTCGCTTGGTGTTATCCATGGCTGCCTAAAACTCATGGTCTATCCATCAGTTAGATGTGAAGTCAGCATTTTTGCATGGAGAGTTGGAAGAAGAAGTCTATATTGATCAACCCCCTGGGTATGTGAAGCAAGGTTATGAGAATCAGGTATATAAGTTAAAGAAAGCACTATACGGACTGAAACAAGCACCAAGAGCTTGGTATAGTCGTATAGATGCTTATTTTACTGAGGAAGGTTTTATTAAATGTCCATATGAGCACACTCTTTACACTAAATATGGTGTTGATAAGAAGATTTTAATTGTGTGTTTATATGTTGATGATCTCATTTATACTAGTAATAATAAAACCATGCTTGCTGATTTTAAGAAGTCTATGATGAAAGAATTTCATATGACTGATATGGGATTAATGCACTATTTTCTTGGCATTGAGGTAGTGCAATCATCTGCTGGTGTTTTCATTTCTCAAAAGAAATATGCTCTAGAGATTTTGAACAAGTTTATGTTGAAGGATTGTAATTCAGTCATCACCCCAAGTGAAGTTGGTCTGAAACTCTCAAAGAGTGGAGCAGGAAAGAGGGTGGATAGTACTCTTTACAAGCAGATCGTTGGAAGTCTTATGTATTTGACATCTACAAGACCAGACATTATGCACGCAGTCAATTTAATCAGTAGATACATGGAGAATCCAACTGAAGTTCATCTTTTGGTTGCAAAAAGAATTTTGCGCTATTTGAAAGGTACTGTAGACTTTGGGATTCTATACAAAAGGGGTGAAAAATCAAGTTTGATTGGTTTTTCAAATAGTGATTATGCTGGAGATCTTGACGATAGAAAGAGCACTTCTGGAGTAGTGTTTATGTTGAATTCTGGAGCTATTACTTGGTCATCAAAGAAGCAACAGATTGTGACTTTGTCAACTACGGAAGCTAAGTTCGTTGCTGCAGCATCAAGCTCATGTCAAGCTATTTGGCTGAGAAGGTTACTTGAAGTTTTGTACAACCAGCAGCAAGGTCCAACAGTGATTTACTGTGATAACCTCTCTGCAATAAAACTCTCAAAGAATCTAGTCTTACATGGGAGAAGCAAACACATTGATGTGAGGTACCACTTCTTGCATGATTTATGTAAAGATGAAGTTATTGATTTGGTGTTTTGCAAAAATGAAGATCAAATTGCAGATATCTTGACTAAGCCCCTCAAGCCTGTTGTTTTTATGAAACTTCGAAGTATGCTTGGAGTTTGTTCTTCAAAGGAGGTTGTGGCTGCTTCAAGAAAGGCTTTGCAAATTGATTCCTAAACTGATTTTTGCAGATATCAGTTTAAAGGAGGGTGATAAAATATCTTCGTGCAATGGCTCATTTGACCAAGTCTTTAATAATATTAAATTGTTTTATGTTGAGTCTTATATCTGTTATGTTGTCCTGGTCTATCTGTTATGTTGTCCTGGTCTATAGGAAATTGTTTATTGAGTCTCTTTATTATCTCCTGATTTTTGGTGATGGTGGCAGCAGATTTATTGAAACATGGTTTCATGGTCCTATTTTTATGCCTTTGTTGTTATGGCTTTGTCAAGCCAGTTGATTGTATTGCCTATTTATTGGTTGTCTCAGTACAAATAAAGTGTGGAATTGCTTCTCTGTTCTGGTTTTACTTTTGCTCAGTTTATTTTATCACTTTTTACTTGTTCTCAATTTCACCAATAGATTTTCCATTTTTGTTGGTTGTTATGGGAGGTAACCATCCCTATTCTGTTGCGTTCTAGACATGCTCTCCTCGTATTTTTCGAGAAAAAAAAAATTTATTTCTCACTTTCTAGTAAATATGTTCATTCTGATAAAAAATGGAAGATAGATAAGAGAAGATCCAAATTTCTACATTTGTTAATTCAAGAATTTAATAGCAAAAATTGGGAATTTTACTTCTATTTTTATATATAAACAAAACCTACTCAAATATCACTTGTAAATTCGTAATCAATTTGGAGTGGGAGGTGTAGGTTGGAGGGGAGGAAGGAGGGATGTTCAACCTCATGATGAGGCTAATGAATCAATGCACCTTGCGTTTCTATTGAAAAGATCTTAAGAGTTAGTAGTGATAGGGTTTAACAAGTGGCTATGAGAATACATGCCTACTATCATAGCCTAATTAAAGAGTAGGGTAATAAGGTTACAACATGAATCTACAAAAAAAAAAAACAAAAAACAAAAAAAAAAAAAAAAAAAAACAAAAACAGTCTGTCAAATGAACTTAAATTTAAAGCAACTTTAAGTCCACTACAATTACTAAGATGCACGAGTTGTTGAGAAAGATTACCTTGATCTTCTTCACATTTCAGTCGAGGTGGGTGAAGAAGAAAATAATCAGTTATTTCAATAGGTCAGGCCTATACACTTGGATGATGAAGTTGATAATCCTAATCCATGAATTGCTGCTCATGCTCGGGAATTTGGAGTTGATGTTAAACGTGTGTTGTCTGAAGAAGTTCACAATGAAAGTTTTAGCAAAGATGCCGAGGGTTCATTTCAAGGGGTATTGGATTTCCACCAAGAGGTTGACTCCACAAGTGTTGGCCAAAGTAGTAGACCTAGCGCTGCTGGTACTTTTGCTTCTAGTTATGATGGTTCAAGAGGTAGAACTGATGATGGAGGTGATAATGCCAGAGGAGATATTGGGGAATGCCAACAAAGTCAATATCCAATGAGTCAATTCACCTGTGAAAATGATTTCACGTACTATACACAAGATGAAGACCATGGCTCTAGAAGAGTTGGTCCAAGCATAGGAACTATTAGGAAGCCCTATAGAGGAAAAGAGCGGACCTACTCCATATAACGAGGACTTACTTTTAGGGAGTTTTGAATCTATGAGTATAGGAATTCAATTTAGTGACTCCTTAAACAAGGCTAACGTCTACCCTTCTTATGTGATGGGTTATGATCAACCTTCAAGTTCAAATAATGAAGAGTATAGTCTGTCGAGCTACCCCTCTAATGCACAAATGTCATACCAAGTTCCATATCAAATGCAAGGAGGATTTGACATAAACACATGGGTCAACCTCAAGTATCCTATCCATGTAGAGTCAGTGGGCAAGACTCAAAAGATATATGCATGGCATGCTAGAATTTTTAACCAATATTATCGAGGCTTAATGAGTTGGTACCAATATTGTCTCCAACAGTAAGACAGGGTTCCTTCATTTACCAATTCCATTGAACCACATCAATCCTCATTTTGAAACTAAAGGGTCATTGCAATGTAATATGTACAAATTATTGATATTTAATCAAATCAAGTCTTTCATAAAGCTTCATAATGAGTGTACAATTACAAAATTCAAATTTCTTATCAATCGACATGATATAATTACATCTAATATCGCAAATCATATCATACATATATCAAATTCTTCAATAAAATAACTTTGAAATGTCTATTATACTTATAATTATATTGCTTTGAGATTTTTCTTACATTTCTATGAGTTCTGATTAATTTTTAGCTTACCGATTTTTTTTTCCAAAATATCCACTGATATTTCTATGTTATATCCGATATATCCATAAAATCAAGTTACCGATATATTCGTGATTACCGATATTTTCATCCTTGACTGTCATTTTCCAATTCTCCCACCAATATTGAATAATACAAAAAAAAAAAAAAATACAATCCATGATCTATTTTCCAATCCACCCGAACGTGTTCCTTTCTTCAATGTTAAAATATTCATGACCACCACTCAAATTCTTCTCTCATTCACCAAGTTTGAAAACCACAATCTCCATTAAATATTTCGAAACATCTTTTAATCATCCATAAAATGAGTGAACAAATTGAGGATCACCCACAATGAAAAACTGAGCCAACCCAAGCCTCCTTGTTTAAACCACATCGGAAGCAAAAGAGGAGAGGAAAAAGAAAATAACAAGAAATAACAGGGCAAGCAGAACAAACCCAAACAACCCTCAAATGACGTCACATTTCATAAAATATCAACGGGTTTAAAATGGTGAGTGAACCTAAATTGATTTTGAATGAAAGCATAAGTATTATTTAGACATCTATAGGAAAGCTACACAGAGACATATCACACTCAAACAGAACTAAAGGAAATGAGACAAGAATCCATTAGAACCAAATCACGGCAACAAAGAGATCAACAACAACAAGTGTGTGGCCTGTGATTATCCACACCCAAACATTCAGACAAAACTTAAAAACAAAAAAAACAAAAAAATGATGAGTAACAAAAGGATAGTGGAAATAAACAAAGAACCTATAGCAAACATATTTGTTGGGCTTCTAGCTATGCCATGACTTATCTACCAACTAGAGAACCCTTCTTCAAAAGATTTTTGTTGTCTCTCATTTGAAAATCAGAATCCTTTTCCCAAACGTCTCCCGAATCTCTTTTTCCCCTTTTCATTTTCTTTCTTTGGTTTTGTAAAAAATTAGAATCCCTCTCACTTTCTTCCAATTAGAATTTTTTTATATCCTTCTTAGAATCCTTCAACTTGAAAGCTTCTCTTCGTCTATTCAGAAATTAGAGCCTGCTTCTTCCCCATGCACTCCATTTCCCCATCAAAACTCATTTCATCTTCCTTTGCTTCCATGGTAAATTTTCTCACCTTTAAAAAGTCTGGTGAATTATGCATTCCATTAACAGCAACACAAAATTAAAATCTAATTGTGGTGTAGTTTTTAAAAGATTGATAATCTTTATATGTAACTAGCATAGAAAATAAACAAAAGAGAGCTCTTTTACCATATTTGTCATATTCTATAAATGGGCAAGAAATGGGCTAGAAATTTGGGCCTAAAACCAAACAAAAAAGGTCCAAGAAAAGGAAAAAAAATGGTCTTTAAAAATAAGAGATGGGAATGAGTTGTGAAAATTTTTTAGGTCTACAATAGGCTCTCCAATAATCATACCTTGTCCATAACATAGGCTCTCCGATAATCATTTAAATTTATTTAGCATTTCTATATAATTTCCTCAACTACTTCAATCTTTTAATCAATTATGTTAATAATGACTTTTTTACTAATCGGTTAAATTGAATTATCCAATTAACATCTCAAATATACATCCTAACCAATTTTTTACAAATTCTATTCTATATAAGGAGAGTTTTTATATTCGGAGTTTGAAAATTCCTCAACTTATGATATTTGTAACTTTGACTATGAAAAAATCATAACATTTTGGCCTCTTTATGAATTAAGAGGATGAAGGATATGACAAGTCACATTGTTATCACACATATATATGAAAAGAAATAATTAAAAAAAAAAAACTCATAGCAAGCATTTTGCATGACTAATTAAAAATGTGGTGTAAAAGGTTAGGAATGACATAAAATATTATTCTCAGTCCAAATAAAAATCTCATAACAACTATAAGAAGTAGAATCTCTTACACCTAAATATAAATTTACATTATGTGTTTAAAAATTATTTTCAAATTTTTTAAAATTTGATAGTCCAATTATTTTTTTTCAAATTTTTTCACACATCAATTCTTTTAAACAATTTTTAAAATAATTACAATTTTAATGTAAGCATCTAAGAGGTCTTAAAAATCTCATAAGAAATATAAGAAGTAGAACCTCTTACACTTAAATTATAAATTTATATTATGTGTTTTAAAATCATTTTCAAAAAATTTTAAAATTTGAAATAGACCAAATTTTTTCATACATCAATTCTTTTATGCAAATTTTAAAATGGTTACAATTTTAATGTAGACATGTATGAGGTACAAAGTTACTATTATTATTATTATTTCCTAATTTAAAAATAGAACATATAAAGTGTATCAAAATGGGCACTAAGTTGTTTGCTTTTCTAATATATATATATATTTTTACTTAAATCTTAAAACAAGTGAATTTAAGATGTAAATCATTTTTAAATAGTTTCTTTTTTTAAGTTATTACTTTTTTAAAAACAATTTTGTTTTAATGAAAAATAATCTTTTTTACTTTCTTAAATTTTAAGTTAAAAACAAAGAAGTCCTTATTAAACTAAACATGAATAAAATAGTGGCCCTTTAATTGGCTAAACTTAAATCATAAAAAGATTTGTTCTTCCTAACCCTATGTTACCTTGATTACAAGTTATGTGAAATGACAATTTTGAATCTATTTTGTATACAAACAAGGAAGTTATAAGTAATGCAGTTATGAATATCATGAAAAATCAAATTTACTAGTAAATACTAGAAATAAAACAAGATTTTTACATATTGTGCAATAAATAAGATTGAAATCAAACTTTTCCTATTTTTTTGGGAATAAGAAAATTATTATTCCAAAAGTAGGAGAAAAAGGACAACAAATTACTTAACTTCATTATCTTTATCCCAGTTAATTAGTGGAGAAAATGGACATTCTCCGTACAAATACTCGTGCATTTTCATTTTCTTGTTATACTCTCTAATTTCACCCCATGCTCCATGAACAAAGGATCAAGTAGTAATATCCGTTTGACAAAATATGAAAGAGCAATATTTGTTTTATCTACCACTAAGTAAACAATTTGAGTGGTCAACAACACCTCCAATATTTATAACCGATGTATGCTTTTGATAGCCATAGTTACACCAAGTCATTGAAATCTTCTTTAATTTCCTCCAATACTCCAATGTTTAAAATGGAATTTAGAATTACAATATTAAGTGGCAAACTAATTTAGTCAAGAACCTCTTAATCTATTTCAAATCTAAATTGCACTAATGAGTTTTATGATATTTATAACTTCAACAAACAAATATCTCATTTATCATGCAATATATGTGGTTGCACCAATCTTTCAATATGTAAACAAGTCATAACATTCTTACATCTAAACTAAATGTATGATTATATTAAAAATAATAATAATAATTCTCAATTTGTAACAATAAAACTTTATTGATTTAATATGTTGGTGTTTATTGTATATATTTGTTAGCTCAAGGGTTCTCCTAATTAGGTTTTGATGATAACAAAACATGGTTAAGTTATTAATTGGTTGGAATTATAAAGCATTTCAAGTGTTAATTTGGAAATTCATTAAAGAACCTAAGGGATGCAAGATCAAGACTTTGGAAGACCTTTAATCATAGGAAACATATGTAAGATGAATGCATGGGTGCACTTAGAATTTACATATCATTTCATGCATCTTTAAAAAAACTCAATTTATTCTTTAAAGTTACAGTTCCATCAAAACTCGAGTTTTATCAAATGAACCTTAGGCAAATCACTTCAAAATTGGCATATTAATTTACCTAAAGACCTTGCATAAGTGTTAGAACATAAAAGAATAGAAAAAAGATAGGTTTTCGGGCCAAAAATGGTGAATTGGTCAAGACACTGGCCAATTGGCTCAACCTGCCAGGGTACCAGTTGACCGGTTCCCTCTTCCCGGTCAAGGTCTGGTTGAGAGGTGCAAAAACACTCTCTCTCTTCCAGTAGCCTTTTCTTCCCGAGCAAGGGATCTACCTTCTTGGTCGAGGTCCGGTCGAGGTCTAGTCAAAGGTAATGGTCACCTGCTAAGCATTAAATGCTCCAACGGCTAGTGAACTAATCGACCCCCAACTCGATCAGTTGAGGTTGTTTTTTGGTTTTCTTGGCTCCCGATGTTAGAAACCTATAAATAGAGAGCTCCACTTCATTTATGAGCAAGAAAACACCTGCATTTATTTGTCTATAAAAGCTCTTATTCCTTTCTTGGTGCATTAAATCTTCATTTGCATATCCTTTAGTGCACCTTTGTGATTCATCCTAGCCTTAAGTTAGTATTTGAGCTATTGTTGAATTAGGTTGAGAGATTCTTTCTTGTTAATTGAGTGTTAAAGCCTTCAAGTGAGTTGAAACTTGAAGAGATTGTGTAAGAGCCCATTGGATCCAAAATCCAAGTGTAAAGGTGATTAGAAGCTTGGTTGAAACTTCAAGTTAGTGGAAACCTCACTCGGTTAGGAACTTGAGGAGAGTGGACATAGGCAAGGAAGTGTCGAACCACTATAAATCTGAGTTTGATTTCTCTAACTCTATCTCTCTATATTTGTTTCTATTGTGCTTAAATTTGTTGTGTTTTAAAAGATTTTTTAAAAACCCAATTTACCCCCCTCTTGGGTGTTTTTCTCTTTTAAGATTAACCTTTATTTTCTCCATATTCTTAATTTTGATGGGTTGTTACTCTTCTTTCTCCTTATTTTGGTGGGTTTGGTGGAAAAAGAAACCATAGAATTAATTAGTATTGGTTTCTTCACATAATCGAAGAAATTAACCAAGTTACAATATTTGGCTCACTACATTTTCAGTATGTGGTAGTTTAAAAGTTTTTGGGTTATGGCTTACTCTTTGATCACACCATCCAATTTCTAGCAAATAACAATCTGAAAACCAAATTCAGGCAATTTTTTAGAGAGATCGACCATACATTGCCTTATCACCTTTGCCGATCTTTGGTTACTTAGAAGCTGCAAGCCATTATTGATTTCTACTTGGATCCATGTTTGGAGTTCAATGTAAATGAAAAAAAAAAAAACTTAGGTAAGAATATATGTAGTTGCTAGGATGTTTGACAGAGAAAAAAAAAAGAATAAAATTATAATAAAGAAAGAAAAAAGATAAAGGAAAATTTATATATATAAAAAAAAAAATCAATGTTTATGAAAAAAAAAACCTTTTGAGAAATGGACTCACCAAACTTAGTCATCCTTAAAACCGGGAAAGAAATTTTTTTAGTATTTTTATTTTTTACATTTTCACATGACATTCATAGATTTAAAAATTTATTTTCTTGAATACTTTTTTTAAAATACTTTCTCATAATTAAACATAATCTAATAAAAATAGAATATATAACCATTAATTTTATTATTTTACATAAATAATTATTTATTTTTACTTGAAAGCAAGAAAAGCAAAAACTTAATGATAACTATCTATTATTTGCACATCTTATTACAAGATACCTTAGTATGAGTTATATAATAAAGATACTCAATGCGAGTTACATGAGTTAGGAAAACATATTTAGTATATAAAATAGGTTTTACAATAATCCTACAAATTTATTTGACATTTTTTGTTAAATTTCCTCCAATACTTCAATCCTTAATCAATTGTACTAATAATGCCTTCTTCATCGGTTCAATTGAATTATCTAATTAACATATCAAATATGCATCAAATAGACTTATATGATATTTATAACTTTAACAATCACATATCTCATTTTTCACACTATATGTTTGTAAACATTTCAATTTTATGGAAGAAGTCATAATATTTTGGCATGTTTATGAATCAAGAGGATGAATATGATACATCACATTGTTATACATTAGGAAAAGAAATTTAAAAATTAATGAAAAAAAATTTAACAACACGAATTAATTTAGTCATGAATCTTTCAAAATCTCAATATATTTTAGTATTTCCTTTAATTTAGTCATGAATCTTAAACTTGATAGCAACACAAAATTAACATCTAATTGTGGTGTTGTTCTTAAAAGATCAACAATCTTTATACGTAACTAGGAGAGAAAATAAACAGGAAAGAGTTATCATATTCTAAAAATGGGCAGGAAATGGGCCAGAAATTTGGGCCTAAAACCAAACAGCAAGGGTCCAGCAAAAGGAAAAGAAATGGTTTTTTAAAAATAAGAAATGGGAATGTGCTGTGACAATTTTTGCTGTCTACAATATGCTCTCCAATAATCATACCTTGTACATAACATAGGCTCTCCAATAATCCTTTAAATTTATTTAGCATTGCTATTTAATTTCCTCAACTACTTCAATCTTTTAATCAATTATATTAATAATGACTTTTTTACAAATGGGTTAAATTTAATTATCCAATTAACATCTTATGATATTTACAACTTTGACTATCGCAAGATTATATGAAAAAATCAGGATATTTGGCCTCTTTATGAATTAAGAGGATGAAGGATATGACAAATCACATTGTTATATATATAATTTACATTATGTTTGTGAATATTTTAATTATGTGGAAGTAAGGCTTGAAATATCAGTAAACACATATATATTGGTATTTAGATTTTGCAGATATATGGAAATATAAGTGGATATTTTGACATGACAAAAATATCAATAAGACAAAAATTATTTAAAATTCATGTAAATATTTGGAGAAACTCCAAAAAATAATAAAATAAATAAAAATACACATGTTAAAGTTATTTTTTAAGTGTAATAGACATAGATATGGTTAAAGAGAAAAATATCGATAAGTAAAGATATGTCTGTATTAATAATTTATTATTTATCTAATCAAATTAATTTTAATTTATAAAATATTTGAACTTAATTATTTTTTTATATTTTATTATTTTTTGAATAAATTTATATTTTTAATATTTTAAAACAAAAACATCCAAAACTAAATAAAATTAAAATGAAAATAGGATTAATGAGATAATGATAATACATTTAAAATTAAAACTATAATTTATTTAATTCAAATGCATTCAATAATGTAAAATAAATGATGATGTATATATGAATTTTTAATATTTATATTTTTATATTTAATTATCATATAAATGATATTAAAAAAATACTTGTTAAGAAAATTATAATGGTGGTTTTTATATATTTACTAATTAATTAAATAAATTTTAAAATAACATAATTAGAATTAATTTACTTATTTTTTAATAATGAACTTTAACATATTATGTATATATATTGGCAAAATAGAAAATGTTCTAGTGGTAACTAAGCTTGAGCCAAAGCCTTTTGGCCCGGGTTCTAATCTTGGCAATACCATGACTAAAAAAAAAAAAAAAAATTAAATTTGAGCTTTGAGGCGAGCTGGGCTACAGGCAATAAAATTGAAATTTAAAATTGAAATGGAAGGTGTCGTGGGCAAAAATTGGCGC
Source organism: Vitis rotundifolia (assembly GCA_030254885.1). NCBI lineage: Eukaryota > Viridiplantae > Streptophyta > Magnoliopsida > Vitales > Vitaceae > Vitis > Vitis rotundifolia. The sequence continues at coordinate 20,424,724 of CM058159.1, read as the reverse complement.
ATTGACCGGAGGCGGTAAAGGGGTTGGTGTTTGACTTTTCGAAATATTGGGAAATTTCTTGAAAAATCGATAGAAATGTTGATATTTCGGCATCGGCCGACCCTATATAGGTATCAAATGTCGATCTTGTTCGATAAGCGATATTTTGCCGATATTTCAACAAAAAATTGCGACATTTCAAACCTTATGTGGAATAAATCATGACATTTTGGCATGTTTATGAATTAAGAAGATGAATATGACAAATCACATTGTTATACATATGGAAAAGAAATAAAAAATATATGTATAATGAAAAAAAAATACATGATAGCAAACATTTATATGACTAATTAAAAATGTGGTATAAAATATTAAGAATGATATAGAAGATGTGATTGAAAGTCCAAATAAAATTCTCAAAATAAGTTTCAATGATAATTATGGCACATCAAATGCTGATAAGGGGAAAAGATAAAATTTAATTATTAGAAAATATGATTGAAAAGGTGACTAGTCAATGATATATATTGAATTAAATAATTTTACTCTCACACCAACACTCTTATGTTATGGTTTAGATTACTTTTCTAGTTAGGACTTTTCCATGCTCTATTGATTTTGATGTCCACTTGAATTGATAAAATTCTGAAGTTCAAACCAGTATTAGACTGTTATCATTCTAGCATCAAATGACAAGCCTCCACAACTCATTCTGCTAACTCTTGAAGTCCTACCAAAATTCCAGAGAAGCTCCTCCTTTAGCCAGCTTGTATTGGAATGATCCCTTGCTCTTGGAAATGGTATTGAAATGAGGCTTTCAATCCAACAATGGATTCTCCTTTTTTTCATTGACTTGTCTTATCAGTTTGTTATCCATTTGGGAATCCTAAGACCAATACGGCCTTTCCTTCATATATTTTTCTTACCTTTTTTATTTGTCCAAATCCCTCCCCAAGTCTTCCTTTGCCTCTTAAGCATTCATGTTTCCACCATCCTCAAATTTATGTGTTGCTTTGAGACTTCCCTACATGATGCTCTTTGTTCTCTCTATGTTGCATTTCTCACTAGATAGGAATCACTAGTACTCAAAAGTAGGCTTAGTATATATTTATGTTAAAGAATACTAAATGACACTCAAATGGTATATAAAATCTTTCTTTTGAGCATAGAAAGATAATTTCGAGTCCTAATCACATCCCTTAACCTAAATATTGCTAGTCCGTAGCGGTAAGAGAAAATATCATAGCATACACTCCAATCCCCTCATTAATTCATAACTTTTCCACACAATTCTCTCAAGCAAATTAGATCAAGATTACAAGAAGTCAGGAGTCCCTCATGGTTGATGAGAGGCAAAAACAGGATACATAATCATGCTACAACAGTAGTAGAGGGAAACTGACTGGTGACAATCTCACTCTTTTTATCAATGGAGTGCCTGGTATTAGTGCTATAACACTTCCCCATCTTTGGCTGAAACATTGAGCTCAGCATATTCACCAAACCCTCTTCAGTGTAAATTTTCACATTCTTAATGCCATCTTGTTCAATAAAATGCTCATATTTCTGAATGTAGCTCCTATATACAGGCACAATGGCATCAACCACAAGCTGGCATATCCTCTTCCTGAGGTTTTCGTCGGCCACGACCCAGTTCGATTGCTTCTTATAGGTTCCATCCAAGGCCTCATTAAATGCCTTCAGCTTCTTCTTCACCAGACTGCAGGCCATGGCCCTTCCACCAGAGAACAAGGTCTCATCCTCTTGGCCTAAAAGGCATGGAAGCATTCCCCAACTCTCCCTCAAGTAGATCGACGCATAATAGTCCTTGTACTTTTTGTGTTCTCTCAACTGAGAGTCACCTATGAGGTTCCCAAGGCTTGTCCCCTTGAGGGCCTTGTACAAGTGACAGTGATTGTTCATCAAGAAAATGTAGGACAGTGAGGTGTCCTCATAGGCCTTGGACCAGGCATCCAGGTTCCGCTGAACCGCCTCCACAATGTTGCAGACCTCCTTCCTCAAGAGTTCCTCTTGAAATTTTTGGTGTTTCCAGTTCTGGTGAATCTCCAGAACCTGTATCATGGTTGGCCTGTAATCATCCTGGAGCAGCTGGTTACAGTAGTCAACGACGAAGCTCACCAGACTCGGAACACTGCCATTGGAAGGAGGAGAAGTCCCCCTATGAACCTCCACCTGCGGCAAAAGCTCCCAAAATATCTCACAAGCACCATCGATCACCCTCTTGATGAGATGCCTGGTTGGGATTTGAATTTCAATGAAAGATTTTCCCCCGAACAGGCGGTTGAAATCCAATCTCAGTTCATTCAAAGTATGGAAGATTTTCAATAGTTTAAAAAGCTTGACTGCATCTTTCTTACTCTCTGTGACAGTATTCCCAAACTGAATGAAAGCCAGAAATCCGGACTGGATGGCAATCCTTGCAAAGCAATCGATTGAAACATCCAACCCGATCTTCTCAAAAACGTCGTTGCAGAGCTGGTACTCGAGCTCCAGCAGATTCTTCACAGCATACTGTAAATGCTTGCTCCACAGATCTATGGAACTCTCCACGTTCTGAAAATTATCGAACTCGAAGATAGATATCTCGAGGTAGTCCAAACCAAGAGGTTCTAAGCATGCTGTAACATTTGAACTACGAATATCAATATAAGTAGAAATGCAGTTTTCAAGTCTATTATTAGCACTCAACCTCTCAATAATGGCCTGCAACTTCTGAATGACAAAATCCGGTAAAGATGATGGAGCAACAACGGAAGATGATGAGGTAATGATGGGAAGAGGAACACCATTTTCTCCCAAAAGCCGTCTGTATTCGGTTTCCAGCTTGTCGTATGCAGCACTGAGAAGCCCTCCATCGAGACGAGCACGTTCTTCGTTTGCCTGTAACTCCCTGAGGATGTTCAAAGATTTAGTCACATTGGAGAGGTACCGGTGATCATCGGTGACGGCATTATCTTTCAAGAACTCAACTACATCCTCCAACCACCTTATTGCCAATCCACAATTCTCAGCCAGAAACCTCAAGGCCTCCTCCAGCCTTTTAACGACTAAGAGGTACCCATAGAGGTCTGAAGTCGGGTCAGACGAAAGCGACTTCTCCAGCCCATGGATGGCATCAAACACCTTCAGAACTGCAGCAGCAGGGCCAACTGCGCGGCTGATATGGCCCCCAACTGCAGCAAGACTACATTTCTGTACCCGAAGAGGCCGAACCGCAGCTTCCAATGATGGCAGTCTTTGCTTAATCTCCTCCAACCTGGGGCCGGTTTTCTCCAGGGCAGAAGCTACACTTCTTGATTTCTCTAGGCTTGTTTTCAACAACATCCTTGCAGCTAGCAGATTCTGAAAGCTGTCTACCTCAGCCATTGCCTGAAAGCTTTGAACACTCACTGCAGTTTTAGCTTTGGAACATATTGAAAATGAAGTGAGCTAAATATTTTAAGTTGGTTTATTGATGAATGTGTGAAGAAACCGTAATCTTCAGTTTCTTTCTCCACCAAACTCACCAAAACAAGTAGAGAGAAGAGTACCAGATTCAAACCAAACATGACTCTCAAAATTACCAAGAATCTCACTCAATCTCAACCACCATAGTGGCCAGGAATCCAAAATCTAAGAACTACACTCCACCACGCAAAAAACAAAGGTGTGATAAAATTCCAGCCCAGCCCAGCTCAAGCCCAATTTAGCTTGAGCCCAGTTATAATGAAACTTTGGGCCCATGGCTGGGCCTTGGCCTGGTCATGAGTTTTCTGACCTTTGGAGGAATCTGCCATTGACATTTAAAAACTAAAACACCAACTACACCAATTCTAAGGTGTGTTCTTTGGGTGAGCTCAAAAAGGTATGGATACTTTTGGTGAAGAGATTGAACTCAAGTATACTCACTCAAATGAATAAAACAAAGGAATTTTTTACCAAATATAACCTTTGTTTTAAAATATTTTCCAAAATATGACAATAATAAATAAAAAAAAGTCATTTACTATTATAAATGTTTATGATAGATCCGAATGAGAATACTATTACCATGTTTATAATCTTATCATATTACTATTACCATTAACCTATAAATAAGGATTCATAAATTAATAAAGAAAAACCGAACACTTAAATTTTCTTCTCATCCTATTTTCTTCACCTTCTTCTTTTTAAATTTTTGTATTTATTTTATAATACATTATTAGTATGATACTATGGGTTGAAAAAGAGAACAATTTATCTACAAGAATTTTAATACATACGTAGTCTTATTTTCTTCAAATATTTTTATTTCAAAATATAAATGAAAAGTTGTATGTCATTGTATTCCACTTTTATTCTTATAATTTTATTTCTTTTATTTCATAATTAGAAGCTATGTAAGTCATATTTTATATAATTAAACTAGAAGCTTGTAATTGTTGATATTTTAATTTTGCAGTAGTCAAAAGCGATATAGAAAATTTTTCATAATTAGAAGTTATAAAGATAATCTCTATTGACAATTACTTCATAATTAGACGTCACACATACAATTTCTAATTCTTTTATATAACCAGAAGTTATATAAAATAAAACTATCAATTAATAATTTTATAGCTAGAAGTTGTAGAGACAATTTTTAATTTTGTTGCATAACCAAAAGTTATATCACAACCTAATTTTTATTTTTCTGTAATAGTTACAAATTTTCAATTATTTTATGTTATTATAACATCACTCAAATTTTAGTAATTTTCAATCTAAAGTTACTTAGAAAACATGAGTAAATTAATAAATTTTAAAACTCATATAGCTAGAATCTATATAAAAAATGTTATAAACTTAAATTATACATAGTTAGAAGTTATATAATTATTATTATTCATAACAAAAAATTATGAAAATGAGAAAAGTAACATTCTTCGTACTAGTTAGAGGATATGCCAAGGTTGTAAATATGTATTTTCTTATAGTCGGAAGCTATAAAGAATATAATTGTTAATTAACAATTTTATAAAATTTTATGAAATTTATGCAAGCAAAAGTTATAAGAAAAATATTTTATAATCTAAAATCATGCAATTATTAGTTTTACATCTTGTTGTAATAAAATTATATAAAAATATTTTATAGTTTGAAATTAAATAACAAAGATGTGAATAACATTTATATATTATCAAAAAATTAATATTTTATATATCAAACCATACAAAACAAGTAAATAATCGATAAATTTTTGAACTCTTAATACTAGAAGTTATATAGAGCCATTGGTAGAAATATTTGCATAGAGAAATGGAATTTTGGGTTATATGGAAGAATGATATTTCATGTAACTCATTTTTTATAAATGTAACCTCTTTCACTTTGAAATTTGAAAAGTAACTCATTTTTCTTCTAAATATCCTACAATATTTCGCTTATTTACACATAAATTTTATTTTATTTTTCCAAGAAAAAAGTAATAATATATATATATTTTTTTTAATCAAAAGCAGGTATTTTTTTTAATTAAGAAAAAATGAATGATTACATTTACAAATTGAGAATGTTTTTATCCCGTTTAATCAATACCACTTTTTCATAATTGTTGGGAATTTCCTATGATTTTTGGTTCACAAAAGTTGTAGGCCCACCACAACAAAGCAACGGCCATCATTGAAGTTGTTCCTCCTAGGAATAAGTAGACTTGCATAGCTTCATTGACTAATTCAAGTCCCTAAGAAAGTTCATAGAAAATGATTCAGGGAAAATTTATGCGTTCTTATCACTTCTAAGACTGAAAATGACAAGGATGAATTTGTATGGGAGAAATGTCATTAGCATGCCGTCCACCGAATTGAGCCTCTAACTTATGGTGTATATTTCAGTCTCCTAACTTAAGATAATAATGCAAAAGAAAAAAAAAAAAAGAAAAACAATGGCTTATTATTTAAGCCGGTTGATGACTTTGAGGTAGACAACAATTATGACGCATAGAAAACAAACGTCTCTAGCACTCTTTCTTAACTACTAAGCTTAGACGTTTTGTGTTGCTCGCCACGGCCTCGACCTATCTATACTCATCGATCTAATGGGAAAATGGATATTGGTCTGCCAAAAGGTTTTTTTTTTCTTGTAAGAAAGTGTTTCCTAACTCTTAAGAAGCACTTTTACTCCCTCTCAAATGTAGGAAGAGTGTAAATAATTTTTTATTTTATTTTATTTTATTAGTCTTATATTTTTAGAAAGAATTCTATTAAGAATTATTTTTATTTTATTTTATTTTATTTTATTAGTCTTATAATTTTAGGAAGAGTCTGGGATTGTACTAATGGAGTCTCATTCCATTTATAAGTAGAATCTCTTTTCATTTGAGTCATATTCTAATTACAAGTAGAGTCTCATTGGGACTGTGTTAGTGGTTTATAACAGCTGGTCACCCCTCACTCTCTAAATACGAATACCAATTTTTCAAAAAAAATTTCAGAAAGTCTTTTCGTACATCTATCTGGAGGAATTTTTTTAAAACTCAAACTGTACACATCTCGCTTACAAAGTGCACCAAAGCAAGATCTAACTATTGAATCCTGGAAGTAGACCACTGGTACCCTAGTGCACCGAGTTCGTCTTCAAAGAGGGTGGATCGATTTCAAGGACAGTGTTTGTCACGTCTCAATCAATAAGTTTTTCTTCTTATTAATTTTATTTTTTATTTGTGTCTTTTAGGCTAGTCATTTGTTTCCGTACTATTAAATTCAACATCAAAATCATAGCCAAACTTAATCTAATTCAATTATATCGTTTCAATTTATAAAAATGGCACGTTGATCATTATTTTAAAACTTATGAAATGAAATAAAATTTGAGTTGTAATTTAAAAAACTACAGCAGTTTAGAAGGCTAACTCAAGTCAAATTTACCATCAATATGTTCAATCCACATCATCTCCAACTCAAGGTTAGATTGAAAACTGTTGACCGACGTCAAACCCATCAACGATTCAAGTTCCCATTGATTTTTATAGATTATTAAATAAAATAATTATTTTAAGGTTTATGTTGTATAAACCATGCTATCAAATAAAATGGTAAAAAATAAGCGTCTCAAAATCTTAAACTATGTTTGTTAGTTTGATTTAATATAAATAATAATTTATGAACTCAAATTTCAACGTTCCAAAATATTTTAATCAAACAAAAACGATAAACCTATTATTTTAACATAATTAAAAAAATGATAAATCATAGCCTAAGATAATTTAAAAGTGAGACATGCTCAACCCACACTAACCCTAATATTTTCGAGTTGATTTTTTTAACCCAAAACCCATCATAATATATTCAAATTTGCATTCGTAAACTTGAACCTCAGGTTGGAAAGAATGGTTGCTACCTTAAATTCCCTTGATAGAACCTATTTTAATCTTTTTAGATTAAAAGGGAAAACGAAAATGATTAATCATAATTTTTAAAATATTTCAATCCTGTTACATTTTATCTTAATTTTCCTTTTTTTATCTTTCCCATATAATTTTTTAATATATATACTGTTGACCACATCTGGTTAATCCATCAAACAAGGAAAAGAAAGAAAGAAATAAATAAATAATAAATAAATAAATGAACAGAGAAGGAAGAAGAGACAAAACCAAGTCTTGTGAAACCATAATTTCCTTAAAACAAATTCACTTTCTCCGTTGGTGCTTTGAGAATTGCAAGGCATTTGTCTCTCAAGATAAAACGGTTTTCGAGTGGCAACAACAGCACCTTGCAGCCACTCCTGATGAACTGAACTATGTTTGGCTCTATCACAACGAAAGAAGAAAATGAAGGTTTGATGATTTTGATGCCAGAATTCAAAAACTTAACCCCGAAAGAGAGTATGAGCCTCTCTTTATATAGACTTCTAAAGAGGAGAAAGAGATTGTTAACCTTCAAGAAGCCAAAACATTTTGGCTTCTTGAGGCTTTTAGGATTCTGGAAAAATGGTTAAATGCATTCACTAATTCAATGTATTCATAGGTTAAATTCATTCACCCAATCAAAGTATTTGCTCAATTTTCCAACAATTCCCCACATGAATGAAATTAACGACTAAAAACACGACAGACTTTGTGATAGAGTTTAGCAGTTGAAACATGTAAAGGAGAGGTAGGTGTTACCTTTTGAACCTTCCCTTGTAGAAATATATTTACTCTACTAACTAAACAGTAGGCACAATATCCTTGAATTGTTCTGTCATATGTGTAGATGATGACATATCTTACACAGGAATCTTCCTAACATATTCAGTTCTTACTATTATGTTCATTTTAGCCATGAACATACGCTTGGTTCTGTAAGAGTTTAATAAGAATTGTGCCCTATTCAATTCCCTTAGTAGTGGCCCCACTCCACTCTTACATAGGTGATCTCTTAATTAACAGTAACTCACATTACCTTGCTCGGATTTCTAATGCATAAGGATCATTAAAAGCATAGCTTACCCTTTCCTTTTACGGGTATTACTATTTCATCATAGGAATGGACAAGGAAAGATCCCTATAGTGATTTAACATAGTCTTTATAGTTTAGTTGTCTCTTTTGAACCTAGATCTTGGGATCTTTAGTCAGCTAGGTTGGGTATCCATTGTGTTGACTTATTCTTTTATGGGCTTGAGTCTCATTTCCCTCAATGACTTTTCAACTAACTCTCTATTTAACCCTTTAGTTAGTGGATCCGCAATATCATCCTTAGATTTTACATAGTCCATAGAGATAACCCCAATTGAGAGTAGTTGTCTAATGGTATTGTGTCTATGATGAATATATCTAGACTTACCATTATACATATTGCTCTGTGCTCTACCAATTGTGGATTGACTATCATAATGTATGCAAATTAGAGGCACAAGCTTTAGCCACCTTGGAATATCCTCTAGGAAGTGGCGTAACCATTCAACCTTTTCTCCATATTTATCTAGTGCTATAAATTCATATTCCACTATGGATCGGGCAATAACTGTTTGTTTTGAGGATTTCCACAATATTATTGCACCTCCTAGTGTAAGATTTTGAGTCTTTAACATTAGATATCCAATTTGCATCATTGTATCCTTCAAGTACAGCTAGATATCTCAGATAGTGCAACCCATAATCATGAGTAAACCGTAAGTACTTTAGTATTCTTATAATTCCTTACCAATGCTTGGTTCTAGGATTACTTGTGTATCTACTCAGTTTACTAATTGTATAGGCTATGTCTGGTCTTATACAACTCATTAAGTACATTAGACTGCCTATTACTCTAGAGTAGTCTATTTGAGAAACACTCTCACCTTTATTCTTGGACAAATGTAGAGTTACATCTACTAGTGTTTTGCCTACTCCAAAATTATCTTTATCAAAATTTTTAAGAATATTATCTACATGATGTGATTGACTTAAGATAAGTCCATCTGACATTCTTATGATTTTTTTATTCCCAATATTACATCAGCAAGTCCCATGTCTTTTATGTCAAATCTTGAATTTAACATGGTCTTTGTAGATGTGATCATCTTATCATCACTGCCAATAATAAGCATGTTGTATACATACAAACATACAATGATATAACCATGTTTAGTATCTTTGACATAAGCACACTTTTCACATTCATTGATCTTGAAGTCATGTGACATCATAACATTATCAAATTTCTCATGCCATTGTTTTGGTGCTTGTTTGAAGCCATACAAAGATTTCACCAATTTACACACTTTCTTTTCTTGTCCTAGAGTGAAAAACCCTTTGGTTGCTCCATATAGATTTGTTCATCTAAATCTCCATTTAAAAAGGCTGTTTTTACATCCATTTGATGTACTTCAAGATTTCTCAAGGCAGCAATTGCAAGTACCATCCAAATGGAATTTATTCTTTTCACAAGAGAATACGTGTCGAAATAATCTAGGCCTTTAGTTTGTCTATAGCCTTCAATTTGTCTATAGCCTTTGATTATAAGTCTTGTTTTGTACTTGTCAATTGACCCATCTGCTTTCATCTTTCTTTTGAAAATCCACTTAGAACTTAAAGGTTTACAACCTGGTGGAAGATCCACTAGTTCCCAAGTATGATTTTGCAATATGGAATCAATTTCACTCTTAAATGCCTCTTTCCACATAAGAATTTTTGTAGAGTTCACTGCCTCTTTAAAAGTCCGAGGTTTACCTTCAAGCATATAAGTGATAAAATTTGGACCAAAATATTTCTTTGTCCTAGCCCTTTTGCTACGTCTAGGTTCTACCTCAACTTCTTTATTTCGATCATGACTATTTTCATTAATAGTCTCAAGCATTAGCTTTGATGAACTTAACCATTCTTTGGATTTACACAGAAAAACATCTTCAAAGAATAATGCATTTCTTGATTCCATTATCGTGTTCTTGTGAATATCTAGAATGTTCGATTCATAAACAAGAAACTGATAAGTATTACTGCTATGTGCATAACCAATGAAAATGCAATTAATCGTTTTCAGTCCTATTTTCACCTTTTTAAGTGGAGAAACTGTCATTTTAGCAAGACATCTACACATTCGAAAGTATTTGTAGGATGGTTTTCTTCATTTCCATAACTCATATGAAGTCTTTTATGCTTTCTTTTTAGGTACCTTATTTAAAAGGTAATTAGCAATCAAAATGGCTTCTCCCCACATGTTCTGTGGCAATCTAGAACTTATTAACATTACATTCATCATTTCCTTCAAGGTACAATTCTTTTGCTTAGCCACTCCATTGGACTGAGGCGAATAAGGTACTGTGGTTTCATGTATAATCCCATATTGAGCACAAATGTTAACAAATGGCAAATCATACTCACCACCTCGGTCACTTCTTAGCACCTTAATTTTCTTGTTGAATTGATTCTTGAGAAAATAAAGGGCTAATCTAAAAGGATGAAAACACCCAAGAGAGAGGGAAGGGTGAATTAGAGTTTAAAAAAAAAAAAAAATCTTTTTAAACACAATAAAATTAAGCACATGAAGCACAAATATAAAGAGATAAGGATATAGAAAGCAAACTCAGATTTATAGTGCTTCGATACTTCCTTGCCTACATCCACTTTCCTCAAGCTCCTAATCGAGTGAAGTTTCCACTTATACTTGAAGCTTCAACCAAGCTTCTAATCACTTTTTACACTTGGATTCCAGCTCCAATAGGCTTTTACACAATCTCTTCAAGTCTCTACTCTCTTGAAGCTTTAACACTCAATTAACAAATATGAATCTCTTAACCTATCTCAACAATGGCTCAAATACAACTCAAACGCTAGGATGAATCATAAAGGTGTACTAAAGAATATGCAAATGAAGATTAGATGCACCAAGAAAAGAATGAGAACTTTTATGGCAAGAATAAGTAGGTAAACAAATAAATGTAGGTGTTCTCTTGCTCATAAATAAAGTAGAGCTCTCAATTTATAGGTTTCTAACCTCGAGAACCAAACAAACCAAAAAGCAACCTCGACCGGTCGAGCTGGGGGTCAACCAGTTCACTAGCTGTTGGTGCATTTAATGCTTGGCAAGTGATTGTTACTCTCAATCAGACCTCGACCAAGAAGGCAAATCCCTCAACCGAGAAAGAAAGACTACTAGAGAAGGGAGAGTGTTTTTTGCATCTCTCAAACGGACCTCGACCGGAAAGGGGTAATCGGTCGACTGATACCCTAGTCGGTTGAGCCGGTTTGGCCAATGTCTCGATCGGTTCACCATTTTTGCCCTAAAAACCTATATTTTTTTGGTATTTTTACTTCTAGCACTTAGGCAAGGTCTTTAGGTAAAATAATATGTCAATTTTGAAATGTTTTGCCTAAGATTCATTTTATAGAACTTGGATTTTGATGGAAATGTAACTTTAAAGCATAAACCAAGTTTTTCAAAGATGCATGAAATGATATGTAAATCCTAAGTGCACCCATGCATTCATCTTCCATATGTTTCCTATGATTAAAAGGTCTTTCAAAAGTCTTGATCTTGCATCCATTATGTCATTTGATGAATTTCCAAACTAACACCTGAAATTCTTTACAATTCAAACCAATTAGTAACTTAACTATAGTTTGTTATCATCAAAACATGATTAGGAGAACCCTTGGGCTAACAATTCTCATTTTATAGAGAATAAATTTCTCTGAAGCTTCATCTTTGCTTTTTAGCAAATACACATAATAGTATTTGGTTATATCTTCAACAAAAGTAACAAAATATTTATTACCACTTTTTGTTTGTACAAATTTCAAATCACATGTCACTGTGAATTAAACCAAGGGGTCCAATGTTTCTTTCAACACTTTGAAAAGATGACCTTGTTAGTTTTGCCTCAACACAAGTTTCACACTTATGTTTGGAATTAATTTGGAATGTTGGTATTTGATTTAAGTTAATTAATCTACATAATGTATCATAATTAACATGTCCTAATCTACCATGTTAGAGATTGGAAGACTTAAGTATGTAAGTAGAAGAACTAGTTTTATTCATACTTGACTTAATAATAGTCATTACATTAAGTTTCCATATTCCATCACTCATATACCCCTTTCCAACATACATTCCACTATTGGACAAAATAAATTTGTTTGACTCAAACACCATCCAAAATCCATGATTACTCAACAATAAATCGAACACCAAGTTCTTGCAGATTTCGGGTACATATAAAACATTAGTTAGAGTCAACCCCTTCTCGAAAGTCATATTCTTCAAGATTACTTTGCCTTGACCTTTGATCTCAGAGGTGGCAAAGTTCCCTATGAACATCTTTTCCCCATTCTCAATTGGTTAAAAAATGAAGAACATTTTCTTATCAAAGCATACATGACGAGTAGCACCAATATCAATCCACCATTCATTTGGGTTAGATCCCACCAAGTTCACCTCAAAGACTACGATTGTGAGGTCAATGTCAGAAATGTCTTTATTGATGTCTTTGATCACATTAGCTTCCTTGGGTTTGTTCTTTTTGGGCAGTCTACAATCAACAGATTTGTGACCTTGTTTTCCACAATTAAAGCACTTTCCTTGAAACTTCGCCTTCTTGAAGATCCCTCATTTAAGTCCCAACTTAGATTCTTTTCATTTGTTGTTGTTCTTCCTTGCCTTGGAACTGTGACCATGTTCCACAAAATTAGCCTTGGCCTCATTCAGAGTGTTTACCCCTTTCTTTTTAGATCCTCTATTATCTTTTTCAATGTGAAGTCTAATAATCATATCCTAGATGTTCATTTCCTTTCTTTTGTGCTTGAGGTAATTCTTAAAATCTTTCCAAGTAGGGGACAATTTCTTAATTATAGCTACCACTTGGAAAGTTTTGCTCAAAATTATGGTTTTAAAAATCGGACTAGATTGGCCGGTCCAACCAATCCAACCGTCAACCGGTCACGGTTCCGATCAGATCCGGTCAATTAGACTGAAAACAAGTTGAACCAAGGTCAGACCGGCTGAACTAATGGTTCGATCGGTGAACCGGATGAACCGACCAGTTCACTTTGAATTGAACAATTCGATTAATTTTATTTTTAAGCATCAAAACAACATTGTTATGGAGGATATAAAACCTCCTTCCAAACCCTCCCTCTCCAAATCGCAGTTGTTGCCCGCCTCTCAGCTCACCCCAAATCAGCGGTAAAGGGAAGAAGAAAGAGTGCGTTGGCCATTGTATCGTCGATAAGTCAGATGATGTATCTTGCCAACTCGAAATGTCGGTAGTAGAGGAAGTAGTTCTTGAAGTGCCAAATATCGATGATGCCAGCCTCGGAAAGCCACGCCCCGACGGTGTTGATGGGTGCTAGGAGGCAAGGGCGGAGGAGAATAATAGAGACGTCTCGGGGAAAGAGACGGCGGCGGAGACCGCAAAGATTATACAAGACACGACGGCAAGCAACCACAAGGGCTTGGCAAGAAACGTGTTGTTGGATATGTTGGGGTTATTGAATTCGCGCTTATGGAGCCTTTGGAGTTTAAATGTGTAATGTGAAAATTTTAAAATTTTATACATATAAAAAATGCCTTTTATATGTATAAGATATGATTTAATGGTAAAAATATTACCATTTTAAACAAATTTCTGATTTTAAAATAATTTTTTTTATTTAAAAATAAATATTAAAATTTTAAATTTTAAATTAAAATTATGATTTTAATTTTAAATTTCTAATTTGAAACTAATTTTCTGATTTTCAAATAAAATTTTAATTTTTAAATAATATATAAATTATTATTTTAATTTTTATAATTATTTTAAATCTTAATAATTTATAAATTATATATTTATAACGTCACCGATTCGACCGTCGATCCAACCAGTGAATCGTAAACCGGTAACTTTTTCGGTTCAATGACCGGTCCGGTTCTGAAAACATTACTCAAAATCATTCCCTTAGTATGTATCTCATGCAAGATTACTTGAAGTTCTTGGACTTGACTTACCATAGTTTTGGAATCTACCATCTTATAGTCGAGGAAACGACCCACGACAAATTTCTTAGCCTTGACATCCTCAATTTTATATTTTCAGTCTAGAAATTCCCATAACTCCTTAGTTGTTTTCTTATCAGAGTAAACATTGTACAAAGAATCAACTAACTCATTCATGACATAATTTCTAAATAGGAAGTCAGAATGTTTCCAAGCATCCACAACACTGATGACTTGGATATCGAGTTCATCTTCTCTAAGCTTAGGAGCATCCTCGGTCAAGAATATTTTGAGATTCAGAGTGGTTAAATAGAATAACATCTTTTGTTGCCACATTTTAAGATTGTAGACCACACTGCCTATAGTTTGTTTTAAGACTATAGACCATATTTGGTTAATCCATTAGACAAGGAAAAGAAAGAAAATAATTAATAAATAAATAAATGAACAAAGAAGGAAGAAGAGACAAAACCGAGTCTTATGAAGCCACGATCTCCTTAAAATAAATTCACCTTCTCCACTAATACTTTGAGAATTGCACAATGTCTATTTCCCAAGATAAATGGTTTTCAAGTGGCAACAACAACACCTTATAGCCACTCCCAATGAACTAAACTATGTCTGGCTCTATCACAATAGAATAAGGAAATGAAGGTTTGATGATTGTGACACCAAAATTCAAAAACTTAACCCCAAAAGAGAGTCTGAGTCTATCTTTATATAGACTTTTAAAGGGGAGAAAGAGACTGTTAACATTCAAGAAGCCAAAACATTTTGGCCTTTTGAGGCTTTTAGGATTCCGAAAAAAAGGGTTAAATGCATTCACCCAATCAAAATATTTGCTCGATTTTCCAACATATACAATATAAGCAAAGTGAATATATTTATTTATTTACATTTTTACCCATTTGCTTAAATAGATGGTATAAATATCATTAATTTTATTTTTTAAAAACTATATTAAATACTTTGAAAGAAATAAACCTTATGAAAAATATATTTTCAAAAGCTAAGAGTGTTTGGTAACTGTTTTCTAAAACAATTCTTAAAAATAGTTTTTGAGAACCGTTTTTGAAAATTGTTCTCTAATTTTTGTAAAATAAAAGTACGTATATTTAGAAACTCAAAATGTTTTTAACCTATTTTTAATATTTTTAAATATATTTTAAAAATTATTTTTATATTTAATATTTTATTTTTAATTATTCTACATGTTTGTATAATTATTTCTTAAAACAACCACAAAAAATAAATGAAAATAACATAAAATAACTAAAAGATGTTTTATGAAAATACTATATTTTCTATTCTTAATAATACAAAACAAAAAATAGCTTTTAGTTTCTAAATATGTTTTTTATATTTTTTATTTTAAATAACACAAAATAATTCTAAAAAACAGTTTCGAAATTCCCTAAATGATTTTTTGAACTAAAACTTTCATATTTTACTGTCAACTCATAATAAAAAGATCATATGGCACATGGTAGATTTGTGGGGAAAAAAAAAAGAAAAAAAAAGCAATAATTTGATAAAAAATTGTTTTTCCAAACAATAATTTTTTGACCAAAATACCCTCAACTAGGATATTGCAATAAATGGGGTGAGAAGTCCTGCTTTTGGCTCCATACTCTTCACCCTGACGCCAGCTTCCACCCGCACCACCACCAAAATGTTCTCTTCCTCCAGAGATGCCGAAACCCCAAATCGACGTCCTACATTCTCCCACGCGTCGTCATCTGGGGGCTCGACGATGCGTACCGTCGATGTGGTCACGCACTCGTGTCTCTCCCCCCTCTCGACGCTACAGAGGTGACCCCACTACTAATGCTCTGTAACTGCACTGCAGCAGCGGTCACCTGCAGTTCTGAGAGCTCTAACCGTTTGATTTCTGCGCAAATTTTCTGAACTGTGGCCTTTTCAGAGGTTTTCTTTGAAATCGTGTCCGGAACTGAAGCTTTTTGAAGAGTTTTTCTTACTGGGTTTTGCTCAAAACGTTGAACTCATGAAGGGTTTTTGAGAATTCAACTCCAACTACTGCTTCTTTCTTTTTTCCTTTTCTTTCTGAGGTTTTTCTTGGTGGGTTTTGCTCCAGAGAGTGAACCCATGTTGTGTTTGTGAGAATTCAGCACAGAAGACTTCTTTTTGAGGGCTGCTTCAGAGGCCCCGTCTGATGTCTGCAGGAATTTCATCGCAAAGTGTGGCTTTTTCCGAGTTTTTCTTAGTGGGTTTTGCTGTAAAGGCTGAGCTCATGAAAGGATATTGAGAATTGAACAGCAAAAACCACCTTTTCAGGTTTTTTTCTGAGCTCTCTTTTGTTTTCTGCAGATATTTTATCTGAAACTGAGGTTTTTCTGAGTTTTTCTTAATGTGTTTTGTAACAAACTCCGAATCCATGAAGGGTTTGTGATAATTCAACTCCAAAAAACTCATTTTCATGAGATTTTTCTTGGTTTGTCTCAGTTAGTGAAGAGTTTTTGAGAATTCAACGTCAAACGCTTCTCTTGAGAATGGAACCGGGTGTGGCGCAGACTCCGGCAACGGCAAAGGCTGCGGCGACGGTAACAGCTGCGGCGACAGCGACGGCGACGACCGTGACGACCAAGAACCCCGATAAGAGCAAGAGAGATGAGTGGAGCGAAGGTGGGGTCACAAGCCTGTTGGATGTGTACGAATCCAAATGGTTGCTGCGAAATCGAGCGAAATTGAAGGGAACTGATTGGGAGGACATTGCCCAGCAAGTTTCTATAAGAGACAGTGGGATGAAAGCCCTGAAAACCCCCAATCAGTGCAAGAACAAGATCGAGTCCATGAAGAAACGGTATCGCATTGAATCTTCGGTGAATGGTCCTGGTTCTTCATGGCAATTCTATGGCAGAATGGATGGTTTGTTGAAAGGAACGTCCGTCCAAAATAGGGGCGGAGATGTCGGTTTTGGTAATGGTGTGGCAGAGGATGCGCCGGTGGCAGCACCAAAGGTGGTGGTGGATGATTCCGAGAATGATCCAAGGAGAGTTTATGCTCAGGTTGTTGAAAAAGGTCGAAATTGTGAGACAGCCGATTTACAAGGAGAGAATCATATTCAGGGCAGTCATCAGAATGATGGGTCAAACACTGTCGGAGATGATAGTGAATTCAGTGCCCCAAAGAGCAAAATAGGCAATGTAGGAGATGGGTCCCGAAAAGTGAATCCATTTAAGCGGAGGAAGGGATTAGGGAGCGAGGTTGCAGAGAGTATTAGGTTGTTGGCTGATTCAATGTTGAAGATTGAGCAGGCACGGATGGAAATGTACAAGGACTCAGAACGGTTGAGGGTGGAGGCAGAGGTCAGGAGGGCGGAAATGGAGCTTAAGAGAACAGAGATAATTGCAAAAACTCAGCTGCAGATTGCCAGACTTTTTGTTAAGAGACAGCGAAAGGAGGACGGTAAAAGTGGGACTTCTGCTTTGATTGCTGAACCGATGGTGTCAGTGGAGACTGAAGAAAAAAATGGTTAGTTATGTTGTTTATTTAAATGATTATCACTGTTTTTCTTTCTTGGTTTACTTGGTTGGATTTTGCAATTGTATCTGTTGATAGTTTTTTTGAACTATTTTGTTCAACCCTTGATCTGAGTCATGCTGATGTTGTGTTTTGTTTTTTGGTTCTTTCTTTCGTTTTTATTTATTTTTTTATTTATTTTTTATTTTTTTAATTTTGTCTGGTTCTCTCCATGAATTTAAATTATGTTGTACATGGCCATTTCCTGCCTAGTCTTGTATTGAAGGGCAAAAGGTTCTTTGTTGTCTTCATCAAGTAGTTGGGATTCAAGGCTTTTTGAATTGAACTGATACTGAAATCAATTGTATTGCCCATGCCATTGTTAATGCTAATGCAGATGCTGGGATCATCATCAGTTCCGGTAACAACTAATGCAAATTGGATGGTCCAAATGATACAAGCGTGCTAAGATCATACTTGAGCAATAAATAATACAAATTGGTGTTGTACAGTAGTTAAAACTGTTGTTCTTTGATCTATCAACTTTCTTCAATTAGATTGTGAATGAACCATCAGCTATATATGTATGTATGTATGTATGTATGTATGTATATTACATTTTAAATTGCAATCACCATGTAAAGGTAAAAGATCTGTCTCTCTTCTCTCTTTCTCTCTTTTGTCTGATAAGTGAAATTGGCAGGAAGTCTCTTATTTGAAAAAAGTTAAATCAACCTTTAATGGAAAAAGAAAGAAATCGAAAATATTTATAATGCCAATAACTCTTTATAATTGCAAATACTTTTCCTTTGGCGGGGTTTGTTTTGAAGCATTGACTAAAGCTTCTAGAGGAAACCACTTATACTTTGGCTATGTTTAGTTTCTTGAAAACTTGACAGAAAATGCATGGAACTAGAAGGGAGAAGTAGAAGGAAATGAAAAGTGAGAGAGTTGCTTTCTTATGGATATGTCAGGTTCATCGTAAGAAGAAGCTATGAAGAACCATACCCCGTATCTTGGCTTGGCGTCTTTAAAAAGAATGGATTTAAGGAACCTTGAGGGGTAGCTCAGTTGGTCCGGCCTTGGGTTTGCTCCCCAATGGTCACCAGTTCGAGTCCTCTCAGGGCCACTGGAGGTTTACCCGGTCGTTAACTTCAAGGCCCTGTGGGATCAGTCGAGGTGCGTGTAAGCTAGCCCGGACATCCACGGTTATAAAAGAAAAAAAAAAAAAAGATTTAAGGGGTTTGATTCCCATAAAGGATGCGCAAAGAATATGGAATGCATTCATTGTTTATTTATATTTTTTAATTGGCAATAAAATCTATATATTGACAAATGCTAAAGGATGAGGAGAGAGAAGGGGGGGGGGGGGGGGGGGGGGGGGGGGGGGGGGGGGAAGGGAAGTATATAAAGAGTACTAAAAAGGCTAAAAAGAAAGAAAGATGATGGGACCTTATACAATCAATGAAATGAAACAAAGTGGAGACATCAACCTTCAACCTCCGAACCACAAATGCAAAGAGTGAGAAAAAACACCTATTAAAGATTGAACCGATCGCTCAATCTTGTCAAAGGTTATAATTTCAGTCCAAAGAGATAATGGGGCTTAAGAGGTGCCCCTTTCTATAATTTTTGGAACGCTTAGGTTCTTGTGATGTATGCAAATTGTACTTTTCGTTTTTGTTTTTTTATTTCCTCCATACCCTTTATTTACATAACACTCTCATTGTATACTTGTGTTTTGTCACCTCCATAAATAAATAAATAAGCTCAACCATTTTGCACTTGAAGCTTTTCTTATTATGGGTGTTGGAGCATGACATATGTTGTGGACCCAAATCCTAATATCTTAAATTTTTAGGAAAATTGATTGTTTAAAATGATATCATAACTTAGATTTAATTGGAGGTGTAGGGTTTTGTCCTCCCTCAATCAATTTATCTATCTAATTCTTGTGAAAAAAAAGGGGTTTTGTTTGTTGGCAATGCAATATGTGCCTCTCACAGCGAGTATGGGGCCACACATGAGGAGGGTATCAAAGCATTGTGGAAGCTTATACTTTGAGGAAATATGGTTACCCAACAATGGAAAAGTGGAAAATTGCATTGAAGATAACCTCTGCCATTTTTGCATTTGAAGTTTTTTTATAAACAAAGTAAAAAAATGATGATAAAGAAAAAGACCATAAGCTAGTTCATATAAGGTATATAGAGGTAATAAGGCCCAACTTGGTAAGAAGGCAAACATTTCCAAACTCCAAAAATGAAGCCACTACTAAGAAAGCAAATACAATGTGTTTAGGGCTATATCCTTTACCTTAGCAGTGTCGTTTTCTTGTTCTTGATGGTTTTGTCTGATATTGGCAATATTGTTTATACCAATGCTCACATGAGCTATAACAGGTAATGAAGATAGATGAAGTACTCCAATTGTTATGTATCAATTCTTCGATAAATTACTTATATGCATATAAAAGCTTGACCGGGTAAATGAATTGAAAATGGATAAATTGTAGGAGATGGTCTTGCTACAATTTGTGAACTCACTTTAGGGAAAAAAAATGTATTAATAGCTTATATTCCTAAGAACATTACAATTCTAAAGATGCTTATTTGTCCGTGAGCTTTGGGTATATGGAGATATCGATACCTTTTTTCACATGTTTAAGATGAAACTCACACCTATGTGACAATCTAAGGTCTATAAAGGATTATTTGTGAAATACGACATTTGGAATCCCATTTACCCTGTCATTTTGGTTAAAATACTTGATAAGTACCAAGAAGCACATGCTAGAAAGCACAATGTGTCCTTTGCATACCTGTATAATTCCAAATGTTCAAGATTTATTAGTATCTAGCATATGATACTTTGATCCATCAATTAATTATTCTTATACTAGTTATAAATCATAGAATAAACATACCTTGTCTCCCTATTGGATCAAGAATAAGGTTAAAGGGATAAAAACCACCAATATATGTCAAGCCATCAACTTGGCCCAATAACCAATTGACGTCACCTATAAAAAATAAAAAAATAAAGAAACAATTGACGTTGTGTGCATTATGTAGACATAAATCAATTCCCAAAATCATTCCATGTATGTAATCCAAGGATCTTTGGTAGATAAATGTCTTACATGGAAAAAAGGAAAATCATCTTAGGCTTTGGAAGGTAGATTATTACCAACTCTACTTGGCATTCAATGTCCACTTAAAAAATAAACTCACCTAACACTACTTGTAGGTGGTATGAGGTTGAGTTATTGATGGATGATGGATCTAGAAAAGTGGTTGTTCTACTCCATTTTCCATAAATGATTTTTCCACTATTCATTTGTGGGCAAAATTTTAATAATAAGTACTATCCGTTGAAATTGGGTTCATTTCAAAGATGCTTTGAAACCAACAAATGGAGAAAAAGGAAAAAAAAAGCAATTCCAATTTCGTTTTTCTTATAACTAACTTAGGAACTTTTACTTAATTGCAACAATTTACAATATGAACAATGAAAAGTCCTTCTAACTAAGAATGCTAATAGTGATGGGATGTTAACACCATGTCAAGTGGTTGCATCATCATCCTTGGAAGTCATTGTGTAGGTTCCCTTTGATTTTTCTTGTTTTATTTGTTCTTCAATGAATGGTGGTAAAAATAGGATTCTCTTTTGGAATATATTTAGTGGCAATATCAACCTCTTATGTTTTCAATTCTCAAATCTTTTTAGGTTGCAAGAACTAGGGCCTCTACTATCTTATCCATATTAGGCCTTTCTTCTTCTACACCGACTTGGATTTTCAATTTCTATCATTATCTTTTTTATTAGAAAATTGATGAGTTTGCACTTTTTGTGCCATTTCTCATTCATGTGTGCTGGTTCCCTTCCTTACAAAATGTAACATTTGGTCATTAACCTCATCAAGGTAAGTCTTAGTCAATTCAATCTTTGAAGTTGCTTCTCAATTGTGAGTGAAAATTTTTTCTGTAACCAATTTCACATGGAAATCTACAGCCTAAGTAAAAGCTTTTGCTTGGTTAGTGGCTAATGTGAAGGTCAATACTAATATATGTATTTTTTTTGATAAATAAAAACTTAAGTTAAATTAAAAAAAAAGCCGCCAAACGAGGACCCAAGGATAAAGGTCAATACTAATAATGTGCTACAACTAAGGAGACCTTGCTAAACCCTTAAACCAAACCACTATGTTATGTGCTCGGCAAGTGGCAAATTGATTGATTATCATTTTTTACACTATCTTGTAGCATTGGAGCTATAGCATACATTATTCAAAGGCATTGGAATTGTGGGGGTTCCCACCAAAAGCATGGCAAATATGTTAGCCATATCTTTTAGGATTTCGAGGATTGAGAGGCTCATCTAAGAGTCATACTATTTTGGTATGTGGAGAGCCTCACTTTGATATATAGTATCCAACGGGAGAGGAATGCATAAAATTTCAAGGATATATAAAGGACATGGAATATTTGGGAGATGGTACACTTCTCTGCCTCCTATGGGTTTTTGTCACCAACACCTTTGAGGGCACACCTTTAAGGTCTTTTTTACTAAATTGGAACCCATCTTGCAATTATAAGAAGACAACTAGAGAGATGCATCTTATGTTCAGACCACCTCTTACAGGTTCTATGAAGCTAAACTTTGATGGGTGCTCACTAGGTAAAGATCTAGGACACTACAAATTAGAAATTTGCTTAAAGAGCATAGAGGTATGTGTGGGATCTTATTCTAAACATGCTAAAGAAGGTAGCTTTTGTGGATATTCCTGTCAATGCTTTACAACTTTAGTTATTTATTTTTTTTTGATAAGTAATGCTTTACAACTTTATTGAAAATGGTATGTAAATTGAAAGGGTTAAAAGAGAAGTTGTTCCCTATTTAGGTTTTGTTTTCAGTGGGTTTATTCAAGTTAAATTCTGATGGTTGTGCATTGGGTAATCTAAGTCAGTTGTGAATTGGAGGGTTGATCATAGGATATAGTGTTTTCTGGGTGAGAGCTTTCTCAAAACCAGTAGAAGAAGGTTTAGTCATTGAGGCAAAGATTTTAGCCCTTTCAGAGGGCTTGCTATGGTCTCGAGCTCATTACCCTTTAATCAAGAGTAGAAGAGGATTCTTCTATTTTCATATCTTAGGTGTCTAAGTTAGAGGGAGGAGGGCCTTCTATTTTCATATCTTCGACAAATTCTATATATAACTTTTTTTTTTTTTGTTATCAGAAACGAAGAAAAACATATTGATAGAAGAAATTCTATATATAACTTAGGACTTGGGTTTTTACTTTTCATGATCTCCTCATTCAGCTAATAAAGTTGCCAATCTTTTAGCAAAGAGAGGAACTAAGCATTTGGTTCCTTTTGTAGGGGAATTTTTTAGGGAGTAGAGACAATTTACCTTATACAAGCTCTTGTGGATTTTGATCAGATTTTGGAAGTATTTATCATCCTTCATTTGTGCTTTAAAACTTCTATCAGTGAATTAGTTTTGTTTACTGTAAAAAAATCTTCCTTCCTTTTGTTGTGCTACATCCAAATAGTCATTATTAAGATCTTTTTTAGGCAAGTTCTTGTATCCTAAAATTGGAGACGTGACTGATCAAAAACACCTATATGCATACTTGCACTTGACATTGATGCCCAAATCCAAGCAACATTGGTCTTCGCTAATTTGTTCTTGATTGTGAATGAGAATCCTGGGGCTTGGATTGAGGCCAGTGCAATGATAGATATACTTAATGCTATGATTGTTGGGGTGGCAGTAGGGGTGGGGGCATGTAAAGTTTCTCCTCTATGATTCATAGATGTCAGCTTTTTTCCCTCTATTTCCAAAAAGAAGAAAGTTTCTAATTCTAAACTTATCCCTAAAAATTTTGGGATTGTATCTGTTTAAATTATAAATAAAAGTACTTGATAGAGAGGGAGTATACTATTTTTCTCAGTTAGTCACAAGTGGTTGGCCCTTGATGTAGTTTATAGGTACCCAATAGTTGAGAAAATTTTTAAATAGCTTAATGGGTTGAAGAAGGCCTATGCTTCCTTAAAGGAGAAGTTAATTGTTGAAATGGGTACTCATATGCTAGAAGTATAAGATTTTGATTCCATTTTTTATTTTTTCGGATTGGATTATTTGAAAGAGGTCTATGGGATTGTATGGGTGCTTGTACATATTTAGTCTTGTATTGGAATCCAAAAGGATGACAGCAATTGTGTGATTAGAAAGAGAAATATCTGCGGGAGTACAGGCTACATATTGGACCCAAAAATGCTAGTCCTTTGGGAAATTTTCAAGCTTTAGCAGATGGGACAAAACTATTTTCAATTTGTACGAGGTTATAGTGGCTGAGATTGATGGAAGGGAATATAAACCATCTAAGTCAAATGTTTGGGCTGAAATTTTTGGAGCACTGGATGTCTTTGTTTTGTCATGGATCGGCCCGGGGTGTTCCAAATAAAGCTCTCATTTGTAAGTGGTTATAGTGATTCTATGTAGAGCATGATTCTGTGTGATGTATTTTACTGTTTATATATAATTTACTTTGGCCTCTTTACTTATCAAAAAAAATGATTGTGTGTGATGTAATCATCAAGGGCATATATAGGTTGCAGAATGATGGGTGATATGCCAATTTTCTGGTGGAAGAGTTCTACTCCTTTCTCTGGAAAGCCATCTCCCAAGGCTATCAGAATTTCCCTTGACATGTTAGATTCATTGTTAAGGATTGATTATCGATTCCACATAAGAATACCAATCTTTTTTATTTGTCATACCCTCTTCTCTAACAGCTTTATAGTATTTGACTCTCCCATATCTAGCCTTTCTTCTCTTTGTAATTCTCCAGCTCACAATTCAGCCTTGGCAAAAACTTGGTTTCATGAAATTGATGACATTTCATGTCCTTCCCTTTGAAAAGGCAAATATCCTTATATTCATTGAATGAGAGGTGTTGGTCTTTGGATTGTGAAGGCATTTTTGTTTTCTTCTATGCACTTCTTTTATTTCCTATGAAAGAGATATAATCAGACCCACTGATTGTGGTTCTTGGTACTTGTGTCATGTAAAATACAGTGACATGCATTTGATCAAAGTTACACAATGGCACCCTAAACCAAGGGTCAAGTCTTCTTAGAAGCATGCAATCTTCATGTTCTTGATGACAAACAAGCTAACAACCAAATTTGTCCAGCTAGGGAAAAAATTGTCACTGCTATGTAATGGCATCCAATCTGGAATTTGGGTCTATAAAATTGTTTGTACCTTGTTAAAGGTACGAAATTCTTTCTTACTTGTGTTTGTTCCCATTTGTTTCTCTAATAGAGGCATAGTGTATGACATTTTCTGCGTTCAGCTTAATATATCTTCATTTTAGATTATATGTGCATACTTAGAGATCTCTCATGGCTATATATGTTGTAACATTTTTGCATAGCTTCATTCTTTTTTTAATTTCTTGCTAGGTAAGACAATCCTTCAATAGTTGTCTGATATAGAGACAGTACTCACCAAAAAATTGTGCTCATGTCTCTAGATATGTTGGTGTTGGAAGAGAAGAGATTTCCTATTTGATGTTTAAGAACTCCTTTCAGCATTGGGAAATTCAAATGCTTGATGAAACCTCATCAAAATGCTTGGCTAGTTTTGTAGGAATAAGAACTTGAAATTCTTTGCCTTAAGGATGCATTTGGTTCATGGGTTTCTTAACTAGGGAATGAGTAGCTTATATCCAAGTACAAGATTACCGTGTTTTGGTCTACCATTGTGAATCTTTCATTTACCAAAATTTACTTATCAAAAAATAGATTACCGTGTTTTGGTGCATATAACTTTGGGATTCTTAATTTCTTTCAATATGAGATTCCCTCAAATTTGGGGAAATCTAATACCCATGGAGGACTTGGAAGTTTTTATGGTCCTATTTCTAAGGAATGAAGATGAAAGAAAGGTAGACAACTTGATTCAATTTTTGTAAATATTACTCAAAAGCTTCTTATGTAAATTGATATTAATTCCCAAGTACACCAAACACCATAATGGAAATAGCATAGGAGTTTCAAATTCCCAATTTTAACTAAATGTGAAAATGGAAATCTCCTATCAGTTAGATTCCAGGAATTTTTTTTTCAGAAAAATATAATTTTTATTTCCTAGTTTAGGTCCCGTCAAACCAAATGCACTCATATGCCTTATTGGTTATTGTGATAACTAGGAAAACAATTACACCTATTCTCTTAATTTACCTTTTCCTCCTCAACTTTTGGTATTTGTATGGACCACTATCATAACTATATCCAAACATTCTTTTGTAAGTCAGGGCATTAGAAAAAACTGGAAAAAAAAAAAAAAAAAAGGTTGAGCTACCCTGATACCTAGGTTGTATACAGGGATCATCCATGAACAAAAGGAAATGGAAAAAAGAAGAAAAATGAGAAAAACAAAGCCATCGTCCAAGTCCTAGAGCACCCTTAACACACCAATGAAATTTAAAAAGATAAGCTTCCTTCTCCAACAAATGCTCCAACAAGGCAAACAGAGATTTGAAGGAAGATGTCTTTCTGATTCAGCTCCAACCACTCTAAGCCTTAAAAATTATTGACTCTCTTTCCATAAACACCAAAACAGACTCAAGAGTCATCTTCCCTACTTTCTTTTACCGTTATCTAAAATACAAATCACCAATGTTATCTGGTTTTGATTTTCTTGATTAAATCTCAGCATCTTCAGATCATCTTCCAAATTCAGTTTGGTACTTTATGTTCTTTGTCATGTTTAGTGCTTCCAACACATGGGCAAAGGCTCAAGCTCCTCTTCTTTGGTGCACAAAATCATTTATATCATGTTGGAAGCAAATCACATAAGTCACCAAGATGCTGCAAAGCTGGTTTATCATTACACCACCATCATCATCATCATCATAATTATTGCTGCTGTTATTGTAAAGCTTCAGTTGCTATGCATGAGTGGCTCATGGAACCACTCACCTGCCAATTTCAGCTGTTTACTTTAATCACTTCTGCACTTCTGCCTTATTGCTTTAGTCACTCATTTTGTTGTTATTGCTGTGAACCTTTAGTTACTATAAAAAGTGTTGTTCATGAAGAGTTACTTCACCTGGCAATTTCAGCTGTTCACTTTCCTGTCTTCTGCACTTCTATGTTTTTACTTTGGTCACTCATTTTGCAAATATTTGCTGAACTTTTCATTCATAAAAATATACATGCCTTGGAAGCTAATATCAATGTCTCTTTGGAAAAATCCCATAAAATTTGAGTGTAGAAGCCAATTTAGATAATGCTTACCTTATATTGTTGAATTGCAGGATGATTAAAGAATATCAATGCTCAAATCGGATGCTGACATAGCAAAGTGATATAATGCTTATTTTTTCAACCATAAAACTCATACTGGTAAGATTTCTGGTATATGTAGATTCACTGATTGTTTTGTATGAATATTGCATTAAATGATTGGACAATGTTAATTTTTTTTAGAATCTAAGAACTTTGGAGGGAACTTATAGTCAAAGGACCAAAAAAATAAGATTGCCCTATCATTATCATACTCTTCCCCAAGTCCCTGTAAATGGTGCCATGGAACCTGTGTTCTTTCAGTAATATTAACATGTCATCTTTGAACCATTTGGTTTGATTACTTAAACCTGCTTGATGTTTTCTGCTACACAATAACAGTAGGCCAGGCCACAACAAATAATTCCAAATATCTAATCATTTTTGGATAAAATGACTTAGTTACTCTATTTATAATTAAAATTCTCTAATTTCTTAATTAGTAAACAAAATATTTTAATAAGTTTTTGTTATTTGCTCGATCAAAGATTGTAGTTTACAAATAAATATACCAATGTATTTGTAAATAAAATAGTTTATTCATGTGACATTTGAGATGCATGACATGCATGGTTAATGTATCTTATCCACAGCTATGATGGATGAGACATGAGTGTGACATAAAATTATTGAAGGGTGTTGTGCCCATATCCAGTATCTTCATTCATGTCAGAAAGATGAAAGATATGTACAGTCAATAAATGAATTTGACCAACTCTTTGTTAAATATTTTTCTTTTTCTTTCCTTTCTTTTTTCTCTTTTAAATTGATTGCTATCCTACTGAATGACAAGAAAGAAATTAGAATTTATTGAACAACTAATGACAGTAGTGATATCTTCATTTGACCATTTAACCATGGGCACCAGAATCAAGTAACCGGTTTCAGTAAAAATGGTTAGTTAGTCTATAGTGAATTCAATAATCAGGTAAGTGGGTACATTTCTAATCTCTGGGGACCAGTTGCATGTTTAATTCGTGGGGTTCTTGCAATCTATCTGCCCATTTCTTTAGCCAGAAGAAGCTAATATGCTCATTTACTGGCGTTGGTCAGCAGTAGGGGGTGCAGATGATTCAAAGCTTATTATAAGCTGCCAATCCATTTTTGTTTTCTTCATGTTGGGAGTTCAATCCAAGTCTAGCTGAAGCATGCACATGTTACAGCTTTCTTCCAATCTACACAAATTCCCAGTTCATGCAGCTCCAGAGATTTGGCACTAAGACTGTTCTTTACATTATTATTCCAATGCATATTCCACTGCAGAACCAGAAGTTTTTATTTCCATTAAGACACTTTAAAATAATAATAATCATGGTAGAAAATTGTTGGAAATGAAATAAAAAAAATAGTTAGATGTTGCTTGTGAACATTTGTTGTATCAAGCATGAAAGACTATCATTACTTATAAAATATATATATTTTTTTTTATAGATAAAAAAGATGTATATATAGAAAAGAGGAAGCACTAAAAGCAGTGCCCTTAGAGTATATGGGAGATCATTACTTATAAAATAATAATAATAAAGTGTTGAAGATTCTTACTTATGACTTACATGTAGTCATTGTTTTTCCTTTGTTCTCAAAATTATCATTGCATATCCACACCATTGCCCTCCTGTCCCCCGGGAAAATGGCTAAAGTGCGAGAAGTTTTATGCTCTATGGACATAAAGGTTTATTCCAGGAGGAAGAATAGAAGTTCCACAGGTAATTGAGACTTGTTGGATCTGGTTTGGGTGGTTAGGGCCTGTGAGTTTCCCCATGAAAATTATCAGTTGGAACACTAGGGGTTTGGGGTCTAGGAATAAGCGTAGGGTAGTCAAAGATTTTCTGAGGTCAGAAAATCCAGATGTAGTGATCATTCAGGAAACAAAAAAGGAAAAATGTGACAGAAGGTTTGTGGGTAGTGTCTGGACGGTTAGAAATAAGGATCGGGCTGCTCTTCCGGCGTGTGGGGCTTCAGGTGGGATTTTGATCATTTGGGACTCTAAGAAACTGAGTAGTGAGGAGGTGGTAATAGGATCCTTCTCGGTTTCAGTCAAGTTTGCTATGGATGGTTGCGGTCCTCTTTGGATTTCTGCTGTTTATGGCCCAAACAGCCTCTCACTTAGGAAGGATTTTTGGGTGGAACTTTTTGACATTTTTGGCTTATCTTCGCCATTATGGTGTGTGGGCGGCGATTTTAATGTCATAAGAAGAAGTTCAGAAAAATTAGGGGGTTCAAGTCTAACTTCCAGCATGAAGGACTTTGATAGTTTCATAAGAGAATGTGAATTGCTTGATCCACCTTTACGGAACGCATCATTCACTTGGTCAAATTTACAAGAGTCTCCCGTGTGTAAGAGATTGGACCGCTTTCTTTACTCAAATGAATGGGGGCAACTCTTTTCCCAAGGCCTTCAAGAAACCCTACCTAGAAGGACCTCAGATCATTGGCCAATTGTTTTGGATACTAACCCGTTCAAGTGGGCCCTACACCTTTTAGGTTTGAGAATATGTGGTTGCAACATCCTAGTTTCAAGGAGAATTTTAGAAATTGGTGGAGTGGTTTTCAAGGAAATGGGTGGGAAGGTCACAAGTTCATGAGGAGATTACAGTTTGTCAAAGCCAATTTGAAAGAGTGGAATAAGGTTTCTTTTGAAGAGCTAAATGAAAGGAAAAAAAGCATTCTCAAAGATTTAGCTAACTTTGATGCCATTGAGCAAGCAGGGGGTCTCACTCCTGATCTTTTAGTTCAAAGAGCCTTAAGAAAAGGGGAGTTAGAGGAATTAGTTTTGAGGGAAGAAATTCATTGGAGACAAAAAGTTAGGGTGAAATGGGTTAAGGAAGGGGATTGTAACTCAAGATTTTTTCATAAAGTGGCTAATGGCAAGAGAAACAGAAAATTCATCAAGATGTTGGAGAATGAAAGGGGCTTAGTGTTGAATAATGCCGAGAGTATCATAGAGGAGATTTTACTTTACTTTGAAAAACTCTATGCGAGTCCTACAGGAGAGTCCTGGAGCATTGAAGGTTTAGATTGGTCCCCTATCTCGGAAGAGAGCGCGAGTAGATTGGATTCCCCTTTCACTGAAGAAGAGATTTCTAAGGCCATTTTTCAGTTGGATAGGGATAAGGCACCGGGGCCAGACGGCTTTACCATTGCAGTATTTCAGGATTGTTGGGATGTGGTCAAGGAGGATTTAGTGAGAGTGTTTGCAGAGTTTCATAGGAGCGGAATCATCAATCAAAGCACTAATGCCTCCTTCATAGTTCTATTACCCAAAAAGAGTTTGACAAAGAAAATCTCAGATTTTAGACCCATTAACTTGATCACTAGTCTCTACAAGATAATAGCCAAAGTGCTATCAGGGCGAATAAGAGGAGTTCTTCATGAAACCATCCACTCTACTCAAGGTGCTTTTGTTCAAGGGAGACAAATTTTGGATGCGGCTCTTATAGCCAATGAGATAGTGGATGAGAGAAGACGATCTAGGGAGGAAGGAGTCGTCTTCAAAATTGACTTTGAAAAGGCTTACGATCACGTGAATTGGGATTTTCTGGATCATGTGTTGGAGAAGAAGGGGTTCAGTCCTAGATGGAGGAAGTGGATGAGCGGTTGTTTGTCCTCAGTATTTTATGCTGTCTTGGTGAATGGAAACGCTAAAGGGTGGGTTAAGGCATCTAGAGGTTTAAGACAAGGAGACCCTTTATCCCCTTTTTTGTTCACTTTAGTTGCAGATGTTATGAGCAGGATGCTTTTAAGAGCAGAGGAAAGAAATTTGTTGGAGGGTTTCAGGGTGGGTAGAGACAGAACTAGGGTATCCCATTTGCAATTTGCAGATGATACCATTTTCTTTTCTAACACTAGGGAGGAAGAATTGCAGACTCTCAAGAGTCTTTTGTTAGTGTTTGGGCATATTTCTGGGCTTAAGGTCAACCTTGACAAGAGTAATCTTTATGGGATCAGTCTTGATCAGAATCATCTTTCTAGATTGGCTGAGATGCTTGATTGCAAGGCTGCTAGTTGGCCTATATTATATCTGGGTCTTCCCTTGGGAGGGAACCCCAAGGCAAGTGGCTTTTGGGATCCAGTGGTTGAGAGAATCTCAAGAAGATTAGATGGGTGGCAAAAGGCTTACTTATTTTTTGGAGAAAGGATAACTCTTATCCAATCTTGCCTCACCTACATGCCCTGTTACTACCTATCCTTGTTTAAGATTCCCGCTTCAATGGCTGCAAAAATTGAGAGGTTGCAAAGGGATTTTTTATGGTCAGGGGTTGGGGAAGGCAAAAGAGATCATTTAGTCAGTTGGGATATAGTGTGTAATCCGAAGGCAAAAGGGGGTTTGGGTTTGGGGAAGATTTCACTAAGGAATATTGCTCTGTTAGGGAAATGGTTGTGGAGATACCCTAGAGAGGGTTCAGCTCTATGGCATCAGGTTATCTTAAGCATTTATGGATTACACTCTAATGGTTGGGATGCTAACACTTTAGTCAGATGGTCACATCGTTGTCCTTGGAAGGCTATTGCTCAAGTCTTTCACGAATATTCCATGTTAACTCGGTTTGTGGCAGGAAATGGGGATAGAATTCGGTTCTGGGAAGATCTGTGGTGGGGGGACCAACCTTTGGGATCCCAATATCCAAGACTATTTAGAGTAGTCTTGGATAAAAATATTCCTATTTCTTCGATTCTCGGTTCTTCTCGTCCTTTCTCTTGCAACTTTAATTTCCGCCGTAACCTTTCAGATCCTGAGATATAAGACTTAGAAACCTTCATGCGGTCACTTGATGGTTTGAATCTATTACCATCGGTTTCAGATGCTAGATTTTGGCCTTTATCTTCCTCTGGGATTTTTTCAGTCAAATCTTTCTTTCTAACCTTATCCCAATTTTCTGGTTCTCCTCAGGATTTTCCTTCTAAGTTTGTTTGGAAATCTTAAGTCCCTTTCAAAGTGAGGTCTTTCGTCTGGTTAGTGGCACACAAGAAGGTAAATTCTAATGACATGCTACAACTGAGAAGACCCTACAAAGCCCTTAGTCCTGATATTTGTGTTCTGTGCATGAAGCATGGGGAATCAGTAGATCACCTTTTCCTACATTGCTCCTTGACGACCGGGTTATGGCATAGATTATTTCAGTTAGCCAAGATGGATTGGGTCCCCCCGAGGAGCATTTATGACATAATGTTCATCAACTTTAATGGCTTTGGAGCCTCTAAGAGGGGGAGAGTCTTATGGCAATTGGCAAGCATCACTATAATTTGGGTTGTGTGGCGGGAAAGAAACGCGATGATTTTTTAGGACAAAGCAAGGAATTTAGAGTATCTATGAGATTTTATTGTTTTCCTTGCTTCTCTTTGGGCCTACTGTTCTAAGGCCTTTAAGGGGACTCCCCTTAATGTGTTACATCTTGACTGGTTAGCAGTGTGTACTCCTTAAGGAGCGGTCCAGTTTAGAGTGTTCGTTTGCTTTATTGTGTACTTTCTTGTGTTTGTATTCTTGTAGTTTAGTTTCTTTGGTGGGAGGATTTCTCATTCTCCTGTTGTAATCTTTTTTCTATCTATATATATCTTTGTCGTTTCCTATCAAAAAAAAAAAAAATATCCACACCATTGCCCTTGGAAGGCTATTGATCAATATTTCTCCAATTTCTTTTATTTTATGTGTTTCTTAGTGAATAATGGTTCAAAAATTCATTTTTAGGAAGCTGTGTCGTGTGGTGATTTACCCGTTGTCTTCAATGGTGAAGATGAGAGGTTCCCACTTATCTTCTATTTTAGCTTCCTCTTTCTCATCCCCTTCTTGGAGCCTCAATTTTTTTCTGCATCCTGTCCAACCAGGAATCCAAGAAACTAGCTTTTCTAATATAAATTCTAACTCTTGCCTATTTATTGCCTACCTTCCCTGATTTGAGGGTTTTGGTTATTGACTTCATCAAGTTTATTCACAATTGGTTCATTCTTTAAAGCTTTCTCTAGCTGTACCAATGATGTTCCTTTTCTAAATTCAGAACCCCTTGTAAGCTAAATTTGCGTGAGTTACATGCAAAAAGGGTTGATATCAATGATTTGTTTAAGGTGAGGAGGCCTTAAAAGTCCTTCAACCAGGAATGATTTGTTATGTGTTAAGAGGAATGGAGAACTAGTGGATAATCCCTTTCCATGTTGCCCACTAGCATTAAGTTTGTGGCATAGGCTAATTAGATTCATTTGAGGTTGATTGGATTCTGCAAACAAGTGTGGAGTAGATGTTAATTAGTCCTTTTAAGAGTTTTGGGGGACTTCCTTGATGCAAAGTTTTATAGAGTATTGCTACCATTATTTTTATTGCAACTATTTAGTAAGAAGGAAATGCAAGGATTTGTTAGGATATGTGGAGGCCAATAGAGGCAATAGGTGGTCACAAATACAATCTCAAGCCTTAAAACAATACCAAGTTTCCCTATCTCCTAGTATCTATCCCATGAATTAGAGTTTGTTCCATTGCATGTCTCCCTCTCTTCCTCACATCTCTACCTACTTGACATAGGCTCTACATGTGCATTTCCATCTCATAGTAGTGGACATGTCCTTAGAAAAAATGGTCAATCTTATGTACACGAACTACCATGCATTTCATGCCCCAAATTGCCAACAATCCATTGCATAGTTCTCTATATATGAGATATTTGCCATGGACTATTGTTAATCTGGAACATGAAGATGTCATTTATTGAATAGGAATTCATGTAAATAAGATTATCTATTATTTTATATGAATATGTCCATTTATGAGATATAAATGTACATATAGAGTCTATACTAGGTAGGTAGAAATATGATGAAAAATAGGAAACACCTGGTGGAACATGGCTCAAGTTCAGGATTTAAATACTAGGAGCTCACAAACTTGGAGTTGTTTAGGGCTTAGGATTGTGTTTGTACTCTATAATTTTTCTATAATATAGTGGATTCATTCTCTCTTATCCATGGATATAAACATAACTGGCCGAACCTCGCATACTTTTGTGCAACAAGAGTTTGCTTTATCTTTGTTTTGTGTGGTGGTCGTGTTCTTTTTTTGAAGCACTTTATCTTCTATGTTATTGTTGTTGGGATAAAGCCCTTAAAAGCAAGACATAATGCAACAAAGTTAAACTTGAGCTTCCACTTATCTATTCATTGTATGCATTGATATTGGTTTGACCATTCAAACCCATATCACTCGTATTGTACATAACTTAGATCCATTAAGAATTGTACAGAAAATACAAGTCATAGGTTCCTTACAAGATGATAAGTAGTTCATGTTCAATATATGGATTTGGGGAATCTAGCAAAGACTATAGTGCATTATCTCCTAATTGGAGGAATAATTTATCTTGGCCATCAAGATAAGATTCTCATGGTGAGTGCACTAGTATATGATTACACATTAGACAGGACCTACGGTAAATCATGATATAAAACTATCGAATTATCATAATTCACCAAGTTACTATATTGCATAGACTCTCAACCTTGAGTGGATATTAAATCTGTGCTGAAATCAATAGAAGGCTTTGACCTATGGATGAGACCCTAAAGTGGTTATATATTCCCTACAAATTGAGTCACTGTTGATAAAAGCACCATGATATCTTTTGGGATTGAAACAATTTATCCCCTGATCCAAAGGAAATATGATTATGAAATCTATAATTGCAATAATTCCTTAAGTGAAATTTGACATATGCTCTTTATGAGTTAAAGTATGTTAATTGATGACATAATAGGAGGATTTATAACTTAAAGATTTGAGAGATAATCTTGATGGGTTGATAACACTACCTTATTAGATTATGGACACCAATTCATAGGGAGTTTGTATGCAATGAATGGTAGATCACAGACCCCCCCCCTTCCCTTGTTAAAGAAAGTTCAAAGTCTTCACTTAGCAATCAACATTCAATAAGCGACTTGTCGAGTCTACAAAGCTTAGATTTGGCTTCTTGTAATTTTATAGAATATTGGAGTGCAGTTGACTCTCTTTAGTGGAGTGCTAAGTCAACCTTAGAATTGGATTCTAAGGGAGTCGTTATTTTACTATGAGTCCTAGTGGTCCCAGCTCGAGTTTCTTATTCATGGTGACAAATATGGGTTTATAGTTCATAAGTATGCATAAAAGTAAAAAAGTTGCATTAGATCTTATGAATAGTCTTTTTGAATTAGTGGTGTAGGCTAATTAATTAATTGGAGCCTATTGGGACTAATTATTTAATTAAGACCCAAGTGAGCTAGATTAAGTGACCCAAGCCCAATTTGAGGTCAAACCCTCAGGGGTTTAGGGTTTAGGCTTTTGTCATTTGGTCCATCGTCTTCCAGAGAGAAAAAGAGAACAAACTTTAGCCACACTCAAGAGAGGAAGAGAAGCTCAACTTTCTTTTGTGCCAAGGTCTGTGAAGGGAGAGATCGGGTGAAAGACCTTTCGATAGACGAGTTCTACGACGCCCACGACATCTTTTTCGAATTAGATTCAATTTGGGAACAGACAAATCAGTGGTATGTAACTATATCTCTAGATCTAGGTTTTAATATGGTTTTTATAGCCATTGTTTTCCATTGCATTAGATTTAGAGAGCCTAGGGATAGATAAAATGCACCCTACAAAATCCAAGGCCTAAGAATGGAATAATTCGGGGTTCCCAATAATTGCACTAACAGTAATGTTCTAACAATATGGTATAAGAGCCCTTGGAGGCTTAGAGTAGTGATTAGTGAAACCTCTTTTTGGGAGTCATTTGAGTCTTCTTTTGCTTGAGTACAACTTAATGTGTGCAAGTCTAAGAGGATGCATGAGGAAATACTTACTGTTTTGTTCACTTTAAGATTGTGGTAACCTAGGTTTTGATGGATGCTCTTTGGGTAACCAAGGGCAGTTAGGAATTGGTGGAGGGCTTGGGGATCATCATGTTGCGATGGTAAAAGCCTTCTCCAAACCAGCAAGCAAAGATTGCTATTGAGACTAAAATTTTAATTCTTTAGAAGGCCTAGTGCAAGCCAAAGTTTAGGTCCTTTCAACCGTATGGTGGAAGGAGACTCTTCTGTGGTCATTTCATGAGCAACCAAGAAGGAAAGGAGCCCATGGAGGTCCAATGGGCAGTTTTGCTAAACCTTTTATATCTCTACAGCATTAAAGTGTTTCTTTTCTTGGGTTCCTTGCTTAGCTAATGAAGTGGTGAATCTCTTAGCTACACAAGAGCTAAGCTTTTGGTGTCTCTCCGAGAAGATTGTTTTGCCTCCCTAAGCTATTCTTAGTGGGTTTTGAGTTGAATCTATCTCAGTTGTACGCATTTTGGGGGCTTTTCTTCTTTTTCTGTCACATTTTATATGGCAGAAAGATGTCTTATTCTTCTTGGAAGGACATCTTATTCTTCTTGCTGCTTTGTTATTAATTGAGATGAAATAGTTGTTTCTTATATATATATATATTAAAAAAAGTTAACATTACATATTATTATGTTCTTTTTCTTTTTTTTTTTCTTTTAAGTGCTTTCATATGGAAAGGCATCTACATTTAAGTTGAAAGAGCCACCTTATACCCATAATAAATTGTGATATTGCCTTTTCCCCCCAAAGTTCACCTAAGTAGTTATTCTTGAATTATTTGCTTGAAAATAGTGCCTTATAACAATTTGTGAGAACATTACGCATAAGTGCTAAATTACAAAATCAAGTCTATTTCCTAAAAAATTATTAATAATTAGAGGTTATTAGTTTGTAAGCTACTAGTATAAGGTAACCTGATGTATTGCCCTCATAATATGAATTCAGACCACTTTTGACATGCCATAAGGTTGTGGGCATCTATTTAGTTTAGAACATGCAGTTGGACTGAAATTGCCCTTGTCATAGTTTTATGATAATAACTAACAAATGGTTCCAGATTCCAGGTTCCATCCTACTTTGGAGCCGTATGGATGGAATAAATAGATGTTTGCTTCTAATAGATTAACTAATTGCATTAATTGATGATATGTCCCTCTTTTAACCATAGACTCAGTCCCTCACTCTGGAAAGGAAGGAGAGAGCTTTGGTCGCCAGCGCTACTGCCATAGTGGGAGGCACGGTCAACGATAAGTGGACAAGAACCAGTAGAGAATTCTCACCCCGTCTTCCTCTTTCAAAATAACTACTCCATGAGCCCCGTAAGGGAAGGAATACTTCCCTTTGGTGGGAGAACCCTTTGTTTTGGGACCTAGTTCTAAAAAGAGTTTCTAGAGGGGACTAGATATTGGAAGAGCTTATTTATTTCCTTAGGGGAGATAATTACCTTGTTACAATCTTGTTTAGCTCAATCCCCTCATACTTCGTTTGGATTTTCACAATTGCAGTCATGTTAACAACTTGGCTATCAAAGGGACCTGGGAGACTGCTTTCAGGGAAGGTAGGAGGGATCTTTTGATAGGTTGGAATCAGGTGTGAGGACCAAAAGGTGAGGAGGATTGAGTATTAGTAAGGTGACCTTAAGAAATAAAGCATTCTTGGGAAGCAGCTTTGAGGTTTCCATAAAGATTGATACTCTATTTCATAGGGCCATTAATTAGGAGCTTCTATAGGTCACTTTCTGATGGTGGGATGCCAAACTAGGTTAGGTAGTTGCACTAGTGGATGGATCAAATGTTGTGTTTTCAATTTCATAATCTTCATCTTTGTTCTAGGTCAAGAGATTTTATCGTTTGTCACAAATACTAAATCTTTTTTCTCCATCCAAATCATGGAATTTTCATTTTCCATCTCAACTCATTGGACTGTGAAAGTGATAACCAATCCTTGCTGTTGCAGTCTCTAATGAATGTCCACATTTTGCCATCTTTTCCAAATATTAGAGTACACCTGTTCCTTTTTTAACTCTTAGTATTTCTGTGTTTTCAGTTCCCTTACCTATGGCAAGTTTCAATTGGGAACCTAAGGCTTTTGCTTGGCTTCTAAAGACAAAATTTCTATACAAATGACATGTTAAGGATAATGGGGCCTTGATGACTCTGAATCATGTGTGGTGTATTTTGTGTTTGGGCAGTGGTAAGATGGTTGATTATTTTTTTTCTTGCAGTGTCCTGTAGCATAGGGATTGTTGCACAGGCTCTTTGTGCCTGCTAGGGCTGTTTGGGAACCCTCCAAGATCTGTGCTTGATTTACTCCTTGGTTTGGATAGATGCACAAAGGATGAATACATTGATATATAATATTGATGATGAGCCACCTTACATTATAACTGTATCACTTGTGTGAAATGACAAACAAACATTATTCTTTTCATAAAATTAAACATGCCTTAAAAGATTTCATTTTACATGTCTGTCCTTCTATGAGCCAAACATTCAATTAGTTCATTCAATGTTCTATCAGAAGATCCACCTTTCTTCACTGCTTGCCTCGTCATTCTTTTCAACTCCTGTGCCCTCTCCCTAGCCTTCCTCCCCTCCTCTCCACACATCAACTCCTTCACTTTATCACAGATAATCTCACTTCCAATTGTTCCAGTACCCTCTCCCACTACTTCTAGAATCCTCATCCCAGCTCCCAATCTTTCTGCAACCTTAGCATTGAATGGTTGCTCAGCCCCCATCGGCCAAGCCAGCATTGGCACCCCCATTGACAAGCTCTCCAAAACTGAATTCCAGCCACAGTGGCTCAAGAACCCTCCTACTTTTGGGTGTGCTAGTATTCTACGTTGCTCCACCCATGTCCTCACAATCAAGCCCCTCCTTTTCACCCTTTCCTCCCATCCCTCTGGTGCCAACCAAGTTTGGGATTTTACCACCCAGATGAATGGGTGCATGGCCATCTCCAATCCCAAAGCTATCTCATCCATCTGCATATTACTCAAGCGTGCTTGTGTGCCGAATGACACATAAAGCACAGTATCTGGCCCATCTTGTTTGTCCAGCCACTCAATGTAAGGATAAGAAGTTTGGTTCTCTTTTTTTGGTTCATTGGCACCTTCATCATCTTCAATTTGATCACAAAGCAGAAGTGGCCCAACGCACCATGCTTTGGCATCATTACCATAGAATGATTCCAAAGCAGCTATATCCTCACTTTCAAGCTCTTCAAAGCTATTTACAA
Source organism: Vitis rotundifolia (assembly GCA_030254885.1). Taxonomy (NCBI): domain Eukaryota; kingdom Viridiplantae; phylum Streptophyta; class Magnoliopsida; order Vitales; family Vitaceae; genus Vitis; species Vitis rotundifolia. The sequence continues at coordinate 20,385,434 of CM058159.1, read as the reverse complement.
CCACCCCCCAGCTCTCCGTATCTGCTTTCCCAGCCTCCATCACTACTTTGGAAAGTGGATCATTGGGGTCAATGTACCGGTGGAAGTCAAAGAAGTCTGCTCGGTGTAATTGGAATGGGATTTTTAACTCTGGAAACTGTATGACATCTGATGGCAGTGATGCTAAAATTTGTGGAGCATGTGAAAAAGCAGCTTTTGCTATCACTTGAGGTAGAACCCCCATACCATGAGAAACAACCCTAGGAATGTTAAATGAACGGCATGTGTCAATCGTCCAGCTTAGAAAGAAGTCAGAGATTATGCAAATGGGTGGACACCCAGCTTTAAACATATCCCTTAGAATGTTCTCAAAGGGTTCTTTTAGCTTTTTGGTGGCTACAAAAAAGGGAAGGAACAGATCTACTGAAGGAATATCAGCAGTGTTCTCTACTCCTTCCGGCAGTCCTTCAACTCTAGGAAATGGTATTATAGAAAGAGAGATTTCTGGAGTTCTAGAGACTCTAGAAAGGATGTTTTGAGAATTTGCAGGGGTGGTGATGATGGTTACCTTGATGCCACGGCGAGCAAGGAGCTTGGATAGGTCTATCAGTGGGATGGTGTGGCCCTGTGCCAAGTAAGGGATGACCACTACATGAAGAGGAGATGCAGAACCCATGATTAATGGTGACTCTTTTTCTCTTTTAGGGGGGTTGAATTCAAAACTTAAGATGGGCTTTATAGGGATTACTTTGTAATCGTCTTTAAATTCTAAATAAATTCAAATTCAACCAAGATAGAAGCTTATGAAGCTAATTATTTTCTTCAATGAAAGTTGAAAATTCTCTCAGATTTGGCAAAAGAAAAGGGTATTTATGGAAAAGAATCAGTCCTTGTTAGTTATGATATCCATTTGGATTTTCTTCTTATTATATAACCAAAATTTGAGATTATGCTATCACCTTCCGAAAATAATTTTGTCATGCCTTAATTAATAATAGAGAGTAATTGCATTTGGTATGTTGTAAAATCAGAGATATTTCATCTGTATATCAATTATCTTATTAAGAGGACTTGAAAAAATAGGGTTTCACGGGAATAATAATCTTTCATTGAGATTATTCTTTTATAGAGTTTACAACATATACAAATCCTTCAAATCAGGAAACTAAATCAGTGATTAAAGGGAAAGAATTACTCCTAACAATTACTTTCCTAAAAAATACAATTACTTTCCTAAAAATACAAAGATTGACAACTAATAGCTAATTTACAGCTTTACAAAGTTATTTCTTTCCATATCAATTTCGGTTTTCCAACACCCCCCCTCAAGCTGGCTTAAAGATATCTTCCATAGGCAGCTTGCCAATTAGAAAATCAAATTGCCTCGTGTAGTCCTTTGATGAAGACATCAGCCACTTTCCTAAAAAATACAATTACTTTCCTAAAAAATACAATTACTTTCCCAAAAATACAAAGATTGACAACTAATAGCTAATTTACAGCTTTTCAAAGTTATTTCTTTCCATATCAGTTTCGGTTTTCCAACACCCCCCCTCAAGCTGGCTTAAAGATATCTTCCATAGGTAGCTTGCCAACTAGAAATCGAATTGCCTCGTGTAGTCCTTTGATGAAGACATCAACCACTTGTTCCTCAATAAGGATATAAGTCATGCAAACCAATCTGTTGTCTATCTTCTCTTTAATGAAATGCTTGTCCACTTCCACATGTTTGGTGCAGTCATGGAAAACCGGATTGTGAGCTATTGAAATTGCTACCTTTTTGTCACAATACAACTTCATAGGAGATGAACCTGTCATCTTTAACTCTTCCAGTAATCTTTTTATCCACATAATCTCACAAATACCATGAGCTACAACTCTAAACTCAGCCTCAGCACTGCTTTTAGCAACCACGTTTTGTTTTTTATTTCGCCACGTAACCAAGTTGCCACCTACAAATGAACAATGCCCAGAGGTGGACCTTCGATCCACTATGCTTCCAGCCCAGTCTGCATCGATGTAGGCTTCAATTTGTAGGTGTCCTCGTGACTTAAACAAAAGGCCTCTACCTGGTGTCCCTTTTAGATACCTTAGAATCCTATAAACAACTTCAAAATGCTTTGGTCCAGGCGCATGCATAAACTGACTAACCATACTTACTGAGAATTCTATGTCAGAGCGTGTATGGGATAGATAAGTCAATCTCCCAACAAGTCTCTGATAACGATCCCAGTCCTTTACATTCTTGGCTTTTGTAGGCTACAGTTTTACATTCGGTTCTATAGGTGTTTCAACAAGCTTACATCCTAACATACCTGTCTCATCAAGAAGATCAAGAACATACTTCCGCTGATTTACAAAGATACCTTCTTTGGACCTAGCAAACTCCATCCCAAGAAAGTATTTTAATGCCCCCAGGTCCTTAATCTCAAATTTCTCAACAAGTTTCCCCTTCAGCTTTTCTAGTTCATTGCAATCATCCCCAGTTAACACAATATCGTCAACATACACAATTAAGATGACTACTTTACCTTCATTTGAATGTTTGTAGAACATCGTGTGATCAGCCTGACTTTGAGTATATCCATAATGCTTTATTACTTTGCCAAAGCACTCAAACCAAGCTCTAGGCGACTACTTAAGTCCGTATAAGGACTTCTTCAATTTGCATACTTTCCCAACTTCAAAACTTTCTTCAAAACCTGGTGGAGGACTCATGAACACTTCTTCCTCTAGGTTTCCATTAAGAAAGGCATTTTTAACATCCAATTGGTGTAAGGGCCAATTCGAATTTATTGCAAGGGACAACAAAACTCTAATCGAGTTTGTTTTAGCTACGGGGGCGAAAGTCTCTTGGTAATCTATCCCATAGGTTTGAGTAAAACCCTTTGTCACAAGTTTGGCTTTGTATCTCTCAACACTTCCATCTGCTTTACTCTTTATTGTAAACACCCATTTGCACCCTACAACTTTTATTTCCTTTGGTAAATCTACAACCTCCCAAGTGTCATTCTTTTTTAAGGCATTCATTTCCTCAAACACTGCCAATTTCCAACTCGGTTCATCTAGTGCTTCCTGAATATTTCTAGGTACCACAAGTTTTGAAATATTTGTAGTGAATGCTTTATAGTTTTCAGAAAGGTTACTGTAGGAGATATATTTGGCAATGAGATGTTTAGTGCAGGCTCAGGTTCCCTTTCTAAGAGCAATAGGGAGATCAAGGTCAAGGTTCTGTGCAGGAACAACTAGGGTTAATCCTAAACTAGGTTCGGGTGCAAATATTTCTGGACTTGGATCAAAGTGTGATGGTAAACTTAGATCAGTAACTGGAAAAGAAGAAGCATGTATAGGAATAGGAACAGAAGAAGGGTTACCCGAAGCATTTAGAGAGCCATTGCCCAAGGCTTTCAGTTGACGATGTGTTGGGATGATCGGCTGCTCTTTACCTCTTCCAGGGACTTTTTTCCTTGAATAAACCACAAGCTCAAGATTGTTTCTATTTTTTTCATTCGTAGTATTTCTTCTTCTGACAGAGCAATTTCAGATTCGGATTCAGTAGGCTTAGTTTCCTTATATTCTTTTTCAAGAGAGATATCAAGAATTACACTAGGCAAAGGTTCAACAATTTCCCAAAAATTTGGTTCCACTAATTTCTCCCCCTGAAGTAAATTTTTGGTAAAATATGGGACATTTTCCATAAAGGAAACATCCATAGTTGTGTAAAAACGTTTTGTAAGGGGATTAAAACATTTGTAACCCTTTTTATTAGGAGTATATCCTACAAAAACACATTTTTATGCTCTTGGGTCTAACTTAGATCTTGACCTTTTTGGAATGTGTACATATGCAGTGCAACCAAATATTTTCAAGGGCAATTCAAAATTAATTCGAGATTCTGGAAATACCTTTTTCAAGCACTCCAAAGGAGTGGTATACTGCAAAATTTTTGTAGGCATCCTATTGATTAGATATGAAGCAGTTAGTATGGCATCCCCCCATAAGTATTTTAGAATATTCATGTAAAACATCATAGCCCGTGCTACTTCTAACAAGTGTATATTTTTATGTTCAGCTATTCCATTCTATTCAAGGGTATCAAAACACAAGGATTGATGTAAAATTCCTTTCTCGTTTGAAAAGGTTTCCAAAACTATATTAAAGTACTCAGTCCCATTATCAAATCTCAAAATACTGATTTTTGTTTGAAATTGGTTTTCAATCATTCTGTAAAATTCTTTAAAAATCCTTTCGACTTCAAATTTTTCCCTCATTAAATATACCCAACAAAGACGTGTATGGTCGTTTATAAAGGTCACAAACCATTTTTTCTTGAAATTGTGGTTACTTTTGAAGGTCCCCAAACATCACTGTGAAAAAAATAAAATGGTTTTGATGCATAGTAGGGTTTTGGAATGTAAGTTTTACGTTAGCTCTTTGCCAATAAACAACTTTCACATTAAAATGATAAAGGATCAACCTTTTGAAATAACACTGGAAATAAATGTTTTAAATAAGAGAAACTAGGATGGCCTAATCTGCAATGCCAAACCATTATTTGATCACAAACAAAAAGAGAACTAATACTACTTAGTCCTTGAGCAATTTTATTACTAGGTAAATTATCCTCGAAATAATAGAGACTATTGATTATCCTAACACTGCCAATCGTCTTCCCCGAGCTCTGGTCCTGAAAAATACAATGGGATTCATAGAAGATAACACAACAATTAGAATCTCTAGATAATTTGCTAACAGACAAGAGATTACAAGTAAGTTTAGGAACATGGAGAACAGATTTAAGATCTATTCCCTCAAAGATTTTTATTAGACCTTTTCCTGCAATAGGTGAGAAATTACCATCAGCTATCCTAACCTTTTTATTTTCAAGACACGGTGAATAGGATTCAAACATGTTTGAGGAATTGGTCATGTGGTCGGATGATCCAGAACCAATTACCCATGGAGTAGATTTAAAACGACAAGATAGAGCATATAATTCATTACCTATGTGTGCCACAAAAACATTAGGAGTACCGGATGTTGAGTTGGATTTCAACAGTGCAAGAAGATGCTCCATTTGCTCAGTGGTGAAGGGGCTAGTCTGAGCCTCATTAGCAGTAGGAATAATGGCTCGGCCTGGTTTGTCACCTGTTTTTCCTTTCCAATTTGCAGGTTTCCCATGGATTTTCCAACAGTTCTCACAGGTATGGTGAGGCTTGTTGCAAAAATCACACCAAACCCGTGGTCTTTCATCTAATTTGCGCTGAAACACAGCGGCTTTATTATATCCTCCACCCGTGGTAACCAAGGCTGAACCTTCAATAGCAACTCCAGGTCCCTTCTTGCCCAACATCACATTACTCCAACTCTCTTCTCTTCTAACTTCTGAAAAAACTTCACCAATTGAAGGCAGGGGTTGTCTTCCAATGATTCTCCCCCTTACCTCATCAAACTCGACATTAAGGCCAACCAAGAACTTGAAGATCCGATTGTCTTCCATGGTCTTCTTATGATGACGTCCATCCTCGGCAGATTTCCACTCATAGGTGTTGAATAGGTCAAGGTCTTGCCAAATCCGCTTCAAGGAGTTGAAGTACTTTGTGATGTTGTCCGCCTCTTGTCGTATCTCACCGAGTTTGAGGGTTAATTCAAAGATCTGTGATTGATTTCCTAGATCAGAATACATTTGATTTACATTCTCCCAAAGCTCTTGTGTTGTTGGATAGCGCATGTAATTAGAGCTAATGTCTTCTTCCATAGAATTCACAAGCCATGTCATCACCATGGAATTCTCAGCATCCCATATAGCATAGTTTGGATCATCCACTGCAGGAGCCTTCTTTTCACCCGTCAGGTAGCCCATCTTTCCACGTCCTCTAATGTACATCTAAACTGATTGAGACCATCTCAGAAAGTTGTCACCATTCAAGCGAATCGTGGTGATTTGGACAGAGTGAGATTCCGAGGTGGTAGGACTGATTTTTGAAGAATCGGTGATGATGGGATTGTTCAGAGAAGGTTGAGGAACAGTAGTGGACTCGTTTGAAATATCCAACATGGTTAGAGAGAACAGGGATTGAAAGAGAGGAAGAAGGAGGGTTTCAGCAAGCAAATTGCTAGCTTTGATACCAACTTGAAAAAATAGGGTTTCACGGAAATCACTGATTAAAGAGAAAGAATTACTCCTAACAATTACTTTCCTAAAAAATACAATTACTTTCCTAAAAATACAAAGATTGACAACTAATAGCTAATTTACAGTTTTACAAAGTTATTTATTTCCGTATCAGTTTCGGTTTTCCAACAAGAGGACAGGTCATTTTTTCCAATAAGCAAATTGACATACTTCAGGTATGGTAATGAATGAATTTGATAGGAGACTAACTCGTCTCATTGGTTGACCGTCTTCATTAGTTAAATGCAATTTTTTTTTTCCTTTTTTTGGTGAAAATCTAAATATATGATTTGACTAGATTGAATATATATGACTTCCAGTATTTGATTGGATTGAATTATACCATGATGTATTTATGCAATTCTTATACTATTTTAGGGTAATTTTCAATGTATTTAGTTAAATAGGATATTTGTCTTCTCCTCATATAGCATTTACTATGATCTTCATAGATGTCACTTTATTGGAGCATCTGAAAGTTTGATATTCACCTTTATGTTGTGCTCACCTGAACCAACTTCATCAAAGCTCTGATTATGGACTTGTTTTTATGAATATTGCATTAAGTGATTACACAGCACTTACTCATTTAGAAACCAAAGAACTATGGAGAAAACTAACTGTCAAACAACCAAAACAATAATTTACCAAACAAGAAACTCTTTCCAACTCCCTGTTAAAATGTATTGGAACTTCTGTTCTTTCAGTAAATATTAGCATGGTATCGTATGACTGTTCTGTTCAGTCCCTCAAAAATGCTTGATGCGTTCTGCTAGACAAATAACTAACACCAAGTAAGTAACCATTTTTAGACTTCCCACTACTGAATGAAGCTAGTTGGAAGTAAGGTCATTAGTACCAGCTATTAGTCAGAAGGCAGAAAGCAAACTACTGACACTAAAGCACTAAAGTTGCCTTAACTGACCATAATAAGGAAACATTATTACAGTCATTAATAGAAGAAGAAAAGAGGTCTTCATAACCAGAAAGTAGTAAAGCCAACGGAGAACACCAATTCAAGCATTCCACCGCTGCCCCCATACTTAAGTCGATGTTTCTATTGAGGAAGCCTTCCGTTTCACTTACTGGAAGTGGTAAAGAGCGGTTGTCTTTTGATTGAGTAGAAGAACTAAACCTAATTATACCATTTGTAATTAATATTCCCTAATCTCTAATAAATGTAGTATACAAATGAATAAATGCATATGAATGTGAATAAAACTGTTTCAGTGTGGTGTTTGATATGCATGACATGCAAGGTTCAGGTTCTAATCTGCATGTGGGTTCATCAAAACATGAACATCACATAAAGTTCCTGAATGGTGTGGTGTGGTGTCCTTGTCAAAGTGTCTTTGTCCTTGTGAGAAAGACATTTAAAGTACAGCATAAGAATAGACTTTGTTAACTTCCTTTTATTTATTTAGTATTCATTTGAATACATTTCTTGTTTTCTGTTTTTAAAATCAGAAAATGCAGCAGAAAATTTTTTTTCCTACCTCAAATTTTAGGATTTCCAAAAGTGATTTTTAAAGACATAAGGTAAATCTGTACTTTTTGTACAAGATGTTCTACTTATCTGCTTGCAATCAATCTGCCCACCAAGAAGAGGAAAAAAAATAATTTGTTTATTATGGTTTATTCCATTTGACTTCTGGAAATTATCAATCCATATCACTGACTGCATTTTATCACATTGTCTTTTTGTGGGCACATTAAAATAAATTAATCTGCTCAAAATAATATGTTTTATGAACTCATTTCAGAACAGATGATGTGGATGTTTGTTTTAGATAGATAAATACTTCTTAAAAAACTACCCTTGTATACCCATTTATCCATGCAGAAAATTAACACTTAAACATCATTAACTAATAAATGTTAGAAAATATTGACAACAAATTATGGAATCAAGTTGGTTTTCCAAAAAAAAACTAGTAAATATTAGAGATCTTTAGTTTGCAGAATACTAGTTATTTAAGGCAACATAAATTACCATCTCCATGACTTAAATGAGTCCTCTTTAACACGTCTTAAGGTCGTGTGCATGTAGTTTGCATCCTACATTTAAACTCATTTTTCATTATTTCCAAGATCAAGTTGGTGCTTTGCCTGGTTGTTATTACACCATAATAACAAACAAATGATACATTGGGCCCAAATGAAAGGAGGTAGGTGTTGGTTTGCAGCGGAGGCCAAATCCTTTGAAATCTGTGGAGGAAAGAAGGAAGTTAAGAGGAAAAATTGTTGGGAGAAGCAAAGGGCTCTCCTAGTGGATTAGGTTTGGGGAGCTTAGTTTGTGCTACTTGCTAGATGGGATGGAGGCTTGTCGTAGGGAAGAAGATGGTAAGCAGTGCAACAAAGTCTAGGCTGAAATTGGTAGAGAGTTCAAGTTGGAGGGTTAGTCAAACTAGCCAAGGAGGTATATCTTTTGCTTGGTTAGTTCTATGGAGGCAAAAAGATTTTCTCTCATCTTTCCCAAAGAAAGGGGTCTTCCAGGGGGGTGGGCTATCATAGCCGAGAAGCTTTGTAGTCTTGGTGTAGTTTCTTCTACAAAGGCAAGGATGCACCTACCCCCAACTTTCTCAAGGATTGCGGAGCAAGGGGGCAGTTCTTTGGAGGTGGTGGAAGGGTCGTACACAAATTCTGTAAGGAAAGCATGCAGTAGGATGGGTGAAGCCATCTAGATTCAAAGTGAAACTAAGGAGGTTTAGAGCAAGGAACTATTGAGGCTGTGATTGGTTGGGAGATAGGGCAAAGGGGCTGACCTAGGTCCAGAGTTGGAGGCGTTAAACTCTTGGGTGGCCCATAAGTGGCCTCTAAGAGGAGTGAAGATCTCTATGCTAGGGGGATGTCTTGTTCTGTTTGACTTTAAGGACAGTAATAATGTTGAGAGGGTGTTGTCAAGGGGCTTAAGAAGGTTTAAGGAAAAGGTGTTACATCTGGACAGGTGGGCTCTAAAGGTAAGATGCTTTTGGAAAGATTTGGCTTATGTTCTAGGTTGTAAGGTGGGAGGTCTTCCAACCACTTATTTGGGTCTTCCCCTTGGTGCTCCTTCAAATTCTTTGACATTTTAGGGTGGGATGGAAGAGAGGTTTCGCAAAAGACTGGCAATGTGGAAAAGATGGTATAGTTCCAAAGGGGAGAGGCTTACATTGACTCGAAGCACTTTATCTAACATGCCCATCTACTTTATGTCACTTTTCTAGATATTGAGGAAGTGAGGATGAGATTGGAATAGATTCAAAGGCATTTCCCTTAGGGTGGAGGGAATTTAGAGAGAAAGCTTCATTTAATGAAGTGGGTTATTGTTTCCCCAGATAAGAAAAATGGGGAATTGGGAGTGAGGTGCCTTGATTTGCTCAACAAGGCTCTTCTTAACAAGTGGATTTAGTGGTATGCAACGGAAAGGGAGGCTTTCTACAAGCAATGTATAAAGGGCAAATCTGGGGAAGTTGAAGGGGGGTGGTGTTCTAAGAAAGTGAGTGATAGGTACAAGAATCCTCCTATTTTTGGGTGTGCTAGTATTCTAGGCTGCTCCACCCAGCTTCTCACAATCAAGCCCCTCTCCTTCACTCTCTTCCATCCCTTTGGTTCCACCCAATTCCTGGATTTTACCACCCAGATAAATGGGTGCATGGCCATCTCCAGGCCAAGAGCTATCTCATCCAACTGCTCATCACTTACACGTGCTTCTGATCCAAATGATACGTAAAGCAGTCTTATACCCTATTTGTTTGTTGAGCCATTCAATGCATGGATTGGAAGTTTGATTCCCAGCTTGTGGCTCATTGGTGTCTTCTTCTTCTTTGATTTGATCACAAAGCAGTAGAGGGCCAACGCACCATCCTTTGGCTTCCGTACTATAGAGTGACTCCAAAGCAGCTATATGCTCTCTTTCAATATCTTCAATGCCTCTGGGGTCATGTTTCAGGTGCAAGAAGTCTGCTTGTGTTACCTGAAATGGGGTTGGTAACTCAGGAAACTGTACAGGATCCTCAGGCAATGATGCCAAAATATATTGAGTGTGGAAGCCTGATGTAATCAGTATTGCTTGAGATAGGGCGCTCATACCATAAGTAACAATCCTAGGAATGCCAAAAGAGTTGCAAGAGTCAAGCGTCCAGCCTAGGAAGAAGTCTGAGATCACACCAATGGGTGGACACCCAGCCTCAAACATACCTCTGAGGATCTCTTCAAAGGGTTCTTTAAGCTTCTTGATCGCCTCGATGAAAGGAGCATGCAGGTCTTCTGAGGGAAGGTCAACAGTGTTCTCTACTCCTAGTGGTCCCCTCAACTCTAGGAAATGGTATTATAGAAATAGAGATTTCTGGGTTTTTAGGGACTTTAGAATGGATGCCTGAAAAATTTTCGGGGGTGTTGATGATGGTGACCTTGATACCACACTGAGCTAGGAGCTTGGAGAGGTCTAGCATAGGGAGGGTATGGCCTTGTGCCATGAAAGGGAAGACCACTACATGGAGAGGTGGTGCAGACCCCATTATCAATGGTGACAACCTCTACAGTTTCTAGGATTTCAGAAAAATTCAAGTGGGTTCTATAAATACCATATTATACTGATCATTAAATTCAAATCCAAGAAGATAGCAGACATACTCTTTGAGAGAATGTGTCCTCATTAGTTATGGCTGAATTTGCTTTTTCTCCTTATTAGGAAATCATCATTGTTGTTGCCTAATTAATAATAGAGTTCTTCTTCATATTTGTAAATTCAGAGGTATTTTCCTTTCTGTCTATGAAATATATCAAGAAAACTTCTTTTTTTTTCGTTTGAATTATTGTAAGCATGTTGGCATTGTTGAAGTCCAGTGATTAATGGGTTTGAAAGGAGATGACTCTTTCACATTCTCATTCTTTTTCTTTTTCTTTTTCTTGTGCCTTTTTAGTTAAAATATGATATGGGATTGTTGATTGAATTGAATTTATTCAGACATATGTTCTATTTTGATAGTATTTCTTTGTTAATTTTCAATGTCTAAGGTTGGCATCTATGTAACCTTTCTTATTGTCAGAAATATAATCTATTTTTATAGTATTTTTTGCTAATTTTCAATGTCTAAAGTTGGCATCTTTGTAACCTTCCTTATTGTCCTTATTGGAGAGAGTAGAAGTTAGATATCCCCATCTCATATTTTAGGCTCTCCACTCTGTTGATCATAAAAAAATATATAGGGAAAAAAAGCTAAATATATGATTTTAAGTCTCTGATTGGATTGAATTGTATATAATTTGAGTATTTGATAGGATTGAACTATAGTATGATTCATTTATTCCATTCTTATAGTATTTTACGGTAATCTTCAATGTCTTAAGTTGAATAGGATAATTGTTTTCTCCTCATATAGCATTTACCATGATCTTATAGATGCCACTTTATTGGAGCTTCTGAAAGTTTGATATTCGCCTTATGTGATGCTCACCTGAATGAACTTCATCAAAGCTTTTATTATGGGCTTGTTTTTATGAATGTCGCTTTATGTGATTACACAACACTTGCTCGTTTAGAAACCAAGGAAGTAGTGAGAAAACTAACAACCAAACAACCAAACAATAATTTAGCATTCAAGCATACTCTTTCCAACTCCCTGTTAAAATGTAATGATACTTTCTGTTCTCTCAGTAAGTATTAGTGAGGCATCTTATGACTATTCTGTTCAATCCCTCAAAAATGCTTGATATTTTCTGCTATGCAAATGACCAACTCCATGTAAGTAACATTTTTTCAGTGAACTAAACCTAATTATACCATTTATAATTAATATTCCTTGGTCTGGAATAAATTAAATATTTAAATCATGTTTGTTGTTATATGCACGATTAGAAAATGCAGTTTACAAATGAATAAATCCATACAAATGTGAATAAAACCTTTTCAGCGTGGTGTTTGATATGCATGACATGCATGGTTAGGGTTCTAAACCATGGGTGGGCTCATCAAAAGACAGATATCACAAGAAGTTTCAGAATGGTGTGGTGTCCATGTCAACTATCTTTGTCCTTGTGAGAAAGATGCTTAAGGTACAGCCTAAGAATAGATTGAGTTTAACTCCTTTTTATTTCTTTTTTGTTTACATAGCGATTGTTAACTCTCATGACTTCCAACAAAGATTAGAGTTTAGTGAACAACTAAGCAAGATAAAGTCATATAGTTACCAATGGTTACCAGAATTAGGTAACCAGTTTCACATATGAACAGTTAAGCAGTTTTTGGTAAATTTGTTTGATCAAGTGGGTACATTACTTATTACTGTGATTGGTTGCATATTTAATTCATGATCTGCTTGCAATCAATCTGCCCGTCTGTTTAGCCGAAAAAGAAAAACACCCAGATTTCTCCTGGAAATGTACTTGGCATTTCTGCAACTTCTAAATCATGTACTAACCTTAATTAACTTGGTATTTGTATGAGTTTGTAACTTTGTTTTTCAATACATATTAGAAGTAAGCCTCATTATTCAATCTCTCACTAGTTGTAATACAGATATCAATGTGATTTGACTCAATTTTATCCTTGTTTTATATCCAGACAGCTTGTTTACATGTCTTAAAAGGACATAATGTAGCATTTAGAACCATTCTAGTTGCATGTAGCATCTTGTATGTTCTGTTTATGTATTGGAATATAATGAATAAAGGTAGGTAGACACCTGAATGGTGAACATATAGATGAACAATATTGATGGTGAAACACCTAGGTTATATGCTTCTTCTACGAGCCAAACTCTCGATTAGTTCATTCAAATTCCTATCGGAAGATCCACCTTTCTTCATAGCTTGCCTTGCCATTCTCTTCACCTCCTGTGCCCTTGCCCTAGCCTTCCTCCCCTTTTCTCCCTCCATCAACTCCTTTATTTTATCACAGATTATCTCACTTCCAATGGTTTCAGAACACTCACTCAGTTCTAGAATTCGTATTCCAGCTCCTAACCAGTCTGCAACTATCTTGGCATTGAATGGTTGTTCAGCTGCCATTGGCCAAGCCAGCAGTGGCACCCCCATTGACAAGCCCTCTAACACCGAGTTCCAGCCACAGTGGCTCAAAAACCCTCCTGTTTTTGGGTGTGCTAGTATTCTACACTGCTCCACCCAGCCTCTCACAATCAAGCCTCTCTCCTTCACCCTTTCCTCCCATCCCTCTGGTGCCACCCAATTCCTGGATTTTACCACCCAGATGAATGGGTGCATGGCCATCTCCAGCCCAAGAGCTATCTCATCCAACTGCTCATCACTTACATGTGCTTCTGATCCAAATGATATGTAAAGCACAGTCTCATACCCTATTTGTTTGTTGAGCCATTCAATGCATGGATCGGAAGTTTGATTCCCAGCTTGTGGCTCATTGGTGTCTTCTTCTTTTTCTTTGATTTGATTACAAAGCAGTAGAGGGCCAACACACCATGCTTTGGCTTCCGTACTATAGAGTGATTCCAAAGCAGCTATATGCTCTCTTTCGATATCTTCAAAGCTATTAACAAGGAGCCCCCAGCTCTTTAAATCTGCCTCTGTGAACTCTTGAATTATAGAGGACATTAGACTCCCTCTGGGGTCATGTTTCAGGTGCAAGAAGTCTGCTCGTGTTACCTGGAATGGGGTTGGTAACTCAGGAAACTGTACAGGATCCTCAGGCAATGATGCCAAAATATATGGAGTGTGGAAGCCTGATATAATCAGTATTGCTTGAGATAGGGCGCTCATGCCATAAGTAACAATCCTAGGAATGCCAAAAGAGTTGCATGAGTCGAGCGTCCAGCCTAGGAAGAAGTCAGAGATTACACCAATGGGTGGACACCCAGCCTCAAACATACCTCTGAGGATCTCCTCAAAGGGTTCTTTAAGCTTCTTGATCACCTCGATGAAAGGAGCGCGCAGGTCTTCGGAGGGAAGGTCAACAGTGTTCTCTACTCCTTCTAGTGGTCCCTCAACTCTAGGAAATGGTATTACAGAAATAGAGATTTCTGGGTTTTTAGAGACTTTAGAATGGATGCCTGGAAAATTTGCAGGGGTGGTGATGATGGTGACCTTGATACCGCGGCGAGCTAGGAGCTTGGAGAGGTCTAGCATAGGGAGGGTATGGCCTTGTGCCATGTAAGGGAAGACCACTACATGGAGAGGTGTTGCAGACCCCATTATCAATGGTGATGGCATGAATTCCAGAAAAATTCAGGTGGGTTTTGTAGGTACTACAGTATACTGATCATTAAATCCAAATCCAACAAGATAGCAGACATGCTCATTGAAAGAAATGCATCCTCATTAGCTATGGTTGAATTTGCCTTTTCTCCTCATTAGGAAATCACCATTGTTGTTGCCTAATTGATAATAGAGTTATTTGTCATTTCTTTCATATTTTGAGAATTCAGATTTATTTTCTTGTCTATCTTGAAACATATCATTATGGTGAATTCATTTTTTTTCCAATCCAGTGATGAATGGGCTTGAAAAGGAGATGACTCTTTCACATTGTTTTTCCTTTTTTTTTTCCTTGTGATTGAATTGTATTTCTTTATAAATATATTCTATTTTTACATTTTTTAAATTTTTTTTGGGTGACACTTTCACATTGTTTTTCCTTTTTTGTTTTTGTTTTTTTTTTTTCTTGTTCCTTTTTAGGTTAAAATATGATGTGGGATTGTTGATTGGATTGAATTTCTTCATAAATGTATTCTAATTTTTTTACATTATTCTATCATAATTTTCAATAGCTAAAGTTGGTAATTTGTATAACCTTCATTATTGTCCTTGTCTCAATCTCATATTTTAGGCTCTATACTCTGTTGAATGTTAATCATAGAAAAATACAAGGAAAATGAAAAAATTAAATTTAAATAACCCAACTAGGAAGGATCAAGGAATCTCTTTTCTTTTTTTAGCATTCTTTTTTTTTTTTCTTTTTTTTCTTTTTCTTTTTTTTCTTTTTTCTTTTTTTCTTTTTGTTCTTTTTTTTTTTTTTCTTTTTTTGTATTTGGTTATCATAGAAAAAATATGAACAAAAATTAGATATGATAAAATGGTTATCATGAAATGATATTGATAAATAAAAGATAAGATATTATATCATATTTCATATTTGGTTGATGATAAGATAGAAAAAGTTTATATCATTTATCATATATTATGTTTAATTAACATAATAAACATGGAATAGGATAAGTAGTAGAATATATAATCCATCCTCTTTTTTATATCTCTTCTATATGAAAAAAGTTAATGTTAAGAAAAGATATATGATATGTATATCTCATGGATTGTAAATTTATTTTTTTATTAATTTTTTATATTATTTATTTTACAAAATAAAAATTTTATCATAAAATTAAATTTGTGGTTAAAAAGAACCAAAAAAAATATATAAAATAATATTAATATATATAAACTTAAATTATAAAGTTTTAAAATTTTAATCTTAAATATTATTAAAGTTAAGAGAAATTTCATTTTTTAAAATAGAAGATATTAGAATGTGATATAATTTTTATTTTAAATATTGAAAAATAATATATATTTGATATTATTATTATTTTTTTACCAATTAAATATAAATATAATATATTTCATTGGATATTCAGGATATTATATCCATGCTCTGATATGTATTTTATATTCGGCGATATAATATCCCAAAATATATATATATCCCACCAACTAAACATCGTTTTAGGGTTTGTGGTTGAAAATAAATAATTTAAGGGAAAAAAAAAGGAATTTAGAGAAAGAAGAATGAAAATGGTATTTTGGGTCTTTTTAAAATTATCAGATGAATATATTTCTATGTTTTAAATTTATAGTGCATATGTAAATAGGGTGAATGTAGAGAGAGTTTTGGTGGACGTAAATATAATTTCTCCATAAATAAATATATTACAATAACATTTTTTGCAAAATTTGGCAAGCTTGGTATCTTTTGAAAAATAAATAAATAAATAAATCATTATGGACCTATTTGCAGCTTCTTTTTTTCTTTTTTCTTTTTTGTCATTGGGAAAATATAATTTGGGCATGTGCCTTCATCTACTTAAATAAGACGGTCGTCTCTTAATTCCTAATTAATAATTAATAACATTTTTTTTATTTAATGTTTTTAAAGGTTAAATATATTAGTTTAGATTTGATTTTGATAAAAATGTTGTTAATTCAAAATAGCCTTATAGATGATAGTATTGTTTTCATAAATGCTTTTATCAAATATAAATAAAAAGACAGATAATGTGTTATATTATAATAATAATCATCAAGGGGCTTGTCATTTTTTTTTTCCCAAACTGATTTATGCCAAAAATCTATCATCCCAATAATGAATGGGGATTAGATTCTTCTCTTTAGTTTTTTCCATTCTTGTGTTAATTTAATTAAAAATGATTTTGGGTTTGATTGAATTCGATTTCTTCACAAATATATTCCATTTTTGTAGTAATTTAGGGTAATTATAGGGCTCGTTCCGCCATATTTTTTAAAATTTGTTTTTAAAAACTATTTTTAAGTTAAAGAATAAAGTTTTTAAAAATAAGTTTCAAAAATCAAATAGAGATATTTGAAAATAAATAAATAAGTAAATTAGTAAAACTAATTTTTTTAAAATTATTTTTTATTTCGCTTTAGTTTTAACAATTGTTTCTCAAACAATGTTAGAAATTTTTAAAAACAAAAAACCATTTTTAAATCACATAACCAAACATATTCATAATTTTCAATGTCTATTTTTATTGAAAAAGAGGATGTTTGTCTATGGTACTCTTCATAAATATCCCCCATTAATTAGCCAATATTTGGTAAGTTCTTTTAGGGAGATTAACATTAATGCCTAAAACAAGGCCCATGACCAAGCCCATAGTTGTCCTATTGGGCTAATCCAATGATCATGAGAGAAAGCTACCAAGGCCCACAATAGGTTGGTCCGTCCACCTAGGCCCTCACGATGAGCTCGGCAAGGGCTATAACCGGGCCATGACTCAACTCACCAATTGGCAAGCTAGTTTGCTTGAGCCCATACTGGCCCATCAGGCTTATTTGACAACAATGGTGGGCCGGGCCTAGCAACCCACAATAGGCCAAGCCACGTGGCTCCTCACAACAGGCCGAGCAAGGCCTGTTAGAAGGTACAATTGACAAGTTGAGTTAACCCAAGCCCATGTTCGATCCTATTGGGCTCATCCGATGATGATGTGAGCCCACATAATGATCATGAAGCCCTAACCAATATGATGACGATGATCATGACGACGATGATGCATGGTCCCATATTGGCCCCACTGGACTCATCCAATGATGATGATGTGGGCCATGTCGGCCATTTTGGCCATTTCAGCTCATCCAAATGATGACGACGACGACGACGTATTCATCCATGACGATGATGAAGCCCTACCATATATTTGCCGTATTGGGCTCATCCGATGGGCTCGCATGATGATGATGATAAGTGGCCCAGCCCGTAGGTGGGCAAGCTGAGATAGCCCAACTTCTTACAGACACAGTACCAGAAGCCCAATAAGAGGGGCTACGGCCCAATAGAGACACCGACCGGTGGCCCAATGGTGACCCCCATTGATCAAAGCAGTGCCCCTCGTATTAAAGCATTCCCCAACATACACCTCCCTCAGTACTGCATTTCCTCTGATATCATCTCCTATGAGATTCTTCATACATGACGAAGGGAACACAAAAAACATATCGATATGTTTCATTGGAATAATAAAACAAATGAGCTCTCAACTTTTTTGAGATTAAATATTATAAAAGTTTTATTAAATATTATCGGTTTAACAATTATGTCCAAATATTTACACTCAATTCATATCTACGATTGAAATACGAATGGACACGAATAATCAGTTAACATATGATTTATTTGACATGATCATGATCCATTTAATCCCTTTTTTAAAGAAAATTTTTCATACTTTTCTTGAAGGAAAGTCTAGAGCATAATTATTATATATTGTAGACATATAGCTGGATATAAATACACCAGATCTACCTCCCAAGTCACAACTCCCAAGCAGAAGATTCCATGGCTGAAAAGGCACCTTCATCCTCCTCCTCCTCCACCACCACTTCTCTTGCATCCTCTGCTGTCGGCCAGCAGATAAATGTTATTGGAATTTTCAGAGAAGCCATCAAAACACCAGCTAGAAATGGGAAACTTATGCTGCAGATCATGCTTCTTGTGGTCTCTCCCTGCACTCTCCTTGTTCTCCTGCATCATCTCTTTGTCGCGCCATTGATGGAGAAGGTTGAGGACAACTACAAGTCCATTCATTGGGAAGATCTACGAGCTCTTCTGGGTATCGAAGCTCCTCTCCTGGTTGGGTTTTGGGCGGTTTCGATGTTTGGGATAACAATAACAATCTATGCAGCAGCCATGACTTATGCCAGGAGATCTGTAAGCCTAAAGGACCTGCTCTCATGCATACAATGGAAGAAACCCATAATAACATCGCTGTATGTTTCTTTTATACCAGTAGTGTATGCAATTTTGGTTATAGGTTTGATCAAATCGATCAACCTAGTCACTAGGGAAGATGCAGGGCAAGCATGGAGGGGGGCAACGGCTGTCGTGGCTGCACTGCTTTACATCTACTTGACCTCAGTTTCAACTCTTGGGCTTGTTGTTTCAGTCATGGATGATGAGTGCTACGGAGCAAAGGCACTCGAAAAAGCTGTAAAACTTAGCAGGGGTAGAAAGCTCCAAGGATTTTTCCTAATGTTGATTCTGGAACTACTAAGCATTCCAATCTACATTCTATTCTATGTTGCATCAACAGATGATGATGATGAAGTCGGTGCAGTGACCCTTTTTAGTTTCGGGTTCATTGCAACCGTTCTTTTCTGCCTAGTAAATATGTTGTCCTATGTTGTGTTTGCTGTGTTCTACTCTGAATGTAAAAAGAACAGTGGGGAGGGAATAGAGATGGGAATAGGACCTGGGTACAGCTTGGTTCCTACCAAACTACAAGAGAAAGCAGAGGCATAGCAGAATGCATCATCAAGTTCATCGCCCAGGTTTTGGAGACTCCTCAGGTTTCTCATCTGTGGATTCATTGACACCAACTGCCCTTCCTACTTCTCTTTTTCTTTGGTAGCATAAGATGGAGTTTTCAAAGCCACAGTTTCTTTAGCTTGATGATGAAGTTTGAAAGTATTGTTCAGATCTTAGAGGGCGTTTATTTAACTTGATTATGAAGTTTGTCAGTATTGTTCAATAAAACCTTTCTTCACCACTAACCTGATGAGTGCTAACCTTAACATCTGACCTATCCCTATAACATTAACATTAACAATCTATGTTTGGGATAATGTTCTGCTATAGTAAAAAATGGGAAAGCGGGGAAGAGCTAAAAAGGGAATTCCCAAGCCATTGTGACCAAAGAGTTGAAAGATGCCCAGATTTCAATCCCTTTCCACTGCCTCAGCAACTAATCAAAAGCATAATTCACACTCTTGTACAAGGTTGTACAAGACTTACCCAACCTGAACTTGATACACCAATTAATCCTAAGTCTAACTCAAACACAAATTCTTAACATTAGGCACTAACAGAACCCAGTGAAAGATTTTCTGAGTTGAGTTTGGAGCAATCCAGCCTTAAGAACATGTTTTTTTTTTTTTTTTCTAAAAATGTAATGAGAAATGAAAAAATGCAAGTCATTCCCACCTAAGCAACATTTCTTTTACTTAGATTATTCCTTATAGTTGAATTACTCAACATAATCCGGGCACATATTTGATATGAGCACAACAGGGGAAAGAAAGCAACAGACTGGCCTCTTGCATCAAAGAATAAAGGAAAATGCAATTGTCACTTACTGTCCTCTCTATGTGATTTGCTTCAGTTGTTTCACCTTCTTAAAATCTGGTGCATTGTAGTTCTTCTCCACCTCCCAAGCAAGTTGAGACATACTATTGAATGATGACTTTGCACCCTTCTCATCAGTCACTTCTCTAGGGAAAGGAATTCGAACCTCAAATACATCTTGCTGAGGAGAGGAAATACGCATGTCAAAGCCTAACCGATCAACCCATATCAGCTTTGCCTCCGATGCCTGCCACAAGAAATGGCATCCAGTTAGAAACTAAAAGCAACATAATATAAGCCCAACTTCTGGATTGCTAATTCCAAATCATCAAAGGAATGAGTTGGTCATTCAAAATCATCAAGTCAAACACCAAAGACCTATGCATGGACATGGTAACCGACAAACCATGTCTTCTTCAGGTACAATCAGAAATTCAGTTTCCTTGTTACAGAGAAAATCATTAACCACTACGAATAGAAAGCAAAGGTCCATGTCTAACAATAACCCCACAGGGCAAATATGAAGGCACATAAATTAACAAATGTCTTAAAAGTAGGCATACACACTCCAGCAGCCTGTGTCTGATACTCGAGAGAATGAGAACAAGGGTAGATGTATGAAGCAATGCATGCATGATGGCACAGTGATGCGTAGGCTCAATATCACATGACAGCACTTAAGGTCCAACTTTCCAAAAAAGAATTATATAAATCACATAATCAGGTGTTCTGAGTAGAAAATCCTTGTATTCATCTAACAAGCCAAACAGTACAAGATTCTGGTGAAACTTGTGCAGATGATTTTAAGTTCTCATAGGGATCATCCTTGTAGCTCTACAAGTGCAAGAGTAGACCGAAATTTAAAACAAAAGGCAAGATATGAGATTTGGGCTACTCTATCTCAATAACATTTGGTGATTTACCATTGCTATTAAGTATCAAGGACAACATTGCTAACTGAAAAGTAAAGGTATTGGGGGACTATAATCTCTCCTTCATGACATGACCTATCATCTACTTCCATTCCTCCCAGCATCATCTACCACTACCATCATGACACACTTCACCTCCACTTGTATTAATTTTAAATAAAACCAAGGCAGAAACTTGTCTCTTTTACCTAACCCAATAGCTGGGTATCCAATTGCACCTATCTAATTAAATTTCAGAATATATGGTTACTTTAGCAAGTGCTATCTATGTCTCTTGCACTAAAACAAAAAATTTCCAGTTTATATATGGTTACTTGTCTCTTTCATGTGAGAAAAAGGAAAGAAGAAACAGAATAGGCAAAAGCGTTACATTTCTTTGTTTATTTTCAACCCTTGATTCCCCCTATTGAATAATAATTATGTGTTGTCTCAATGGAGATAGGTAAGTTTGGCTAATAAACAATTTTCTTTGGCTATTAACAATTTTCTATGGCTAATAAACAATTTTCTAAACTACCAAACAGCCAAAGGTAAAATGGCTAAAATAAGAAATGAAAGAAGGGTTAACGTTGTTTTCCATAAAGCATTGAGAAAAGGCAAGCACAATTGCTAATTCAAAAGTGACCTTACCTACCACAACTTTATATAATTCTAATCTTATTTAACTAACCATTTTTATGTTAAATTCATTCAATATATCTCAAGACTGGTAATCCTATACTTGATGGGCACTCATAAGCCATAGAAAGTATGCTATCAAGTTTCGGATATTCGGTCATGTCCCATGTCATACTCATAAGAATGCAAAATCCTGATGGTTACTATCGTCTATTCAAATCATTGTTTAGATATTGAGGACTAGGCATGTCCTATTGGAACCCCATGGGTGGTAAAACCCATCAGACTGCAAGTTCCCCGCATACTGACTTGTTATTCCTGGAATGTGCTAGTGCCCTATCAAGTTGCAGAGTTTCTCTTCAAACTAAGCCTAGAAGAAATTTAGGAACAATTTAAAATCTTTTTCAGGGGTTCAAGTTTTGTATCCAAATCAGTTGGAAAAATAAACTGGAAACGATAAAAACCATAAAATTTGTGTTGGGTCCAAACCTGGAAGTCCAAATCAACATAAATGTTGCAAAACCGATGAACATCTTCCATGTTGTTGGTGTTTATCTCATCCACAAACTTCTCTGCACAGTCTCGAAGTGGATCAGGGTTTGCAGTTTTATAATCTGATGAAGTGACCCATGTGCCTACCTGAAATTGTCATAGACATCAAATTTCCTCTTGAAACAAAATCAGCTAATATGCTCCAAATAATTACATATTAAAGCATAATAACAAGATTAACAATAAGCCAGCTGCTTAGAAAAAGAGAGGAAAAGAAAAACATTAACCAGGGAGTAGAGCAAAGCCACATCTCAAGAGAAATTATAGGTCAAACCATACAAAGAAGAGTTAAAAACCCACCATACCTCCTGGAAATCTTCCATTTGGAGTACCCGCTCCACGGAAACAACATGTAGAAGGTTTTCATCCACTTCTTCTCCAAACCTCCTTTCCCATATTGAATGAAGTTTCTGGAGAAAGAAGATATTTGAACATCCAAGTGAAAATGGTAATCTATGGCATAATTCTCATTAATATGGATACAGAAACAAACCATGCATCTAGTTTTTCTTATGTCGCTAAAAGACACCAGAAACCTACTGATATGTATTATGATGGAAATAAGCTGAAGTGTATACTTATTCACAAGATTCAAATGCAGCAAATCCTCCATCTACATCAATGAGGGCCTGGTACAAGGCATATACCAAGACATTCAGGCACCCTCATGTCACATACATTCTTGAGCCTTCTTTTCCAGGCCATCATGCCACAGATGGACAGCCTGACACCATATTTAACATGCTCTACCCAAGCAATGACTATGTAATGCAGGATGGTTCAACAAAACCACCCCAAATTTGATGGTTCAAATATTGAGAAAATGATCAAGAAAACCCCCAGGATATGTAAAATACTAGTGAAAGAAGAAAAACATGAGATAGGGACGTAGTTAACCATTGCACCTCTCCAAGTATATCAAAGGCTGGGAACTCCAGAAAAATGCAAAGTTCTACTTGAGAATCCAAAATTTGATGCTGTCCTTCCACATCTTTTATACAAAATGGAGATTTCTATATAGAAAGAATAAGATGCAAAGGGAAGGACAAGAAATTCCTCAAAGCCTTAAAGCAACAAAGAAGAACCAACAATGATTTACAAGCAGTCCCAAAACGAACCCCCAAAGACTCACTTTCAAGGGGGTAAGAAATGACCCTAAAGACCTTTAGACTGGAAACCCCTTTAGGCTAGAAAATCTTTCCCCTGATTAGACAAATTCCCAGTCCATCTATGAGTCCAGCTCTCCGGAACACTCCAAAATCTCCCTCATGATAGTATCTACAGAAACCACACTTCCTATATCTAACCTGAAGCATAATCACCGCAAATCTCACTGAAGAGAGGCAACTTTTCATCCATTCCTCCATCTAGAAGACTAGAATCCTACCATTCCTATCTTACATGTTCATACGCTTTCTCAAAATCTCCCTCATGTCTCCTTTCAGTACTTCTAGAACCCTTGCAAACTGAACCCTAGCAATGATTTTGTGAAGGCTGGTAGAAAAACTAACAGTCCATGGTCCCTAATAATATGAGTTATCCTTCTTAGGAACTAAAGAGCTGAAAGTGGAACTAGTGCTCCTATTCACAATCCTATTCTCATGGAATTTTTCAGAGACTTTCACCAAACCCTCCTTCAGAAACAATAGACTACCATGGTGAAACTATCCTTCCCAATCCCCCCAATCTATATGGAAAATAGCCTTGCAAGGGCGGTTGTCTCTATCTATTGCTTTTATTCTACTCCTCTCTCCCTCCAGCAAGAGAATATCCAAAAAATAAATCTCAAATCTACCAAGCCATGGACCTAGACTCCTCTAGGAGAAATCTTGATTCCACTTCAAGGGATATAATTGGTTCTTTACAGTTCACACCAAGGGTATTGATTTGTGGCCACATAGAACACAAATAGAGGGAACAAGATTGTTAGCCAACTGATATGGTGGATAAGGCCATCATTCTGGTAATGAATACAACTGCAACAATGATTACTGAAATTTAAAATAGACAAGGTTTAATGTGATCAATAACAAAGTATCCACCTCTTCCCCCATTCATCTACTATAGGGCAATCTAACAAGGCAGGTTATGGCTTCCATAGAGGAACATTGTTAGCCCCTTGACACGTACCATACGACACTAAAGGTCTCACAGGTGAGCACCTTGCACTTATGGGAGAAGCCTTGAGGAAAGAGGCAAGGTGGTGGAGGGTTTGTGGCATCAAGCTGCAGCACTTGGGCAGGTGCAAGGAGCTGTGCGCACAAGGCGCACACACGGGCCACACATAGAGCGCATGCATGAGCCATGCACACAGGGCGCGCACACACAGGGTGCACACACAAGCAGGCCACATGCACACACAGCAAGCCACACACACACACAGGGCCCACACGCAACAAGCCACACACACTCACGTAGCACGTGCAAAGCAGGCCGCGCGCATGGGGCGTGCACACAAGCAACAAGAGGGTTTCTAGAAATTAATAGATTTTTATAATTATTTAATAAATCTATTATTCCTCCTCAAGCATCGGTGATGTCTCATCCAAAAACTTCTAAAATGGCCTGAAATGCTCTTTAAGAGAGGGGGAGGTAGGTGACTCAGGGTGAGGCATGGTGGCATGGGCATGGCCACACCAAGGGGCCTCAGTGCAAGGCCTCAGATATGAGCAACGCACATGGGGCAAGCCTTGTTAGCACCCACACATTGGCTCCACAACATGTGGTGGTGTGAAACCCATGACCACAATGGCACGAGGAGTGACAAACTCCCCACCTGATAGTGGCACAAGGGCGCAATGGCTTGTGCAAGGCAACTTGAAGAGCCATGGACATAATATCATGGTATGTTGCTTGTGTGTCATGAGGATGCAACAGCAGCGAAGCTTACTCAAGACATGACACAGCATACTACGAACAAGGGTGCAATGTCTTGTGCACAGATGAGGAGTCATGGGCGCAATGCCATGACTCATTGTTGTACCAAGAGGGAGTGGGATGTGGCATGGTGCCATCACAGCAATAGGAAGAGGCGCGGGCTTCAAACATGAGCAAGGGGTGGTAATAACCCTTGCCAAAGCAATGCAACCATGGGCAAGGAGCTAGAGTGTGATGCAACCCATGTGCGCAATAATATGGGGTGTGGACATAGATACAGTCGATTGCCTCGACAAGGATGAGACTCATAACTATAGACCAAGAAGAGGGCTTAGCACGCACATGAGTTGCTTATATAGGCACACGCAACAGTAGCACCTAGAGTTGGACTCAAAGTAGGATTACAAGTTGGGTATGAGTAGAAGTCTTATTCCTATTGTAATTGTGATTGTAGTATGAGTAAGACTCAGAGTCCTAATAGGAGTGGTTGGTGCCACAGCCCATCAAGAAAAGTCCTAGTAAGGAGGATTGGGACAGCTTCCAGATAGAGATCTAGAGAAAGCATGAACTCATCAGTGCTACTGTAGGAGTCTTGCTAAAGGTCATATCTTGTATTCTTATTTAGTGAAGCAATAAAACACAAGTTCGGGTCGGTGCCCTGTAATCTAGTGTGTGCCTTGTGTGGGTTACTTAGAAGGGTGTCTAAGCATCACACAAACGCAAAAAATTATATGAGAGATCTCGTGCCTGTGACAAACACCATAAAAGAAAAGTCTAGCTGAGCACAAATAGTTAGATGAGATTCTGAGTTGATAATTTCGATATTGTTGCAGTTCAGACTGCCTTATTTACTTGAGAAATTGTCTTCATCTCATACTGTGTCAGTATCTCCAACACTACTAACAAATTATACAACACTCCTTTAGATACATCATTCATATGATTCAATTATATCAACTTCATAAGCTATCCGAAAAAATTGACATAAATCTTACCTTCAAAGCCATTCTGTCTTCTGGTTTGTCAAGGCTACCTTGAATAGTACACTGTGGTGTTCGTAATCCACACTGCTCTAACTGCTTTAAACAAAAACACAATCATAACTTATTACAAACCAAAACCACTAAACAAAAAGAAAATTTCACATGATTGTCTCTTTGTTTGCCCAAAACAGAAAAGAAAATGTAGAGAACATTAAATTTTCACACCTTTTATTCACTCAAAGAAAATGATAAACTCAAAACAACTGTGTAAAATAATTGTACAACATATAATTGAGCTGATCATTTCAATATGAGAACCAAAACATGGAAAATATAAGCTGCCACTTTTCCTTTCTTTTCTCTTCATCCTGTTTCTCAGCAACCAAACAGATGACAATAAATCTATCCAAAACGGAAACAAAGAAACAAGCAAACCCCAGGAACAAGCACATTCCATGAACCAGGCAAGATTGAAAAATAGTACAATTGAATTTTCCTAACAAATTGAAATGAAATAAATGATTGAACTAGATATCTTAGGTTCACTATCAAAAGAAAACATGAAAAATATAGGGTTATTTGATTAAAGTTCAGTTTTTCCGTTTCCTGATCTTCTAATCCCCTTTCCCAGAAACCAAACATGTAATGCCACCTAAATAGAAACCCCTAACGAACCACCCAACGTGACAAGATAGAAAATTGAAGGTTTCCGACAAGCTTAACAGAAAAAACTACACTAGTAAACACATAAACATACATAGAGGAAGACTTCACCTGGACATGGAGGCTAGACCTCCTGTCAATGGAGAAGTGGCTATGTGATGCATTCAAGCACACGATGGGAGTCCCTTGTGGGTCAACTGCAAAGCGAACACCCACACCTAGAGGCCAACCATCTTGGGTTAAGGCAGAAAGCGTGGCAACAGAGGACAATTCCATAATAGTCCTGGAAACCTCAGCTGGAAACGGCTTATTTCTCACCAATTCCAAGTGGGCAGGCTCTGAAGCCACAGAAACCGAGCATTTCAGTGTCTGAAACAAAGATTTGCGAAATGGGGTTGCTTTTGGAGGACTGAAATGGGTTATAGTGGTGGGTTTTGAGAGAGGGAGTGAAGGCCACAAGTGGGTTGTGAGGGATTGGGTCTGAGGAAGCATTTGAGAATGGTGAATCATGGGACTCTCAAAGTCAAATGGGGTTTTTCAAGATTTCAGTGAAATGGGTATGGTTTATGGGGTTAAGAACGAAGAGAAAAACACGAAGCCGACTCAGATTCTTCAGAGATTTTACAGACAGCAGAGACACAGACGAAGAGGAAGAAAGAAGAAGATGATAACAGGTTGAGGAAAGAGCTGTTTTTAACCAAATTGGCCTTTTCTTAATAAATAGAAAATAAATTATTTGCATACAATATATTGAAACATTTACAAATAATTTTTTCATATTTATATTTTGATTATTTAAATATTAAAAATATAGAAGAAAAAAATTATCAAAGATTTATGCAATATTCAATATATTAGTTGTTTTAAAAATGCTTTGATCTGTCTTTGCATGTGCGAATTACTTTTCCATAGTGGCTCTACAAACTCTGCGTTTTTGCTATTGATTGATGAGCTCAGGGCTGGGAGAGCTCTAGTGTCGTTTGTGCTTGGTGCATTTACTGGTTCGACTAAAATGGATATACTTATGCTCAAGATTATTTTGGCCCTTAGACATAAGATTTTTTACCTTACCCTTGACTTCACCTCTCTTGTTCAGAAGAATTGAAACACATCGAAATGGTACCAGCCGTACTTAATAATAGAATAATTTGGCAGAAATATGTAAAATTGTCCCTTTGCCAAAGAAACACTAAGAGCTTACTTGTTTGTTGCCTCCTCATTGTCCATATAAAATTCTAGTAAGAATCAGTTCATCGAAATAGAAAATTTAGAAAAAATAGAATTCAAATTTGGCTAGAATAAATTTTTTGAGATGCCTTGCATCGAGCTAAAGTGCTACTTGTTGGCCTGCGATGAAAGCTTTTTTAATTACCCCAATATTTCATATTATGTTTAACCGTAGATTACAATACTTTCAATCAATACACTTAGGTTAAATTTAGTTTCAAAAGATTCTAGAAAAGAAAATAGAGAAAAAAAAAAATAAAAGAAAATTAAAAAATAGATTTAAAGTTGATAAATTATTTTTATATAATATTTCAAGCTTATTTCACTTATTTCAATTCATTGATGTAAATATTAAATAATTTGAAGATGCATCGGTTTATAATTAATTTTAATGATATTTAATGACAATCAAATACGATAAAATCATTTTTCTTAAGTGGTGTTTAGTTTTTTACTGAATAGAAAAAGTCAAAATTTTTATTCAACTAAAAATAAGCTTTTAATATCAATCAACATAATTAAACTAAATATATTAATAATAAATTCACTTT
The DNA here is from genome assembly GCA_030254885.1 of Vitis rotundifolia. Classification (NCBI taxonomy): domain Eukaryota; kingdom Viridiplantae; phylum Streptophyta; class Magnoliopsida; order Vitales; family Vitaceae; genus Vitis; species Vitis rotundifolia. The sequence goes on along the minus strand of CM058159.1, from coordinate 20,357,067 downwards.
AATTATATTTATTGATATCAATAAGTTACTTTTAACTGAATAAAAAAAGTCAAATATTTTAACTTTTGTCGTTCAACCAACAAACTAACACTACCTTATCCATAGTAGTTCCCGAGAATTAAATATAGTGTTAAAAACTCTTTTCAATTGGAAAATGGAATAATTTTTCTTATCGTATGTTATAATCTCTTCCCAATCAATTATGCACTAATATTTTAAATAAGATTAGAATTTTAAACTTTATTTGTATGAAAGTACAAAATATACAAATCCATTTAGCAATATTTTCAAAATAGCTCTCAGAAAATAATTTGAAAAACAACTCTTGATAATTTTTTAAATCAAAATTATATCCAAAAACTCAAATATATAAATCAATTTTCAATGATATGGTGTAAAAGTTTCTAAATATTTTTTTTAGTTGTTACTCAGAACAATTTGAAACACTGAAAAACAGAAACTGCATCTAATATGTTTTCAAAAATAATATCTTTTCAAAACAATTTTTTAAAAATATATATATAAATTTTTATTAAAAATTTATTTAGAAAACAGTTTTGTATTACTTTTGCATAAAATAATATGAAAAAATTACAATACCGTACATGTTATTAGAAATTTATTATAAGAGGGGAAGAAAAGATATGAATTTAAAAAAATATGGTAGAGAATTTTTGTTCCTGCTTTTCCTCAAACTCTGCAGAGCATAAAAACCAAAATTTAAGAGAGAAATAAAAAGAGCAACTTCATGGTATTTGTTACCTGCAATTTTGCTTAATATCAATGATCAATTTTTTGAGTTCTTTTATAGAAAAGAATATAAGATTTAACTCTTTTGCAAAACTTATGTTCAAATTAGCGTTTTTATTGTTGCACAGGAGAAAAAAAAAATCAAAATTTAAGTTGAAGTCTCAATTGCCAACTGAGATTTTATTTTTTAATTGAAAAGGGAAACAATACGGGAAAAACGGGGAAAGGTAGGGGGAAAGTAAAGTAAATTAAAAGAATATATAAAAATAAAAAAGTTCTCTAGCTAACACGGATCCGAAGGGGCTAGTTTGCATTTAAGTTTTAAAAGTAGCTCAATCTTCATATTATGTATGCACGAAAGGCTAGTTTGGCCCAAAATTCCCCTTCACCATTGCTCATGATTCATAAGTCATAATATAGAGAATTTTAGGCCAACCTGGCCATCCATGCATGCATAATGTGAGATTGGGCTACTTTTTAAACTTATATGCAAACTAGCCCCTTTGAATATCAATTAGAAATTTTTATTTTTCTTTTAATTTATTCTACTTTTCTCCCCTTCTTTCCATCTCATTCCCCTTTTCAATTCAAAAATGAAATCTCAATTGGTAATAAAGGTTTTAGTTCAAAAATGAAATCTAAATTGATAATTAAAACTTCAACTTAAATTTTTTTTTTTTTTAAAAAAAAAAAAATTATGATATAGCTCTTATGTGGCAACAAAGGAGGTAGTTTGAACATAAATTTTACAAAAGGATTAAACCTTATATTTTTTTCCTATAAAAAGGCTATTTTTCCCCAAAACTCTAGTTTTTTCTTATGCCCCTGCTAGAAAATAAATTTAATCATATATATATATATATATATATATATAGAGAGAGAGAGAGAGAGAGAGAGAGAGAGAGAGAGGTAATATATCACAGATTCATAGCAATGGTATTCAAACTTCAATATTCCTCCTCCCTAAGAAGATATGTTACAGAGTTTTATATTGAGCCATTGATTTGATTACAATCTAACAACATCTACCAAAGTTCCTAATAAGCTATTTATTTTATTGCAATATCACAACATCTACCATACTTCTAAGTTTCTCAAACTCATTCTATCTCTCTATGTAGGGGCAAGATACAAAAGAGATCGACAAAAGATCTGAAGCAAAATTGGGGATTGAGGTTCGTAACAGAAAGAGTATGGTCCATTTGGTAGACCTACTTGAAGGCTTGAAGCTATAGAGATTGCAAGTTGACATCAACCTACTTGGTTGTGAAAAGAAAGGATGAGAAACTGGGTTTTTCCAATGGCTTTATCAGGCTGCAGCATAATCTTTCACCATTAAAATCTCACTGCATAATTTCTGAGGCAGCTGTTCTAATGCTTTTCCTTCTTGCCATGCTTGTCCTACCAACACTCCCGGTCCCACATGACGGACATATATCACAACTTGATCATTGAAAGGCCATGGATGTTTTGCTGCAATTGAAAAGAAGAAATTAATATAAGAGCTTGCCCATATCACAAATTGAATAACAAAGACAAATTATTGAAAGAATTTTCTTTCAAGAACAAATTATTGAAAGATTACAAATTAATCATGCTATTATGGGTCATTGGTTCCATATCTAATGCAAATCACATGCATGATATCCCAGGCCTCATCAGAAAAACAGACAAGGGCCACTCCTTTTCTGAAAGTTTCAGTAGATTTCCCAGGGATTCATTTGTTGCAAGGGAACATTCTAGAAAATTGTCTAAGAGAAAATTTCTTTGGTGCTCCATTTATTTTCATGAACATTTTACCATGGAGCCAATTTTGCCATGTCCCCTTAGCTTTAGGAATAACGTAGCTTTTCACAAGCAAGGAATCACTAACAACACCAATAAAAAGACACATTTAAGGAATAACATTGCCAAGGCAAGGGCATGACCAACACATTTCAACAAGATTTGGCAATCAAAACGTACATCACAAACTTCATGTCTCAAAATAATCTTGTTGCCTTCAATATCAGAAAATATTCCTACCTGCTTTTGGGAAGCCAGGCGGGAAGTCTTGGATATCCCAGAGCCCATCTCCAAATTCATATGCTAAATCACAGGGATGTTCTGTCGCCATTACTTCCTTATATTGTCTCACCATGAAATATAATGGATAAAGGGAATTTGCAAATCCAGACAGAACTGATCCCCCTGAGTATTTAGAACTTTTGTTAGATGGGAGTGATGTTTATCATAAAAAGAGTCTGGGGAAATCAACTTTCAAATTCGGAAAAATAAATCATGAATGAATACAAGCAGTCAAACTCGAAAGCAGGTATAAGGCACGCATTAATATAGCAAAAAATCAAGAACACCCTGAGCAACAGTGTTTAACCTATTCCATTGGATGGTGTTTGTGCTATATACATTCTAAAGAGCAAAGTGCTATCACAAGAAGCAGGATATTTTTCTTTTTCCTTTTTTCTTTTTTTTTCTTTTTTTTTGTGGAAAAGGAAATATGGAAACATTTAGACTGCTTTATGTGGAAGCAGATGAATACCTGCTTGGTAAATGAAGCCGTAGATGGCAACTGTCAAACCCACAAAAAACTGATATCAATTTTTTTCCAAGTATGCAGTGCTAAGATACCAACCTTAGCCAACCTTCTCGAAAGCCACACAGCAAAAGCAAATGTAATAACAAGAAACAACCAATTTACGGAAACTTTCCCAACTTGTGTTTATTCCAAATTACAAGATTACAAAATTGTCTTTACAAATGCCCTAACACTTAGAGAACCCAATCCCCACTAGAGAAAATTAAGATCTGATTATTCTCTCTAATTGCTCACCATCAGTCTCTCTGTAATGCAGGAGGATTTCATAGAGGATGTCTTCCTGTTTGAATTTTTGAATTCAAATCTTTGAATTCAAAATAAGAGCCTGGGGAGGTGGTTATGGAACTGCCATAACCACCCAGTTGATCACACCCCTTCAGCCAGAGATGTATCTTCACATTGCATGCAGCCACAAGCCTATCCAACATTCCCTTGCATGCTGAGCCATGTCTTACCCCTTCAAGATCCCTCTTGCCAATAGGTGCCTTTGCAACCACCTCATGCAACTCAGCCAAACACACCCTCCTCTAATCCAATCAACCCAAGGTCATGTCCAGTCCACTTGTTACAAGCCAAGCCCATGCCAGTCCAGTCTTTAGCCCCTTCGCATGTGAGTCAGGCCCACATCAAACACCCTGTGTGCATGTCACTTGCTTGCATCGGTCATCTTGTGTTAGCCATGCCCACGTGTTTAGCCATCTCTGATGCATCAATAAGCTCCAACGCATTAGTGCCACCCTTGTGCCATGTCTAGGCACCCATGGTCACCAAGGCTTGTTGCCCATGCCCTTGGATTAATCTTATTGCAATGCCCTTCCTCACCTTGCTCATTTCAGCCATATACCAACATGTCTATCTCAATCTAATCATTGCAGTGGCAACCTGTGCCATGCCCAAGTCCCTCTCAATTGCAATGATGAGCCATGGCATTATGCCCATGGCTTTTGTGCATACCCTGTGCTAGCATGAATCATGTGTTTGAGGCCTCCTTGTTGCTGTAACACCATGCCAACGTCCAAGACCCTTCTTGGTGCGGCAATGTACCATGGCTTGCCATTCCCATGCACAGGGCATTACGCCCTTGTGCAAGCCACTCATTTAAGGCATCCTCGTTGCTGCAGCAGCACCATGCCATGCCCAGGGCCCTCCTTGGTTGCAATGACATGCCATGGCATTGCACCCATGGCCCTTTGATCCACCTCAGTGTATAAGGTTGAGCACCCCTATGCCAGCGCCAAGGAGGGGAAAGGGTATATCACACCCCATGGTTGCACACCACGCCCCATGGTTGCACACCACGCCCCATGGTTGCACACCACACATGTCGTGGAGCCCATGTGTGTGTGCTAACATACTCATCCATGTGACATGACCTTGCCCAAGCTATGCCTCAATGCCCCCTTGGTGCGACCATGTTTTGCCTTGGTGCCCACCTTGAGCCATCTACCCCCCACTCTTTTAACAACATTTTAAGCTATTTTAGAAGTTTCTGGAGGAAACATCACCTATACTTGAGGAGAAGTAATGGATTTATTAAATAATTAGAAAAATCCAAAAATTTCACTTCGACTTTCAAACCTCCTTTTCAAGGTTCCCCCTTAAAGAAAATACCAGCATGCCAAAATTCCAAGCTTGAATTTTGGCCAACTTGGCTCGTGTCACCTACTGTTGTGCGTGCAGATATGAGGTCCTATGCATGCAAGCAAGGGCGTTGTGCATGTGGGCGTGTGGTGTTGTGCCTGCAGGCGCCAGGTGCTGTGCACGCCTGCTGCGAGGGCTTGTGTGCATGGCCCTTGTGTACGCGCCTGTGCACATGGCCCATGCACGCGCTGCCTATGCACGCCCAAGTGTTGCCTCCCTCAACACTTAGCCTTAGCCTTAGCCTTTGTGATGTCTACCAAACCTCCAGCACCTTGCCACTTTCCCAGGTGCCCTCATGAGTGCAAGGTTCTCACCTTTGAGGCCCTCTGCCACAAAGTTAAAGAGTCATGGGGCTAACAGAAACTTATATCACTTGTCATGTTGCTCCTGATTATGCCCATGCTTGCCACAAAAGACACCATAAGACCCACATTATGGACCGATTCAAGGACCACATCTTCTAGCAAAAGCAGATATATTTTCTAGAACTATATGTGCAATGCCTTTACCTCTCTAAACTTAGCACTAAACAAATATTTTGTACCCACAAAAATTATGACTTTGCAACTTGAGCTCAAGCATGTTATCTAAATCTCTTCTCAATAATTCAGTTGAGACTAATAACAATGAAAAACAGAATAACAAGTGAATAAACTAGTGAGAAGATAGAACTAGCATCTATTGAAGACAATATGCGAGAGTCATGAGATGTTTTTTCACCAAAGACAAAGATTAACAACCAAGAAGTTGGTTCAACTTGAAGGTACTACAAGATTAAGGTGAAAACTGAAAGGAGTGTCAAGCAAGGCTGTGAGAAATGTTATAGCAGTCTATATTGAAGATAAGAGATGCTCCTAAATAGAGATAGCAGTAGAAAAAAATTGAAGTAGCTGACCTCAAATAGTAGACATGAGAAATAGTTAAGTTCATTTGAGCATTTCTCACTTCCATCTAATCCTGTCTTTTCCAGTCTCTAACCTGTTAATTTCTCCAACTGAAGTTAAATCACCTCCATACTGACGAAAGTTTCTGTTGGAGGATCTTTATCCTCTTTTCCCTTTTCTCTATTAGTTATTCAAGGCAAAAGAAGTGGTTTTTCTAATGCACATGGATGTCCACACGATTTCCATATGAATAGATGTTACACCTTTGATTGGGAAACAACACTACATAAAGAATCCCATCATAGAATTTTTTTCATTCAAAAAAAATATTTGGAAGCATCCATGAATTTGGATGCATTTCTAAGATGAATAAAATGTTTTACAGAATATCCATGAGAGATCCATGACCACCATAAACATCTTAAATTTGAAAGACTAGTATAGATTTGGCACTGCACTCAGAATCACAAAAACTTATACCCTTACATAACAATTTAACAAAACTAAGTTTAACTATCGTTACCTGTTTTATACGTAGAAAAGATACTGAAAAAGTTGGAGAGGAGTTAGTGAAGAAGAATACAAGGCAGCAGAAAGCGCTCTCTAGGACCATCGTCTTCCGCCCCCGTTAATCAGTGCATCCAAGGTAAATACTAGACAGCGGGCGTGGACCTAAAAAATCGTGAGGACGCTGAAGTTCTCTATGGAGAGGAAGACCTTCCTGGTTAGGTTTGAAGGTGAGTCCGGAGGTATTTGGTGCTCGCTTATAGAGCATAGTAGAGGCTCTGTTTTCGCCTTAGGCTTTGAGAAGGAAGAGGCTGGCTGGTTGATCGAACATTTGGTGAAGGCTATCAAGCTGAAAAGTTACATGGGTTTCAACATAAAATTACAGAGGAAAGTCCAGAGTTCATTTAATGGAGGTTTGCTTCAACAACCATGGTAGGTTTATAAGGCTTTCGGAGTTTGCCTCCAACAGAAAGTCAACTTTCCTGATAATCCCTAAGGGCAAGCAGGGCAAGGGATGGGAGCAACTAAAAAATGCTTTTTCTTCAATGTCGGTGGTCTCCTCCTCCAATATAGTTGAAAAGGAAAGGCAGTGCAGGGTTGAAAGCATAAATTACAAACATGTGGGTCCTTTGTACCGGTCTTTTGTGAATGTAGTCAAAGAGGAAGGACCAAGGAGAGGTGGCCTTGTTCCAGTTGGGAGATGGGCAAGAGCTGTGGTTTGTGAATGTCCCGCTTCTTTTATTAACTAGGCTGAGGTTGGTCGTGCTCTGGCGAAATTCTTAAGGCAAAAAGGCATGGTGACTATCATCCCTTTCTCTGTCGAAAAAGGTTTATTTTTTGTAGAAACTCTTGAGGAAGCCTTCTCTCTTCAGGAGTTAAGGTTTCTCAAGATTAAGGGAGAGTATATAGCCCATTTGAGAAGATGGCCACCAAGGGAAAACTCAGAAGTCATGGGGAAGTTCAAAGGAGGATGGATTGAATTACGGGGTTTGCCCTTTCATTTATGGTCTGAGGAACATCTAAAGAAAATTGTGGAGCAGTGGGGGATGGTGACAGAGATCGATTGGCGAACAGTGAAACTGTATGATCTTTGAAAGGCAAGGGTGAGAATTTTAATGAAGGAACGTTCAGTTCTTCCTGCATTGATTGAGGTGTTAGATGGGGAATGGGTTTTTACAATATCAGTTGCAGTGGTTGGAACTGAAGACAAAAGGCGGGGTAGAGAAATGGGTGAGTCAACTCGAGAGGACTATGAGTCTCACTCATGGACAGGTGGCAAAAGGTTGGTTGAGAAGGCTAAATCAATGGCTAAAAGTTGGTCTTTTAATGGGGTAGCTAACAGATTGAAAGATGGAGTAAAAGGTCAAAAGGCTGAGGATGCCTCTGAGAGGACACATGGCAAGAGAAGTGCGGATGTGGGGAACAGTTGTTTCCAACCTTCCTTTCTTTTTAATTTGAATTCAAATAAAGAGAGAATAGGGTCCTTTGGGCCAAAGCTGTTTGGTGAAGTTTGGGCCGAAAGGGATAAGACCCACTCAAGTGTTGAGGATTGGCACCAGGCCTCTAATGCAATGCAAGAGGGAAGGGCCCATTCTCCTCAAAAACCCAAGCCATTGGTGGACGGAAGTTTGGGCTAGGAGAGGTGTTTTAAATTAAAAGGCCCAGTGACAACTTTGGGCCAAGAATTGGGTAGAAATCAGCCCAATTCTGGGAAGGGCTCTTTACACAGAGAAGACTCCTCTGCAAAGGGAAAGGGGAAGTCAGTCTCAAAGGACTCTTCTTCTCAACTGGGGGGTTCCATGACAAAGTTTGGTTCAAAGAAGCTGTGGACTAGTCTTAATCCTCCAACTTCTGGAAGCCAACAAGGGGTTCAAAGATGAAGTGAGCCTTTAACACAAGAGATTACATCTTCAGATGTTGTTGCTCCTCCAAAGGACGTTGCTTTTGAAGTGGGAACACAAATGGTGCGAAGGTTCAGCTCGAGTCCTCTCACTTTTAGTCGTCTGTTAAGGTTCCGAAGAAGTTGGCCTGGGGAAGGGGCTTCATCAACAAGAGGTGATGCAGATAATCAACAAAGATTTTCTCTTAAGGCTTCTATTCATTCAAAGGGGAAGGCGAAACTGTGCAAATTTTCTAACGTTCTAAACAGAGCAGACTCTTAAGGGTTTTGGGGTCCTGCTCATCGTGGCTCTTCAGTCTTGGTTTTTCCTTCTAGTCCAGTAACTAGAGAAAAAGGGCTAACCTTTGTGGGGACTTGTAGATTGATGGTAGTGGAAAACAATGAGGTATCTTCTTCTCCACTTTCTCAGTCATCTTTGTCAATTTTTCCCCCTCCTATGGCTTGGCACATCCACCTCTAATTTCTTCTTATCCCACTCTTCCCAATTCAGTAATTCTGTCTCAGTCTCCTATGAAATCTCGAGTATTATCTGAAATGTTTTCCAAAAAAAATGACGATGGTTCTTTATGTCAAGATTTTGTTGGCAATCCTAACCTAAATGGTGTAGAGTCTCAATTAGCTTGTCTGAACCAAATGTCTAAGGGTATTAACTCCCTTAAGACCCTGCCCAGCATGCCTATTGAGGCCCCTAACCTTGTTACAGATTGCCCAGTTGAAGCTGAGTTTTCCTCTTTGGGTGGGTTCCAAATAGAAGGTCTTTCTCCCAGCAAAATGGCTAAAGTTCGTGTGGTCTTAAGTTCTTTGGATATTAAGGTGTATTCTAAGAGGAAGAACAGATTCTCCACAAGTATTTGAGACCTGTAGGAACTGGTGTGGAGTATTAGGGTTAGAGAGGTTTTTATCATGGAGATCATCAGTTAGAATACTAGGGGTTTGGGATCTAGGAAAAAACGAAGGGTGGTTAAAGATTTTTTGCGTCTTAAGAATCCAGATATTGTAATGTTTCAGGAAACAAAAAGGGAGGTGTGTGATAGAAGGTTTGTTGGTAGTGTCTGGTCAGTTAGGAATAAGGAGTGGGCCTCTCTTCCGGTTTGTGGGGCTTCAAGAGGGATTTTGATTATTTGGGACTCAAAGAAACTATGCAATGAGGAGGTGGTAAAAGGCTCATTTTCTGCCTTAGTCAAGTTTTTGTTGGATGGATGTGGACCCCTATGGTTGTCCTCAATTTATGGCCTAAACTATTCCTTACTTAGGAAGGATTTTTGGGTGGAGCTCTTAGACCTTTATGGCCTTTCCTTTCCTTTTTGGTGTGTGGGCGATGATTTTAATGTTATTAAGAGAATTTCAAAAAAATTGGGAGGCTCTAGTTTAACTTCTAGCATGAGGGACTTTGATGGATTTATAAGAGATTGTGAATTAATTGACCCCCCTTTACGGAACACCCCATTCACTTGGTCAAACATGCAAGATTCACCTATGTGTAAGAGATTGGACTGGTTTCTTTACACAAATGAGTAGGAGCAATTCTTTCCTCAAAGCCTCCAACAAGTTCTTCCTAGATGGGCATCGGATCATTAGCCGATTGTTTTGGACACCAATCCACTCAAGTGGGGATCAACTCCTTTTAGGTTTGAGAATATGTGGTTGCAACATCCTAGTTTCAAAGATTGCTTCAGAAGTTGGTGGAGAGGTTTTCAGGGAGTTGGTTGGGAAGGTCATAAGTTTATGAGGAAGTTACAATTTGTTAAGGCCAAATTGAAAGAGTGGAATAAGGAATCTTTTGAAGTGCTAAAGGAAAGGAAAAAAAGCATCTTTAGTGATATTGCTAACATTGATGTTGTTGAGCAAGAAGGGGTTCTTTCTTCTGAACTTTCAGCACAAAGAGCGTTGAGAAAAGGGGAGTTTGAGGAATTAATATTAAGGAAAGAGGTTCATTGGAGACAAAAAGTTAGGGTGAAATGGGTAAAAGAAGGGGATTGCAATTCAAAGTTTTTTCACATGGTGGCTAATGGCAGACGAAATAGGAAATTCATCAAGTTTTTGGAGAATGAAAGAGATTTAGTGTTGAATAATATTGATAGCATCACAGAGGAGATCTTACTTTTTTATGAAAAGCTCTACTCAAGTCCTCCTGGAGAGTCTTAGAGAGTAGAAGACTTAGATTGGTCCCCCCTATCTCAGCAGAGAGTGCTTCTAAGTTGGATTCCCCTTTTACTGAAGAAGAGACTTCTAAAGCCATTTTTCAATTAGATAGGGATAAGGCGTCGGGGCTTGATGAATTTACCATTGCAGTGTTTCAAGATTGTTGGGATGTGATCAAGGAGGACTTAGTGAGGGTGTTCACAGAGTTTCACAGAAACGGGATAATTAATCAAAGCACCAATGTCACCTTCATAGTTCTTGTACCCAAACAAAGCCAAACAAAAAGAATTTCAGACTTTAAACCTATTAGCTTGATCATTTGTCTCTACAAGATAATAGTCCAAGTCTTATCAGGGCAATTAAAAGGTGTACTACATAAAACTATCCATTCTACTCAAGGTGTTGTTGTTCAAGGGAGACAAATTTTGGATGCAGTTTTTATAACCAATGAGATAGTGGACAAGAAAAGACGATCAAGGGAGGAAGGAGTTGTCTTCAAAATTGACTTTGAAAAGGCTTATGACCATGTGGATTGGGATTTTTTGGATCATGTGTTGGATAGGAAGGGGTTTAGTCCTAGATGGAGGCCCTGGATGAGAGGTTGTTTGTCATCGGTCTCTTATGCAATTTTAGTGAATGGAAATGCTGAAGGGTAGGTCAAGGCAACTAGAGAATTAAGACAAGGTGATCCTCTATCCCCTCTTCTATTTACTATCGTCAATGATGTGTTGAGTAGGATGTTGTTGAGAGCAGAGGAGAGAAGTATGTTGGAGGGCTTCGGTGTAGGTAGGAATAGAACAAGGGTGTCCCATCTACAATTCGCAAATGACACCATCTTCTTTTCTAGCACGTGTGGAAGAACTACAAACTCTTAAGTTTATTTTGTTAGTGTTTGGGCAAATTTCTAGGCTTAAGGTCAATCTTGACAAGAGTAACCTTTTTGGCATCAACATTGATCAAGATCATCTCTCTAGGTTGGCTTTGATGCTTGCAAGGTTTCTGATTAGCCTATACTCTACTTGGGTCTTCCTTTGGGAGGGAATCCAAAGGCTTGTGGCTTTTGGGATCTAGTGATTAAGAGAATCTCATAGAAATGGAGATTAGATGGGCGGAAAAAGGCTTATTTATCTTTTGAAGGTATGATAACTCTTATCCACTCATGCCTATCCCACATTCCTAGCTACTTTCTATCCTTGTTCAAGATTCCCGCTTCAATGGCTGTAAAAATTGAGAGATTGCAAAGGGATTTCCTTTGGTCAGGGGCTAGAGAATGTAAAAGAGATCATCTTATTAATTGGGATGTAGTATGTAAACTGAAGGCAAAGGGGGATTGAGGTTTGGAAGATTTCTCTAAGGAATCTCTCTCTTTTAGGGAACTGGTTGTAGAGGTATCCTAGGGAGAGTTCAGCTCTATGGCGTCAGGTCATTCTAAGCATTTATGGGACACATTCTAATGGTTGGGATGCCAACACTATAGTCAAATGGTCACATTGTTGCCCTTGGAAGGCTATCGCATAAGTCTTTCAGGATTTTTCCAAGTATACTCGATTTGTGGTAGGAGATGGAGAAAGAATTCGCTTTTGGGAAGACTTGTGGTAGGGGGACCAACCTTTAGGATTCCAATATCCAAGACTATTTAGAGCAGTCACAGCTAAAAATATTCTCATATCTTCAATTCTCGATTCTGCTCGTCTTTCTCTTGGAACTTTAATTTCTATCGTAACCTTTCTGATTCTGAGATAGAAGAATTAGAAAGCCTCATGCGTTCATTTGATTGTTTGCACTTATTCTCATCGGTTTCAAATGTGAGATCATGGTCTTTATCTTCTTCAGGGTTATTTACAGTCAAATCTTTTTTTCTAACCTTGTCCCACCTTTCTGATTTATCTCTAGTTTTTCCTACTAATTTTGTTTGGAATTCTCAAGTCTCTTTTAAGGTCAAGTCCTTTGTCTGGTTAGTGGCACACAAGAAGGTAAATACTAATGACTTGCTACAATTGAGAAAACCTTATAAAGCTCTTAGTCCTGACATCTATAAGTTGTGTATGAAGTATGGGGAATCAGCAAATCATCTTTTCTTACACTATTCTTTGACGATGGGGTTATGGCACAGATTATTTCAGATAGCTAAAATGGATTGGGTCCCCCCGAGGAGCATTTCTGACATGATGACCATCAATTATAAGGGTTTTGGAAAATCCAAGAGAGGCATAGTTTTGTGGCAAACTGCTTGTATTGTTTTAATTTGGGTTGTGTGGCAGGAAAGAAATGCTAGGATATTTGAGGATAAAGCTAGAAATTCAGAAAATCTATGGGATACCATTCACTTCCTTGCTTCTTTTTGGACTTTTTGCTCAAAGGTTTTTAAGGGCATTCCCCTTAGGGAGTGTTTGGTACATTGGAATAGAGAATAGAAATGAATATTTTGTTTCCATTCTTATTTCTTAGTGGATAGAAATGAATTTGATGATTCCATTTCTAACATTTGAATGAACTTAGGAATGCAAGATTGGAATAATTATTTGTTTCCATTCCAATGTTTGATAATAATAGGAATGGAAATGAAAAAGAAATAAATTTACAATAATATCCTTACATATAATTTAAAATAATTTCCTTTTTTATTTTTATTTAAAAATAAATAAATTTTGAGAGTTTTTTTGTTATTAAATAATAAGACTAAAAAAATATATATACTCAATAAATAAAAAAATTAACCATAAAAAATCATATAACCCTAATGTACAAATATTCAATTATTATTTTTATTAAAAATTTGAATAATTTGTCATGCTTAAGTAGTTATAAAATTATATTTTACCAATATATATATATATATATATATATATATATTATTATAATATTTAAATTCTCAAAGTTAGCAAATGTTTTTCCTATTTTCAAAAGAGGAAATAAAAGAATTCAAATTTCATTCTAATTTTCAACAAGTATCATATCCGATAAAATCCATAACCTTAAAAAATTTTAAATATTCATTTTTTTTTAATCACAATTTCAACAATCAAAATGAACATCCAAAACCCTAGAAATTAGAAATTGAAATTTTCTTTCTAAATGTCGTGGAAGGTTTGATTGATTCAATTTGGGAGAATCACTTGTTGTAGAGAAGTGGATGATGAATGGGTCTCTAACTTTGCAAAGAAGATAAGAAGTGGATAATGAATGGGTCTCTAACTTTGCAAAGAAGATAAGCATCGGACTTGAATAATGAGATAAGGGGGTAAAATAGTAAATTTAGGTTATTTTATATTATCAAATGGGTTTAATGATTCAAAATACCACCTACTTTTGATGAATTCAAATTCGACTTATAAGTTGGATTTGATTTCTACCTTGTTACATAGTGTACAGTTATTTTTAGTTATTTACTTTTCCTTTTCTTTCTTATTGTATTGTGGGTCCCACTAGCATGTATATATATACAACCCAACATGTATTATTGCATAGTTTTCTCCAATAACAAAAATTAGAGATTCTCCATTTTCTCTATTTTCACATGGTATCAGAGCCTAGAGAGAAAAATTTAATTATTTCCCGTTTATCCGTGAATTAATTCTGGGAAACCTTTAACTGTGTTTCATTCCGGTCACCTTTCTCATCTCCTAAAGCTTTCCGGTCGACCCTCACTGCCGTCATAAAACCCTCACCACCGGCGAATTTTCCGGCAAAGTCCTTTTCCGACACCGACCATATCATCAGGTGCGCAAGAAGGAGATCTTCAAGTTTTCTCAAAGCACCGGAGGGAGAATCTGAGTCGCGCCGGCCACGCGCGTTTCTTCTCCGGCAGCCTGAACCTCACGCGCAAGCGCGTGAGGGCACGTGGAGAACTTTCCGGCAACGCGCTTCCACCTCCAGCCTCGCCTGACGTCGTCTAGCCACTCTCCATCTGTGCTTGTGCCATCCGAACCCTGCTTCCCCATTTTTTTGGCATTTCAGCCTCCTCAGGTCTTCTTTCAGCCTCCGACGGCAGCTCCCTTCCTTGGCCGAGACCTATGTGCACCTTGGGAAGGCCTCTTCTTCATCTCCAGTCCCTTTTCTCCTTTGTTTGGGTCCCGACATACCAGGTTCTTCTTCCACGGCTGTGATTCGACCTCCCTTTAGGGCTCTCTTTGATCCAAACATATTTCGTTCTCCAGATAAGTAGATATGGCTACTAAAAGTTCCATTTTTTCCTCTATTATATCTGGATCTCCTATGATTACTTCGGAGAAATTGGTTTGCAGTGAAAATTATTTGCCCTGGTCTGTCTCAGTGGAGCTTTGGTTTATGGGTCAAGGTTATGAGGATCACCTTGTTACGCAGGAGGCGGATATCCCTGAGGTTGACAGAGTACAATGGAGAAAGATAGATGCACAGTTATGTAGTGTGTTATGGCAATCAGTTGATCCTAAGATTCTGCTTCTTCTTCGGGCCTACAAAACATGATTTAAATTTTGGAATCAGGCGAAAGGGCTATACACAAATGATATCCAACGTCTTTATAAGGTGGCTTCTTCTATTGTCAATGTCAGACAACAAGACATGGATTTATCTACTTATATTGGCCAGATCGCCTCTTTTAAGGAGGAATTCTTGACCGTGATGCCTCTTACTACTGATGTTCGGGATCAACGAATACAGATTGACAAGTTCTTCATGGTTCTTACACTTATTGGCCTCCGTCCAGATTTTAAGACCGTTCGCGATCAGATTCTTGGCAGTTCCTCCGTTCCATCCTTGGATGATGTGTTTGCTCGCCTCCTCCGTATCTCCTCCACTCAGACTTTGCCATCTGATCACACTTCAGATTCTTCTGTATTAGTTTCTCAAACTAACTCTCGAGGAGGACGCAATGGTAACCGAGGTAGAGGCCAACGTCCTCATTGCACCTATTGCAATAAGCTTGGCCACACTCGTGATCAGTGTTATCAGTTACATGGGCGGCCTCCCCGCACTGCCCACGTGGCCCAGTCATCTGATCCTCAGCAACCTTAGCCTCCGAGCTCCTCCACATCTCAGGATATTTCCCTCACTGACAGTGGGTATGATCAGGCCACCAAGTCAGCTTCTGTTGCTTCTGTTACTTCTGTTGCCCAGACTGGTAATTCCTCTGCTTGTCTTACCCACACATCTTCTCTTGGACCTTGAATTCTAGATTCTGGCACTTCTGATCACATATCTGGTAATAAGGATCTTTTCTCTTCTATTACTACTACCTCTGCCTTACCTACCGTTACCTTAGCAATTGTTCTCAAACTGTGGCTAAAGGCATTGGTTTGGCATATCCTCTCCCTTCTCTACCTCTCACTTCTGTCATTTATACTCCTGAGTGTTCCTTTAATCTTATCTCCATCAGCAAAATCACTCGTACTCTTAACTGCTCTATTACTTTTTCTGATAAATTTGTGACCTTGCAGGACCGGCGTACGGGGAAGATGATTGGCATAGGACGTGAGTCTCAAGGCCTCTATCACCTCACCTCTCCCTCAACTCCTGCAGTTTGCATTTCCACTGATGCTCCCCTCCTCATCCACAGTCGCCTGGGCCACCCTAGTCTATCCAAGTTCCAGAAGATGGTCCCTCGTTTTTCATCTTTGTCGTCGCTTGCGTGTGAGTCCTGTCAGCTTGGGAAACATACTCGCGTCTCGTTCCCAAAGCGTTTGAATAATCGGGCAAAGTCTCCTTTTGAACTTGTCCACACTGATATTTGGGGTCCTTGTCGGACCGCGTCTACTTTAGGATTTCAATATTTTGTCACTTTCATTGATGACTATTCTCGATGTACTTGGTTATTTTTAATGAAAAATCGAGCTGAGTTATTCTCTATTTTCCAGAAATTTTATGCTGAAATCCAAACCTAGTTCAATATTTCTATTCATGTGTTACGCAGTGACAATGCCAGGGAATATTTTTCTGCACCATTTACTTCATTTATGTCCCAACATGGGATCCTTCATCAGTCTTCTTGTGCTCATACTCCTCAACAAAATGGGGTAGTTGAACGTAAGAATCGCCATCTTGTTGAGACAACTCGTACTCTCCTTCTCCATAGTAATGTTCCTTTTCGTTTTTGGGGGGACACTGTTCTTACAACATGTTATTTGATTAATCGTATGCCCTCATCTGTATTACACGATCAGATTCCTCATTCCCTTCTTTTCCCTGATCAACCACTTTATTTCCTTCCTCCTCGTGTTTTTGGTTGTACTTGCTTTGTTCATATTCTCACTCCTGGACAGGACAAACTTTCTGCTAAAGCCACAAAATGCATCTTCTTGGGATACTCCAGACTTCAAAAGGGTTATCATTGTTATTCATCTGAGACTCATCGCTACTTTCTCTCCATTGATGTCACCTTCTTTGAGGACTCACCATTCTTCTCCACCTCTGAGTCTCTTCCTGTTTCTGAAGTCTTACCCCTTCCCATTATCTCCCCACCTGATGCAGTGCCTTCTCGCCCACTTCAGGTTTATCATCGCCGTCATCGTGTCGCTGTTCCTCCTTCTTTGGCCGAGGTACCTGTTGACTCACTTCCTATCCCTTCGACTTCTCCTGCCCCGGCTTTGCCTCTTTTTGCTGACTTACCCATTGCTCTTCGGAAAGGTAATCGATCTACTCGTAATCCTCATCCCATTTACAATTTTTTGAGTTACCATCGATTATCTTCACCCTATTCTGCATTTGTTTCTGCTATATCTTCTGTTTCTCTTCCCAAGAGCACCCCTGAGGCTCTTTCCCATCCAGGCTGGTGACAGGCAATGGTAGATGAAATGGCTGCTTTACACTCCAATGGCACTTGGGATCTTGTTGTTTTACCCTCTGGTAAATCTACAGTTGGTTTTCGTTGGGTCTAAACAATTAAGGTTGGCCCTGATGGTCAAGTTGATCGCCTTAAGGCCCGCTTAGTTGCTAAAGCCTATACTTAGGTTTATGGTTCTGATTATGGTGACACTTTTTCTCCTGTTGCCAAGATTGCTTCTGTTCGTCTATTGCTCTCCATGGCTGCTATGCGTTCTTGGCCTCTTTATCAGTTAGATATTAAAAATGCTTTCCGTCATGGGGATATTGTTGAGGAAGTTTATATGGAGCAACCACCTGGTTTTGTTGCGTAGGGGGAGTCTGGTTTAGTGTGTAGGTTACGCCGTTCTCTATATGGCTTGAAACAATCTCCTCGAGCATGGTTTAGCCGTTTTAGTTCTGTTGTTCAGGAGTTTAGCATGTTTCGCAGTACAGCAGACCATTCCGTTTTCTATCATCATAACTCTTCGGGGCAGTGTATTTATCTGATAGTTTATGTGGATGACATCGTCATTACAGGCAGTGATCAGAATGGTATTCAGAAACTAAAGCAACACCTTTTCACCCACTTTCAGACTAAAGACTTGGGGAAACTCAAGTATTTCTTAGGGATTGAGATAGCTCAATCCAGTTCTGGTGTGGTTCTTTCCCAAAGGAAGTATGCTTTAAACATCTTGGAAGAAACCGGTATGTTAGACTGTAAACCGATAGACACTCCTATGGATCCAAATATCAAACTTATACCAGGACAGGGGGAACCTTTAGGAGATCCTGGGAGATATCGGCGACTTGTAGGTAAACTGAACTACCTCACCATTACTCGTCAAGACATTTCTTTTCCTGTAAGTGTTGTTAGTCAATTCCTACAGTCACCATGTGATAGCCATTGGGATGCTGTAATTCGCATTCTTCGATATATCAAAAGTACACTAGGCCAAGGTGTGTTGTACGAGAACAGAGGTCATACCCAGATTATTGGTTACACAGATGCAGAATAGGCTGGCTCACCCACAGATAGACGTTCCACTTCCGGGTATTGTGTTTTTATTGGAGGTAACCTAATATCCTGGAAGAGTAAGAAACAAGATGTAGTGGCCAGATCTAGTGCTGAAGTCGAGTATCGAGCTATGGCTATGGCAACATGTGAACTCATATGGTTGAAACATCTTCTTCGGGAGTTGAGATTTGGAAAGGATGAACAGATGAAGCTCATTTGTAACAACCAAGCTGCTTTGCATATTGCATCCAATCCAGTCTTCCATGAAAGGACCAAACACATTGAAGTTGACTGTCACTTCATTAGAGAAAAGATCGCATCAGGATGTGTGGCAATTAGTTTTGTCAATTCAAATAATCAACTAGCAGATATTTTTACTAAATATCTCAGAGGTCCTAGAATTAAATACATTTGTAACAAGCTTGGTGCATATAACATATATGCTCCAGCTTGAGGGGAAGTGTTAGATAGTGTACAGTTATTTTTAGTTATTTACTTTTCCTTTTCTTTCTTATTGTATTGTGGGTCCCACTAGCATGTATATATATACAACCCAACGTGTATTATTGCATAGTTTTCTCCAATAACAAAAATTAGAGATTCTCCCTTTTCTCTATTTTCACATACCTAAATAATTTTTTATTCCATTTATGTCTTCTTAACATTTATCCAAGCATAGGAATAAGGGAGAAAAGGAATGAGATGTCTATTCCCACTCCTTATTCCCGTGTACCAAACACCCCCTTAATGTGTTGCACCTAGATTGGCTAGCAGTGTGTAGATCCAATGGAGTGGTCTAGCAAAGAGAGTTTGTTTTTTGTTATTACCATTTAGCTTTTTGTTTTTGTATTCTTGTTGTTTAGTTTTCTTTTGTGGGAGGATTCCTCATCCTTTTTTTGTAATTAATTCTATCAATATATTTCTTTGTTGTTTCCTATCAAAAAAAAAAAAAAAAAGATACTGAAAAAGTTCCAACTTCTGAAAAGTCAATTGAATTAAATAAGTTCAGCCAAGAAGTTCTCAATTATTCTCTACTTCAATTATATATCCAATCACTAACTAAGCATCTTGGTGAACCAACTTCCCTATTTTAAAGCCAAAAATATACTAGAGAAACTCAAGATCATTAAAACCTGCATCATCCATCACAACCACAGAAGAGTGACAAGTACCTAACTACACGAAGACTTACATCCAAAAAAGAGTATATTAAGCAATGTAACAGTTCTCTTAGGGCAGATAAATTTACCAATAAATCTTCCATAAGCCTTGCCATCCTTGCAACAAAATATAGCCTAATACAGGACAAGAAAAGGAAAAAATCTTAAAATAGACAAAATTTGCTTAACTGAAATGTACAAGGAAAGAAGGGGAAATAGAGAAGTGGAGAGAGAGAGAGAGAGAGAGAGAGAGAGAATAGATGAGAAACAATGGAATAAAACGTGCCAAAAATAGAGTAGAGAATTTACCTTCTTGAAGAAATTTATCCAAGAAATAGGCAGTGGTCCTATTTTACAACATTCAGTATCAATTTCATGATTCTAGAAGTCATCACTTATTAAACATAAAAAATGATAACAACAAAAGAACTTCAAATACATTAAAACAAATAAATTCATTGTTTTACATATGTTTACATTGTAATACAAGCTATCAGAATAAGTGACTAAATCTATACTAGTAAATTCATCATTAAACACAGGCATATCAAATTGAAATTGATCTGAAGACATTGTGTAATTGTTCCAATTTTTTATTGTCAAAATGAACCAAAAGGTGATTGACTCATATTTACTCCTTTTCTTCACTCTTTTTCTGCACCAAAACTGAATCTAGATAGCTCTTGATTAGTTCTCTTCTTCTCATGTGGCAAATACTAGTAAGATTATGTGGAGCCTCCCATCCTCAGCTGGAGTCCTCCCTGCATCTGATTTATTCTGACTGTTACATGGCAGTTTCAAATAAAGAAACTCCATTTATGTTCCCATGAGATAAGATTTAAGAAAATCACCCCATAGATTGAGGTTTTCCCAGGCTAAGGAAAAGTTTTTTTCCCCAGCCAATTGAGGCCAGAGTTAGCCCATTGTAGACTCCACTAATATGTTGAATGCCAATATATGTTTTAACCCCAGATGCCACCCAAGAGTATTCTTGCCAAAAGGGCTTACTTTTCATGGTAGCCCAAGAGGGTTAGAAACATCACTCCTGTCCCATTCACCACCTCAAGCGCTGTAATGAAACATACTGATATGAAAAAAGACAGCACCAGGAATTTCAAACTCAAAGAAATGTTGGTGCAGAAAATAGCATCCCAAATTGTTGCAATGTTGCCATTGCCAAGACCCAAAAGGGACATCTTTCTGGAATTCTTGTCTTACGCATAATTGCTTTCCATATCCTAACAGCATTTAAAAAAATAAAGCAAAATAAAATAACTAGGGAGCTGTTGCAGCTGAAACTATAGATTTTGATTCAATATTTTTCTCAAAGGAAGACAGGTAGTGTACCACAACTCCTTAATTGGAGCATGACTCCATTTTGTGATCCACCAACACCACATTCCCCCCAACCCAAATATGGGAATAAAATATTAGAGGACACAAGCATCGATCATGTCACAGATGAGGATAGGTAATAGACGAAAAGCATAGGACAACTACTGGTACTACCACTAATAATAAAAACAAAAATAGTAATATGATAATAATATAACAAAAACAACGGTTAAGTTAATGATAATAATATGTATACTGAATTAATGTGCTTTTTCTTTTGAAGCTTAACTAAAATATGCTAGACATAAAAGCAGAATTCAAATGGATTACCTCCACTTTTTCGGCAATTCCAAAATTCTAGTGGCATAACGCCATCTTCACTAGACAACAACTTAGATGCAATTTTCTTTGCTAACATAGGATCCTCATATCGTGTTCCAGCTATCTGCCAAGCTCTTGATATAAGTCTGCATTAAATTTTTTAAGGATAACCATGATTCAAAATCAAACTGTACAACAATTTTCAGCACAAAAAATTCTATGAAAAAAATTCTATTGGCTCATATTGGAGAAAAGAAATCACTTTCAATTGGATCACAACATAACAAATAACCAAATTAGCTTGAAAATTTTTAGTGAGAACTAACCTAGGTTTTAGCAAGTGCAGCAACCGATGACGCCTTTCCTCGGGAATGTCTTCAATTTTTTTCCTGAAGACCACAAATGAAATTTAAAGTGAAACCAACATAACAATTATCTGCACCTCACAATAAAAGCAAAGTTCTAAAAATCTTTTCAAAGACATTTCTACTCATATAGAGATGAAAAGTCTAAGAATCTATAAGTAAGGCCCATCTTGTTATAGTAAAGTGAAAAACAGAATACAGGCATATATTCTATTATATCAATCAGATACACAAACTGTAAATTATTGTTCCACTTCCACCTTAAATAGTTGACACCTTAGGCATCCTTGGAGATAATACCATACAATCATGTCCTCAGACAAGCCAAGCCGTTGAGTTGTTTAAATAGGTTATGATGCCATTTGTCCTAATAATTGAGAACAAGTATTTTGGACTGTCCATAGTCAGCATCTCAGCAAATTGGACAAAGTTGACCAGTCCAATAATTTACCTATAGATACAGGATTAAAAACCACATTCCACCTTAAATTAGCTGTTTGACTTATATGTTGTGTAATTCATTATAAAAGCAAAAAAGAAAAAGCACATGAATAATCAAATAAAAGACAGTGGAAAGTTTGTGAAATAGTAGAATAATTTAGTTGATGCCAGCATGTCCTAATAGTAAAAAAGAGTAGACAGTCTAAAATGGTGTCTATAGAATGATAAGCGTCTAAGCAGCTACAGTCCCAACACTTTTTAGCATTCATTTCAAAATTAGCTATGCAGCTTAAAAGCTCCTTAAATTTGCATTATAAATGTTTATAGCAGAACAATACATCCTTTGATGATGGAAGAGTGTTTTCATAGATACAAGTTCAAGACAAATACATCCAAATAATTGAACAGAAATCATAGCACTCTCAATATATCCAAATAATTGAACAGAAATTATAGCATTCACAACATTATATTGAGAGTGCTGTGGTCTGGGACCAGAATCTTATACAACTACAATTTTCAATATTATTTAAGAACATACTTCGACATTGTTTGGCCAACAGTTCAGAAGTACTTTTTCTTCCTTTGAAAAACCAAAAGTGCTTGGAGTTTGGCTCTCATAACCAGGAAAAGTAGTTCTTGAGCATATGGCTCTTATAGACTTCCATAATGCTTTTCCTTTCCCTCATTTTGATTGCTGAAAATAAATAAATAGCTCTCAAGGAAAGGAGTGGTAAAAAAAAATGAGAATCTCATGTTTTTATGTTTGCGTAATGCTAAATGACACGAGGCAACTCTCCAAATTGGTTCTCCAACTGGACACAACCAATAACAAAGCCCTAGAGTCAGGCTCTTAAGTTTTGTTTCCAATGAAGAACATTTGGAAATCGTGTGTGCAGCCAAAAGTAAGCTTTTGCGCTTGGGAGGCATCTTAGGGCAAAGTTTTAACCTTGGACCAAATTAGAAAGAGGGGACGGGCCTTAGCAAATAGATGTTATTTTTGTCAGGTGGAAGAGGAATCCATTGACCACCTCCTTCTTCATTGTGAAAAAGACAAGGGCATTGTGGGAGATGCTTTTCACTCTTTTTGGAGTGTCTTGGATGTTTCCGTCCTCGGTTAGGGAAACCCTATTGGGTTGGAAAGGCTTCTTTGTGGGCAAAAAGCGCAAGACAAATTGGAGAGCGGGTCCTCTTTGCATTTTTTAGACAGTTTGGAAGACAAGGAATAGAATCGCCTTTGAAGATGAGGTGTTGTCCATCCAAAGGCTGAAAACTTCTTTTCTTAACTCACTTTGGCCGGAGACTAAATTATTTATAAAAGATGGTCCATCGACCTTTTTGGAGTTTACGGATTGGGTGGGTTCCCATTGAGGGAGGGGTTGTTTTTTTTGTATATCATTGTGGACAATTTTTTGTTACACTTGTTAAGGGGTGAGTATTTCCCTTTCTGTTCTATACATTTTGAGTCGCTATTTTAGCGTCTCTGCATAATACAATACTTTTCTTACTTATCAAAAAATATATATATATATATATATTATACTTTTTTTTGTGATATCCCACTTTGGATAAGCAAAGAAGTTTCTAACGCCATATATATATATATAGGTTCCTCTTAACCATCTAAACACCTTTTGAAGTCATGAGAGTCCATTGAGTCTAAAGCGAACAATATCAACATAGGAGGGAGCGGTTGTTATACCCAAACCTCAATGTATGTCTTTGTCTATCAGTTTGGTCCTTCTATCTTGTGGGATACCACATCCTCATTGTGTCTCTTAAAGCAGATATTATCTAAATGGGAGAAAGTGGTTAGTTATTTTTTTAATTTTATGTTAAGAATTTTGAAGCTTTTATAGTTCAGCATTTTTCTTCATGTTTTGGTGTCTCAACTAAACAAGATAACTGTATCCAGCACAGTTAAGTGGCGGTTTTAGTTTCTATCTTCCAATTACTGAATAATCAAAACGGACCAAGTTGCACTACAAAAATCCAAATCCAAACAAATAGATTAAAAAACACATTGGAATAATGTAAGTCACCGAGTAGTTGAATTAAGCATGACAAGCTCCAACTAGTGAACAAGCTATGGTCCAAAAGTTTAATCTCCTTTCCTCTCCAGCATTTTCTCAGAAACCAAACACATTTTATACCACCAAAGTTCAAATTCAGGCAAATCGAACAAAGAACGCATCAAATCAATGAAACTCACCAAAGATAAGACGCTGGATTGTAAGAAGCAGGGTCCAACGGAATCAGCTCCTTAGGAGGATCGAGAAACGTGACCACATCCTCCTCATCCAAATAAACTCTCCTACCAGCACTCAGAACATCATAGGGTTTCTCATCCCACGCCGTCCCACCATTCGCTCTCTCGCCTCCGTTAACGGCCCTGATCGCCCCACAGAAAGAGCTCACTGCCCTATGTCCATACAACTCTGCACCTGAAACATCAAAACAACAACAAAATTCTCCTTTTGGTTAGGGAGAAACAGAACGAAAAGAAGAAACCCAACTCAATAACTGCACTATCATTGAAAACACCCATTAAAAAAATAATCATTTCTTTCTTTCTTTTCCTTTCTTATTTTATTTTCTTTTCTTTTCTTTTCAAGGCAGCCAAACGGAGCGGAGAAACCTTTGAAATTTGGAAACCCTAGGCGTGGCAGTTGAAATGAGAAGTCGATTTGGCGGCAAAGAGGCCGCTGCCATGTAACGGTCGTTGCCTTCATTCTGGGAGGGAAAGTGAGTCCCATGGAGTCGGGTTAGGGCTCAAAACTTTTAAAATGTCCCCTTCCAGATTTTTTATTTTTATTTTTTTTCATTTTTAAAAATAATAAAAACAGTTTGGTGTTCCCCGAACAAAAAAAACACTTCAACACTTCGAAAATTATTTTTTATTTTTTATTTTTAAAAATAAAAAATAAGATGTTTTAAAAAAATATCTTATTTTCATTTATTTTCAAATAATTATTTTAAGAAATAATTATACAAATATATAGAATAATTAAAAATAAAATATCATATATAAAAATTATTTTTAAAAAATATTATAAATAAATTAAAAATATTTTAAATTTTCAAATAAAATCATAAAACAATCTTCAAAAACTATTTTTTAGAATTATTTTTTAAAACAGTTACCAAATAGCTCTAAGTTTCTTTAAAAATTGTTTTCCATATATTTTCCAAAAATAAATTAATTCTACAAAATCTTAAAATGCTACTTTAATAATTTTATAAAAGATTAAAAATATTTTACTAATTAAAAACCAAGAATATTTTTTCCATCACTAAAATTTTGAAAAAAAATATATATTTTTTATTTCAAAATATTTTTTTCTGTTTGTTGAAAGCTATATTATTTTTGTAATTATTTTAGATGTAAATCATTTAAGATTGTGTTGTATTATTATATTTATTGTACTATTAACTTTATTAGTATAATTTTATTAGCATATTATTATATTTATTTTACTAATAAAATCATCATAGTTTAAATTTTATTTGTATATTTGTATACTAGTTTAATTTTATACCTAAGAACATGTTTGGTTGATGTAAAAGTTAAAAAAAATATATATTAATAAAATAAAATAAAAAAATATTAAAGGATTTTCTTTTCCATAATTTGTAGAAAAAACAAAGTGTGAAATATTTGAAAAAAATGCATTTATCAATAATTTCTTTATTACCTTGTCATGGATGAACCCAAAGAAGAAAAAAAATGAAAATGATTCTCTAACTCGGATTTCATTTGGCTTCATGTTATTCATAAAAACTTTCTTTATTTTACAACATAAATTATTTTATATTTATGATATGTTTGGTTCTCAAAAAGTATTTTGAGAACTAAGGTTGTGTTTGGTTCTTAGAAAACACTAAAAAAAGAAAAAAATATATAAAGGAAAATGATTTTTTCATATTTGGTTGTCCTATGAAAAATATAAAAGAAAATAAAATATAATTAAAATTAATTAAAATTTTATATATGTTTAAATCATTTAATCTTTATATCAATAAGTTAAAATAAATAAAATGAGTTTGAAGTAACAAATAATTTATCAGACTTTTAATCTATATTTTTTTTACACTTTTTATTTCCTTCTACTTTTCCTTTGTATTTTCTTTTCCTTGCATTTTCTCTTGGATTTTCCGAGAACCAAACATAGTAAAAGTATGTTTAGTTCCCGAAAATTTTGAGGGAAAATGTGATGGAAATAAAATAAATATGAAAAACGGAAGGAAGAAAAGAGTGAAGGAAAATAAAAATTAAATTTAAAGTTAGTAAATTATTTTTATATGTTTTTAAAACTGATTTCACTTATTTTCTTTCATTATATAAAGGTTAAATAATTTTAAAATATATAAATTTCTAATCAATTTTTATTATTTTTTATTTTCTTTTGTAATTTTCCACAATGAAACCAAACATAAAAAAACCATTTTCATATTCATAAAAAAAACCAAGCATAGTTTAAGGAAAATGATTTTTTCATATTTGGTTTCAACATAAAAAATATGAAAAAAAAACCAAATATAATTATAATTAGTTAGAAATTTATACATTTTTAAATTATTTAATTTTTATATAAAAGAGAAAAAATAAGTTAAATAAGTTTAAAGTTGCATATGAAATAATTTATTGATTTTAAATTTTATTATTATTTTTTTTTTTTTCACTTTTCCTTTTTATTTTCTTTCCCTGATATTTTTTCTTCATATTTTTCAAGAACCAAACATAGTTTTAACAAAACCTTTATATTACTAACAACTGTTATTAAAAAAATTAGGATTTTAATTCTAGATTCAAATTATAATTAGAATTTAATATAAAAATAAATAAATAAGTATCCTTTTGCACATACTTTTTGTTTTTCATTTTTAAAAACCGAAAATAATAGATTTTAGTGACGGTTTAAAAGGTAGAAGAAGTTTCAAAATTATTCTAAATGATATATGGACGATTTATCACCCAAAAATAGCCAAAATATTGACTTCTCCATTTCAAAAAAATGGTTTAAGGTCCATATAAAATACATATCTTGACTTAAAAGTTTATGCAATTGGATGGTAGATGACATTTAAATATTACAACTATTCAGTATATTAAAACTTATCCTTAAATATATGTGATAATTAATATATTAAGATTTCAAGAAAAATAAAAAATAAAAAAACAAAATATATCTCAAATTTTATTTAATACTTAAATAGTTTTATTCTGTTTTTATGTTTTTTCAAGTTACAACTATCATCTTAATTTGTTTTTATTAATTTAAAGTTCGATTATTATTATTTTTTATTTTGAAATTATGCGGTTTTTTTTTTTTAAAAAAAAAAATTAAGTAAACAACATTTGTATAACATTTTTCATTAATTTAGAGGTCAATTATTATTATTTTTTATTTTTGAAATTAAATTAATTAAAAATTGTATAAAGCATATACAAATTTGTAAATCATGAATTTATAAACATGTTTTTTTTTATTTATTTTCCATATTAATTTACTAGAAAATTTATTCACACATGCATAAATGTCAAATATAACTTCTTCTTTTTTTTATATTTTTACGCATATACAAGACAATTGTATTAAATGTATATGACATTCTCATATTTTTATTAACATTCATATAAACACACGTTAATATTCACAATAGTCAAACTTGTACAAACCTCGTACAACTGGTACAAATATCATATGCACTTAGTATAAGTACCTTATATATGTATAAAAAAAAATATATTTGATAATTATGCATAAGTATAAATAATGTTTTCGGTGGTATAAAAAAACAAAAATAAAATAAAATAACACATAAATACATTCATGATAGGTAAACTTGTATGGATCTGTACATGTAATACAAGTGTCTAGTATATTTAGCACAAGTACCTTATAAAATGCGGAGAAAAACAAAAATTATACTTGATATTTATGTATGTGTAAACAATATTTTCAGTGGTTTGATATAAAAAATAAACTATAAGAATTTAGAAAAACACACAAATAAAAACGTGTAAATGATAAAAGACGTTTTTGTCCAAAATTTTTCAAAAACTTGACAACAATTATGCAAAATATATAACCTCTAGAGCCATTATCTCTTCCACCTACCCCTTTATTAAATTGTCCTACTAAAAAAATTGTACTATCTCAAATTTTAATAGTTTTAAGGACATAAGGTAAAACCTTATTTTTGTTTTTATGCCTAAAAACAAAAATCAAGAAACATATCTAAGTCCCTTCACTTAATAAATCCATTAGTTAATTGCAAGTAAGAGGGTATTACTTTTCATCTTTTTTACTTTCCAACTACTAGAAACAAAAATCAAGAAACATATCTAAGTCCCTTCACTTAATAAATCCATTAATTAATTGCAAGCAAGAGGGTATTACTTTTCATATTTTTTACTTTCTAACTACTTTGATATATATATATATAATATATACCGAAGTTTAATAGGGTAACATTCAAAGGGGGTGAATGAGTGTATTTAAAAAAACCTTTTATATGAAATGGAGGCCATAGGATCACTCTTGTGAGAATTGCAAAAATAAAGAAAAAAGGAGAAAAAAAAAAAAAAAACGAAAGTTAGGGTG
This sequence comes from Vitis rotundifolia, assembly GCA_030254885.1. NCBI lineage: Eukaryota > Viridiplantae > Streptophyta > Magnoliopsida > Vitales > Vitaceae > Vitis > Vitis rotundifolia. The sequence goes on along the minus strand of CM058159.1, from coordinate 20,328,622 downwards.
TCATTGATAAGAGACTTGAGAAAGAGATTACATAAAAAGTTTTATATAAACCAATAAAAAAAGCAAAAAGACTATTTTACCCTCATGATAATATGAAACAACTAAGTTAGAAAACTACCTAACAATTCCAACATGATTCTTAATTTTATTATTTTTGAGTTGAATAAATATTTCTAAATAATTTTTACACATGAAGCTAATTTTATATTACATTTTCCAAAATTCAAATGAAAAAAAAAAAAAAAATAGAAGTCAACCTTTATAACACATGATATTGGACAAGAAGTTCAAATTTTGTACTATTTTTACCATTTTCTTATCTAAATTCAAAATCGCCCATCATTACAACCTTAGAAAACATGTGTTTCACATAGAAATGAAATTCAATTATTAAATTGAATGTTGTCACATATGATTTAATTTGAATAGTATGATTTGATATTGTATTAAGTGGAAAAAAAAGGAGACCACAATTTTCTTGTTGGGTTATTTCAATAGAATTAATGATTGTTGTTTGATTAAGAATGTGAATAACTAGAATTCAAATCAATTAAATGTGGGTGTGTCCAGACAAAGGACGTAGGTAACATGGTGATGTCCTTTTCTTTCTTTTTCTCTCTGAAAATTTGTGAAGGAAATTGGAACAATGAATTGCACGTGTCGTATTTTGAAAGTTTTACCTATCAAAATATCATTTAAAAAAGGACAAAAACAAATTACTCCAAGTAAAAAAAATGTTAAAATAATTTTATTAAAAATAAAAATAAAAATAATTTTAATATTTTAAATTTTTTTAATTAAATAAAGATCGTGTTTAAGCATGTAAATGTTTATAGACATAGTATGTAATTAAAATTAATAAGAAATTAATGTGTTTTTAAATTATTTAATTCTATTTATAAAGGGAAAAATACATGAAATGGGTAGTAAAAAACATGCAAAAGTAATTTACTAACTTTAAATATATGTATTTTTTTTTTTAAATTATCAAAATTTCAAAAAACCAAACATGGGTTGATGTTTAGAGTGGATAGAAATAAGATTATTTTCTAAAATGCCCAAAATATAAATTGATTTTCTTACTAATAAATCCTTCGTCTCGACTCCCAACTCGTTAGTGGAATTACAAAAAAATGAGAACCACACCATCTTTACAACACAAATGTTATAAAAAAAAAAATTTTTTAAATCAAGAAAAAACACTTTTTAACATTAGCGTAATCTTTCGGGCTTTTCTCAAAGGGAGAGAGTGAATGTATGAAAGATTATATATATATATATATATATATATATATATAAGCAGTTTAACTCCCGAAATTATTCCCCTTATTTTGTTGGATTGGATTGGGCCACCTACTTGGGCACCCAAACCTAATTCAAACAATTTTTTTTTATTAAAAAAAACAATAATTTTAATAGTGTTTTAGGTAATTTATTATATTACAAAAAGTTGATTTTTGGAAAATCATCTATCAAATAATTGTCCAAAAATTACTTCAAATAATTTTTAAATTTTTTAACAATGATTTTTTAAGAGTTTATTATATCTGATTTCTTTCTTTTTTTTTAAAAAAAAAAGCTTTCTAAGCATTAAGAAGTGCTTTTATAATATTCATGTAAATGTTAAAGTCATACCAATATTTCAAGAAAAAAAAAATTTCACATGATGGGAAATTTGAACCTATGTACCAATGGGTCCTAATTCCCAAAAATATCCAAATATTTACCCAAAAAAAAAAAAAAAAAGTAATGTATGAGAATTTGAAATTCACGTGGGGATAGGTTTTTGATTCCCAAAGGACAAAAAAACCCTAATAAGAACTGTGTACAAAGGAAATGGTCCCCATATGAATATAAATAGAGGCCACAAAGGCCAAAAGAAGCCTATGTTCCCTCACACCTTCATATTTTGGGGCAAAATTCCAAAAAAGTCATGCACTCCCCCCCATGACATCAAAGAAACTTCCACCCCTATTCAAATTCCATCAACCGACACAAAAATAAATAAATCAATAAATATTAAAAATAAAAATTGTCTTTCAACTTCTAGTCAAATTAATATTGAATTACATATATGAAAGCTTGGGTAATAATAATTACAATTAAAAAGGGATTTTTCATGCTAGAAAACAAGTTAGTTAGCCCATCTTTTCAATCTTATTTTCTTTGGATCTTGTCTATGTAATTAGGAGAAAAAAATCTATGTTAATCTTTATGTTTTCTTGGTCTTTGACTAAATTCATGCATTTTTTTTAGAAAGTTCTTTTCTTAGGAAAATTTTGTCCCTAAATTATTTTATTTTTTTCAAATATTTTACTTAAATTTACTTAAAACCAAACATCAACATTACAAAGAATAAACATCCAAAAAAGAAAATTTGAATTTTAGCTCCTAAGGATATGTTTGGAAACTATTCAAATTATTTTTAAAAATAGTTTTGTACTTTAGAACACAAAACAATTTTCTAATTTACACTAAGTTTGACATTGTTTCACTAGAAGTATTTTTTGTAAAAGTATTTTAAGGAGAATCACCTGTCAAATATTTTTTCAGTAAATATTATAAGTGATTTTTCATATTTTAAAAAGTGTTTCCTAAATTTTGTCAAACACTTCATTTTTTTTTTCAAAAACACTTCTTAAACAAAAAACACTCCTAGAATCAGCGCCAAACAAACTCTTATGAAATGTATTTGATAAAGTTTTGATACACTTTTTTAAAAATTTATGATAAAAAAATTGTTTTTCTAGAATAAATTAAACATGTTTTTAATTATTTTTATAAAATGTTCTCATCAATAATAATAATAATTAATTGCTTAAAAGGAATAAAATGATCCCCAAGTTTGTGAATTTAATTATTCTCATATTTTTACTTAAAAAATAACTCATTTTTTATATAAATATCCTTTCCCTTTTAAATATTTACAAGTAGGTTTTAAAAAAGAAGATTATTTTTACAAGAAAATAATAAAAATATTTTTGTTCAAATGATACAAAAAAAAGATTGAGAGTTAAATTTCAAATTTTGCGTCAATCGATCCCTTTTAATCAAATAATCCTTTAATTTAATTAAACACACTTTCAAATGTACATGTTTACATTTTCTCAACCCATTACTTGAAAAAAAAAAAAAAAATCATTTTAAAAATATTTTGAAGTGAGATTTTGAAAAAGCAAAAGAAGCCCACAATTCTCAGCCAAATTTACTCCCAAGACAAAGTCAATTGAAGCATTTACTCGCAAACAAACTCCCCATCCGAATAGGAACCATTATGTACTTTCCTCACTTTTACATTCAAAGCACACACCCCATTCCCTGTGATTCTCACAAGGCAAAACCACACTCCCCAAAAGCTTCAAAAAGTGTTCAAAAGCAGAAAAAAAGGAAAAGGTTGTTGAGAAAAGCTGCACTGGCCCACAAACGAGCCTCCTGAGAGGCAGCCAAGCCCTACCACGGTATACCCTTTTATGATCCCAGTGATGGGGCTATGCTACAAGACGCCCTGTATACCATCCACCCCTCACACCCTCCATTGCAGTGGTTGGATCCTAGATTTTATCAGGTGGGTCTCACTTACCAGTGGGGCTGTCGCCATGGATAATAACCGCCTTGAGTTTGAGCCACCTGCCGACACTATATTTACTACAGAACACATGAAAAATGAGCATATACACAGAGAGGGAAGGGGGGGGAGGGAGGGGGAGAGGAGTTGTTATTGTAACATAAACTGAACTAATGCAAATTTACAAATAGTTATACAGGTAATGTAGTTTCCAGGACTACACAATGTGTAGATATGTTGGGTAGTCGAATACAAGATGAAATAAACCACACCCAAGCAAGAATACATGGTAAAAAATGAAGAGGATCGGCTTTTCTTACATATAAATGAGGCACAACATTGACATCAGGAGGAGGGGGCTGGGGGGAAGAGGATGATGTAATTTTGAGGACTGACCTATGTCACAAATAACCCGAAAAAAAAAATAATGATTGCAATATAGAGCTATCAATGGACAAAGGAACACAAAAAATCTAGCTGGGCATTTTCAAGGATGGATGAACTTATTTGAAATGAGGCGGGTGGCTTTTACCTGAGCCACCCGAAGCCTTTGATAGAACTACCAAAACGAGGGTTTCTGGTGCAGATGCAATTTTTTTTCCTCTGCTTTATTCTTATTTGACATCTTTGGCCTACTCCTTAGCTCATCTGTTCACCAATTAGATCTAGACCCACAAGGAGGAACGACACACCTTGGAACAGCAAGAAGTAGAAGTGCACTCCTTGGGCTGATAGTAGGCTTCTGACAGCAGCAGTTAGTAGCAAGAAAGCCAGTGCAAGCTCTTTCCTATATAACTTGTTGGTTTTCTTCGGCTTGGGAGCCGTTTCTTGATGTTCTTTCAGTTTGTTCAGCTCAGAGAGCTCACTATCAGAAGATCCTCTATAAAGCTGTGGATGATTCATGGCTTTTGTTTCCCTCTCTGCAGCAGCCAATAGGTCTGGCTCTGATGATCGCCCTGCCTTTTTGGTGACAACCCATTCATATGAGCTTCCCAATTGGAACAACCCAGATACCATAGCATTGAATTTGGTCACAGACATTGTGTTTTCAAATAGGAGGTATGGAACAATGAAGGGGAATGATCTCGGGGCTGGAAGAATGTTTAGGAATGACATGAATACAGGGACATAACAGATAACCCAGACAGGTAACTCGGCTTCGGGGACAAACATGGTTAAAGGAAGAATTATGCAAAACAATGTGAAAGAATAGAATGGGAGGATAAGCTTCCTCAGAAGAAAGAATAGTAGTATTAGGTTCGCTTTCTTCCAGACTGATATCTGCAAAGTCGTAGGTGCAAAGCACAGTTCAGAAGATTGAAAACTGCAAAAGCAACTGTAGAAAATAATTTTGAGGACTACTTACCTTAGAAGTTATGATGGCTGGAAGGCACAGACGGAAAAGATGCATTGGACCGGAATGCCATCGGTGTTGCTGCTTCCTGTAAGCTTCATAAGACTCGGGAACTTCACAGAGGACCTGAAAATTGGCATGATATAATCATCTTCACAAATCAAACTGTGCATAAGCCTTGCATTACTTCCAGATTCCTAATTTTCATCTCTTTTTAATTCAATCGGGAAATATTAACAGATTGTTGAGCATATTTACAAGATTTCCCAAATTGAATTGAATCCTGGATTGTTACATGTTTGCACAAAACAGAAAAATGAAATAATTTATGGTCTTGGACTGAGCAATAAGATTACCTTCACTTCATTAAGGAAGATGAACTTCCATCCATTGAGATGGGCTCGGACTGCTATATCCATATCCTCTACGGTTGTCCTCTCAAGCCAGCCACCAGAGTCCTCAAGTGTTTTGATTCTCCAAACACCAGCAGTCCCATTGAAGCCAAAGAAATTTATGAAGACTCCATTGACCTGCTGTTCCACCTCAAAATGAAAGCACAAATTGATGTTTTGGAGGCGAGTCAACAAGTTTTCATCCTTGTTCACAAAAGCCCACCTAGCCTGAACCAATCCCAGCTCAGGATTATCCTGCAACACAAGGAAAAACAGATAAACAAAAATAAGTCTACCTAAAAAAGAACATTTGATCAGAAACTAAAAGAAGAGCTATTTTGAGTTCTAGCCACCTTAAAATGCGGAACTGTTTGCGTAAGGAAATCTGGGTTTGGTTGGAAGTCAGCATCAAAGATTGCAACAAATTCATACGCCTTCACATAATCACAATTCATAGCAGACTTGAGATTACCAGCTTTATAACCAGTTCTAACCAGTCGATGCCGATAAATTATGTTGACACCCTTTTGACTCCACTTAGACACCTCTCCCTTAATCAACCACTGTATGCTCTCATCGTCAGAGTCATCAAGAACTTGGATCAATAGTCGGTCTTTTGGCCAATCAAGTTGGCACACTGCTGATATCGATTGTTCATAAACCTAAACGGAATCAATTCAAAGTCATCAATCACAATTAATATTGTGAAGAATCCACTGTAGCAGTGTCTATTAACTTCATACCATATTCTACTATTACGATTTCCACTGCTACTTAAAAGGGGTACTTCACTTTTGAACAGTGTGCTCAAACTTATAGATCTAATCGAGAATGAATAAGTACAAAGATAAATTATCAGAAATTCTGAAGAATCAAGAAGCATTGAGATCCTTACCTCTCTCTCATTGCACATTGGAATCTGAACAAGAACCATTGGATAATCATATCCTGAACCCTCCAAATCATCAGACTTGAATGGATCACCCTCAATTCGAGGCTTGATCTTCTTGTACTTGATCCAGAAGCAACCTAAACAAAGCAACATCCGGTCTGCAGACTGAATTAGGAACAAAGCAACACAGAAGCTAGAGAGAACTTGGATTGAAGGTGCAATATAGTCAGCGCGGAACTCCAACCAGGCAACGTAAATGGCATGAAGCCATCCTTTAATCTCCAAAGTTTGAGGGATGTGCAGGCCACGGTTGTGGAAATAGTGCCAACCATTGAAGTGGGCAAACACTTCAAAAGCCAGAAATGCTAAAGACATTAACAGGAATGCTAGAATGGTCCTAAACAACAACCTTCCCCTGCCAGATTTCTCATTCTCCATGGTCACTCCTTGCCCAAATATCAACCTCTTCTTAATGGCACCAAGCAGTATCCAAAGGGCATTGCCAAGCCAGGAGAGGCAACCGACAGCTCGGTGGGCCTTGAGAAGCAAAACCCATGTAAATTGCTTGGCATTCTTCCCTCTGTCCTTGTCCACTGGCCTGAATGCAGCATCAGGACCATCTATTTCTAGTACGGAGTAATTGGGGTTCTCCATGGTCACCACCACTGGAGTTCCCTTCCTTGAAGAATCCTTTCCCCATAACCTAGAGAAATCTATGCTTGGAGCCATTTCTGCCTTCTAAATTGGACCGAGTTTAAACACTAACCACTCAGCACAGAGTCTACAGTCCAAGAACCAGAATTCAAGAACCTCAAAGTGAGAAAGAAATGCACAAAACCCAGATCCCAAAATAGAAAAACTCACAAACCCATGTCAGTTCAAACCACATACATGATACAAAAACCACAGCCACCACTCAGAAACCCCAAAATGAGCAAGCAATCTCCAAAACCCAGATCCCAAAATGGAAAAAAACTCACAAACCCATTTCAGCTACAACCAAAAAAACCACACCCACCACTCATAAACCTCAAGTGAGCAAAAAAAAAAACAAAACAAAAGACTGCAAGACTCGGAACCACAAAAATGGAGGAAGCTCACATACCCATTTGAGGACTAACCAGAGAAACACAGATCCAGAAGTAAAGAACTCATTTGAATGAAGTTTGTGAAGTCGACACGCCCAATGCAGCAAATAAACAGGCCAGAGAGAATGGAAGAGAAGTCTGAGAAGAGCATGGGGTTCTTCCTACTCCCAAAAAGCTCTACAAGGCCTACCCCAGCAAAGCAAATTACCATTATGGGGATTGCTTTCTGCATATGTTAAACCCTTAAGTACCAATCCATATGGGCATTACCAGTCAACAAGTAAAATCCAAACAAACACAATACTCATTTTACCTTTCCACAGCTTAGCATGGGGTGGATTAGATATGATTGATTCTTTAAGGGGGAATAAAAATAATAATTAATCCCAAAAAATTCCAACAAGAAAAAAAGAAAAAAGATAAAGGTAACAAAGAAGCATGGATTAAACCCTTACCCACAAGGAATCCCTTCAGTTTTCACTTGATAGTTGCAGAAATGATGGAGGGGACCCCAACAGTAAAGATTAAAATAAGCTAAATTCATAAAATAAAAAACAATAACTATATAAAAAGGACAAAAATATATATATTGGTGAACAATAGTCACAGACAGTGCAGATCCCAAGTCCGAACTGGCCTAGATCTAGTAAAAAAATATGAATAAATAAATAATTAAAATATATAAAACTTATAGTAGTAAAAGAAGTAAAGAATTGGGATAATAATTAAATAATAAAAATAAAAATAAAAACTATTATTATTATTATTATTTTAATAAAGTAAGGTGTGGAAACTTGTTCTTAATTTCTTACCTTTATTTTAATTTTAATTGTGGTAATCACATGAAATTTAAAAATGATTAGAGAATGGAAAGAGGTGATTAGTCCAAATTAATCCTCTTAAACATAATTAATTTGTTGCATGTTAAAATGAACCCTTTAGAAAAATGTTAATGTGAATGGATTTGTCATTTTAATTTAGAGTAAAATTTTGTTAAAAAAATAGAAAATATATTAAAAACATCAATAAATAAAATAATTCATAAATAATTTTATTAATTCTTTTTTTTTCATTTAATGATCATTTATCACATCAATATATAACAAGTAAAATATGGGAAAAAAATTAAATAATATAATTAAATTATTTAATAGTATAAACTAATTTCAATAGTATTAGAACAATTGATTGAATTTGTAAAATTATTCCAATTTTTTCAGTAATTGAGAAGTAAGATAAAATTGGAAAATGTAGATTCATGGGTTGGTTGGTTGGTTTTGAGCTGACCCTAATAAATGGCTTTGTTGGATTTGGGTACTACAAACTTAGTAAATGAGTCTAGTTCTACTTGTCAATCATGGCCCCAAATTGGACATCCCTCTACCCCATTCATTATTGTTGTTTTTACAACAATTTTAATTAATTATATACCACTATTTTTAAAAATTTTAATTAACATATTACTAAAGTATAAGGCTGTCATATTATTAAATTGGCATTTCTTTAATGTATCTTATCATTAAATTAAACTATATCACCATGAGAAAAATAATGAGAAATGTTTTTTTTTCCTTATTTGAGTGGGTTATTTAATTAAAACGGGTAATTGAAAACCCAATTTTAGAAATCCAACCCATCATCTTCTTTTCATCTCTTTTTGACAAAAATTCCTTTATATTTTTCTTGTAAAATATATATATATTTTTAATATACGTGTAAATACTTGAAATAATTAAGAGTGTTTATGTCAAAAATAAATTACTCTTCAAATAAAAAGATGGGAGGATTAAATTCATAAATACGGGATTATTTTATCCCTTTTAACCAATTAATTCTATTTGAATGAGCTATTAGTGTAGTGTGAAAAGTACAACAAGAATAATTACATATTAAATTAATTTATTTTCTACAATAAAAATATGTCTGATGACTGTTTTTTAAAATAGTTTTATATTCTTAAAAATAAAAATTAGGCTCAAAAACCTATTGGATCATTTCTTAACCCAATCCAAAAAATATTTTATCAGGTCATTTAAGAGAATTTTTTTCTAACTCAAAAACATATTTGATATTTTTATTTTATTTTTATAAAAAAGGGTTTTTTGAGAATTTGTTTTAAATTTTGGAACAAATTTTCAAAATCTTAAACATATTTTGAGTCTGAAAAAAAAATATTTTTTATTTTTTAAAAACAATTCTCAAACATTTTCTTAACTTTCTATTGTATTAATCTCAAAAGATAACATTTAACTTGTACATTTAATAGTAAAAGAAATAAAAATGGTGGGAAGAATTTTATATTTGGAAATTATATTTAAAATATAATAATAATTATGATATTTTAAAATTTTTTTAATTAAACAAAAATCTACTTTATATTTTTGAGAAAAAAACATGAATACCTGTTAAACAAACAATTTTCTAACTTATATAAAACATATTTGAGAAACTTTTGTCAAAAAACAATTTTTTTTCATAATTTGTTTTGAGAATAGATCGATTTTTTGAACAAATTTGGTGGTGTTCTTAGTTGTTTTTTTAGAATGTTTCAAATATTAATAATTTTAAAAAATAGAGATTACTTTAGAAACTTTGTATCTAGCATAAGTTTGCTGTAACTTCATGACAAATAAGTCAAAAACACTATAAGAAAAAATATTTTCTCGTGTTTGTTTTATTATAAAGTATATAAAAGAAAATTCAATATAATTAAAATTAGTAAAAAAATTATATATTTTAAAATTATTTAATCTTTATGTAGAATAGTCAAATAAGTGAAAACAGTTTGAAGTAGAGCATAAAAATAATTTATTAATTTTAAAATTATTCTTTATTTTATTTTTTCTTTTTTTCTATTTTTTTATTTATTTTATTTTCTTTGCATTTTCCCTTAAACTTTATGTACCCAAACAAAGCCTTAGTAACTAAGTTGATATATTTAAACATAGTAGAAATGAAGGGAAGGTGTAAGGAATATGCTGATAATATTATAATATGCGTGGAGAATGTTAATAAAAGTATAATATATACATGGGGAAATGCCTTGCTGGCTTTTCAAAGTTCAAAGATGCCTTCTGTCTCCACAATATTTTACTAATTAATATTATGTAAAAAAAATAAAAAGGAAAAAAAAAAGTTTATATATATCAAAGATTCCTTACATCTAAGACCACGCAAGCCTTTGGAATTCCTTTATTAATTTACTTGAAAGCTATTCATTTTCAATGGTTATCTCACACTCCCTCGAGACAAACTTTACATGCTTCCTTTTTCTTTTTTTCACCTTTTTCAATTGATTTTTTTCCAAGGTTTGGTTTTCCATTACTAAAGAAAAAAAAAAACGAAAAAATTATCACTTTTGTTCCAAAAGCCTTGCGAGTTAAGCGAGTTCTTTTTCTTTTTTCAAAGGTAGTCATTTTCTTTCCCCGAACCAATGACTCGCTTGTTCAATACTGCTAACTATTATAGGAGGATGCCGCCCCCTCGAGAGTATCAATTGCTTTGGTTGTTGAATCTCATGCAAGTTGAGTTGTGGTTGTGTTGGCTATAAGTGAAACATAGGCACTTTAGGTGTGTATTAACCATGCACTCTTGCGACATGTAATCATTGTAATGTCTTATGTATGATAGAGGTGGTGTGGTAATTGACCTCTGTACTAATGGTTACCCCTAAGGTTCAATGAATGAATAAAGTTATGATTGTTCCCGGATAAATGATTTTCTTATATTTGATTTTGTTATAAAAAATATAAAAGAAAGTCAAATATAATTAAAATTATTAAGAAATTAATATATTTTTAAATTATTTAAACATAAATCTTTCGAGATCTAGACATCCACTTATATACTTTTGGTTTTTGGAAAATGTGAGGGAAAAAAAATAGAAAAGAAAAGTAGAAGAGAATAAAAAATAGGTTTAAATATAATAAATTATTTTTGTGTGCTTATTCAAACTTATTTTACTTATTTCCTTTTATCGTATAAATATTAAATCATTTAAAAATTATACATTTTTTATAATTTTTAATTATATTTAATTTTTTTTTTTTTTTGTATATTTTTCATGCTGAAATCAAACACGAGAAAACCATTTTTCTTAATAATATTTTTTTTTCTTTCCTTATTTCTTTATGAAAATCAAACATAACCTTAACATATGAATAGTCCCATCGCTATTTTTTCTTTTAAATCAAACATTCTTATACCTTATTCTCTCATTTTTCTTCTCTTCAATAGAAACTTAGGGCAAAATCTTAAGCTTTGTTTTATGAAGTGTTTTCGAAAATAGTTATAAAAAATAGTTTTTGAAAATAATTTTTTAAAACAATTTGCTAATGATTTGAAGAACAAAAGTATGTTTGGAAAATTGAAAATGTCATTTAATTTATTTTCTATGTTTTTAAATATGTTTTAAAAGTAATATTTATTTACAATGCTTTATTTTTAATCATTCTTCATATTTATGTAATCGTTTTTTTGAAACAATTTTTAGAAAACAAGTGAAAAAATTTGGAAATAACTAAAAGGTATGTTTTATGAACACCATATTTTCTATTTTTTGATTGTGAAAAAATATTTTTTTTTTGTTTTTCTGTTTGGAAAACAAAAAATTATTTTAAAAAACATTTACCAAAGAATGACCTAATATGCCAAGTGTCACACCCCTGAGTTTTCCCCTAAATTTTTCACCTAGGTGTGCGGTGCTAAGGACCTTTCCTTAACCAACCTTTCTTCCCAGCACTTCAAAAAGGAAAGTAAAGCAAAGCAACAACAAAGTAATAAGGACACAAACGAGATTACGGAAACCTTCCCAAGTTGTATTAAACTCACTTGCAAGATATAAAATTGTTTTTCCTGAATCAGAGAACAATGCTTACACCCCTAAGCATTCAGAGAACCATCTCCCATCTCTCATCTGCCCTCTCTCAAGGATGCAGGAGCCCTTTTAAAGACCTACTCTGCAGTTTACATTCGAAATTCAAATTTCAAAACTTGGAGCCAATTTGGTGGTTATGCAACTGGCCACAACCGCCCAGAACTGCTTGCATAACCACCCACCATCCAGATAGTGGTCTACTCGTGAACCACCCACTTGCACCAACCCTCAGCACCTCAGCCAACTACCAGTCCATGTAGCTGACTGTTGACCTTGTCTCTTGTTGCCCCAACTAGCTATCACTAGCTAGCTGCACTGCCAGCTGCCATGTTCTCAGCCTTTCTCATCAAGCTGCTAGTGAGTCCTCCTAACAAGTTGCCTCCTTCCCCGCAAGGTGCCTCTTGTGACCGAGTGTCCACCAACGCGTCTTTGATCAAGACCTTCTGAAGCATGCACCAACCAGTTGACTAGGTGTCTGGTGCATCAGTGTGCCTTTCTCACATTGATGTGTCAACCCATGCCATGTCTAGGAGCCCATGGTTTGGGCGTGTTGCTTGCTCCCACCATCAAGTCCAGCTCCATTGCAACAAGCCATGGCATTGCGCCCATGGTTGATCTCTCTTGGTGCACAGGGCATTGCGCCCTTATGTTATGCATAAACATCATGAGTCAACTGCTGTCTAGTGCCCCATCAAGCCATGGCATTGCGCCCTTGTGCTGTACGTAGGCATCATGAGTCAACTGTTGTTTAGTGCCCCATCAGGCCATGACATTGCACCCATGACTTCCTTAGTTGGCTCATCGCATAAGGATTAGGCGCCCTCGTGCCTACACAGGGAGGAGGTAGGCCATACCAGGCCCCGTGCTGTTGCGGCCACGGGGTGCACGCCACACATGTCGTGGAGCCCATGTGTGCGTGCTCGAGTGCCTTCCATGTGTCCTAGGCACGCCCAAGGTCGTGTCATGGTGCCCCCTTGGTACGGTCAAGGCTTTCCCTTGGCGCCCCCTTGAGTCACCTACTCCCCTTTAAAGAGCAATACGAGCCGTTTTCATAATTTCTGGATGAGACATCAACATGCTAGAGGAGACATAATGAAATATTTAAATAAATATAAATTAAATTCCAAAATAACCCTCAGCCTCCATCTACACCAACTCCATAGCCAACATGTGCCAGGTGTGCGCGCGGTGCCTGCTTGGTGTGCACGTGGTGCGCGTCTGGCTCGCCCGCGGTGTTCATCTGACTCTCCCGCGGTGCTCGTTTGACTCGCTCGGGGTGCGCACACGATGCGTGCGCGGTGCATGTCTGGCTCGCACATGGCCTCCTCACTTAGTTCCTGGGGTTTGAACCACCAAACCTCCAGGCCATCCTTACTCTCCGACTTGGCTCTCATGGGTGCAAGGCCTACCCATGAGACCATTTCCTCAAATTTGAGTCAAGTGGCTACGGGGCTGACACCAAGCTGGTTTGTGTTATGATTTATGAAAAGGTGTTAGAAGTCAAGTCAGTATAACTTTATAACATCTTTTACATATTTTAGTTTATATCCACATACTAATATTATATTTGTTTCGCATAAATATATTTTAAGATTTATTATTTATGTAATTATTAATAGATATTTATTATAATAATAGTTAGAAAATATTTAGGAATAAAGTGTTTTAGAGATGAAAACGTTTTAAAATATGAAGAAAAAAAAATGATGGGATTGTGCATAGAGGTGACAAGGGGTTAGGTTTTTTTGGGCACCCACTCCACCTTACTTCTAATAAGACAGGTTTGTAATTTAAATAAATAAGTTAGGAACAAGTTTTAGATTTTTTTTAAACCCAAAATAAGTTTGAAGCAAGTTTGGGCATTACCTTGTCTCACCTTGCCTTGTCCTGCCCCCGATTATATTGAAATTAATTTAATTTAATTTAAATTTCATTTTCCTATAATAATAATAATAATAATAATAATAATAATTTTCAATAAAATAAGTTATACAAAATTATAATATTTTAATTATTTATAAAATATATTTATTTTTATGTAATTAAATTTTTTTTATTTTTAAAAATAAAACTTAAAAAAAAAAATAAACAAGATTTCTCATACTTGCCACTCCCGTTTAATTTTTTTAATGGGACCAAAATGAGAATTGTTTTGAATACATAAGATGGGGTTGGGATGAAGGGTGATCCATCCTAAACTTGCACCATTGTCATCTTAAGTGTGTAGACTTAAAAAGATGGAATGCTATTAAGGATGTTTTAAAATTACATTCAAAAAGTGTTCAAATTGATAACATCAAACACTTGAAAAAGTGTAGAATACTGAAATTTTGGATACTTTTCTCAATCTTTCTATTTCTAATCTCCAAAAATAAAAAAATAAAAATGTAAAAAAAGATTAAAAAAAAAATTATATATATGCATTTTTAATTTCATTGAATATGATTATTTGCTTATTTATTATTCAAAAAATACAAAAAATTTCAAATATGTTGCTATGGTGATGTAGGGATTAGAAAAGAAGAAAATAAGAAAGAAGATGACAATGCATAGATTTGAAATGATATTTCTATTCTTTTACTAATTTAGATTTTTGTCATAAAAATAATGACAATATCAATGGATAAAGATTACATGGATGCAAAAATGAATTTTCATAACTTAAAACTCAATTATTTTTAATAATCTAACATGTAGAGAGCCTTGTAAGAGACTAATATTGGTATTACAGACAAAAATAAATCCTAAAAATCCTGCTTGATTTAACCTAAAAACTTTTTTTTTTTTTTTTATTAAGATCAATAGAAACCGGTAGATTAAAAGTGGGTTTGATAGTGATTATAAAAAAATATTTTTAGCTTTTCCGATACTTAAAATTTTTTTATCTTTTAAATATTAAAAAGATTAAAAACGCTTTTCAAATTCATTGTCTATCTCACTCTAAAAACTCGTTTATTTGAAAACATTTTTGAAAATAACTCTTAAAAAAATATTTTTTGAAAACAATTTTTTGATGTTGTTTTAAAAGAAAAGATATGCTTGATAAGTTAGATGTTGTAATTTTCTCGATGTCAAATATTTTTAGTTTATAATTATCTTTTCATGGAGTTGAAAAAAAAAAAAAAAAAGCGATACTTTTCTTTATTTCTTTTATTTTTCACTAAACTCGAACTTTTAAAATACGAATTAACTTTTTATATTAAACCCGTTTCTTTAAATATAAAATCAGTTTTTTTGTAGATTTTCTTTTTAACATGAAATAAGTTTCATGTTAAAAATTTTTAATGTTGAATTCATCTTTTCAAAAATACATTCTACTCGAAAGTGATGTAACTTTAAATTATTTTTTATGTTAAGATATTTTTAGAATATTTTTAAAAAATACACAAACCCAATATTCTGCACTGTCTGGTTTATTTTTACATATTACATGTTCCTGTTCCGACCTTCCCTTCCTTTCCCTCGCCTCTCCCTGACTCTCACCAACCCCCTCTCTCTGCCCTTTGAGCAACAAACCAGTCGTTTCAAATCACAGATCAGGGAAGAAATCCAACGGACCACATGGCTCTATCAACATCTCTTCGTTCCAATCTCATCAAACCCCTCACTGCCCTCACCGCCTTATCATCCACCCACCGTCTGCGCAGTCCCTTTTCCTCTTCCGCCGACGACGCCACCGTCCTCACCATCGAGACCAGCGTCCCCTTTATCGGCCACAACTGCGAGCCACCCTCGCGCAACGTCGAAACCACTCCCAAAGAGCTGCTCGGATTCTTCCACGATATGGCGTTGATGCGCCGGATGGAGATTGCTTCCGACTCCCTCTACAAATCCAAGCTGATCCGGGGTTTCTGCCACCTCTACGATGGACAGGAAGCGGTGGCAGTTGGTATGGAGGCCGCAATTACCAGAAGGGATTGCATCATCACCGCCTATCGCGACCACTGCATCTACCTCGGCCGCGGCGGAACCCTATTCGAGTGCTTCTCCGAACTCATGGGCCGCCAGTCTGGGTGTTCCAAGGGGAAAGGTGGCTCCATGCATTTCTACAAGAAGGAAAACGGTTTCTATGGCGGCCACGGTATCGTCGGAGCTCAAATTCCTCTTGGTTGCGGGCTGGCCTTTGCGCAGAAGTACTCCAAGGACGAGACTGTGACGTTCGCCATGTACGGTGATGGAGCAGCGAACCAGGGGCAGTTGTTCGAGGCGCTTAATATGGCGGCGCTTTGGGATTTGCCGGCGATTTTGGTTTGCGAGAACAATCACTGTAAGAAATGAGGGATTTTATATAATTGGAATTGAGTGGATGTGTGAGTTTGAATTATTTGAACTTTTATGGGCAGATGGAATGGGTACGGCAGAGTGGAGAGCAGCCAAGAGTCCAGCATATTACAAGCGTGGGGACTATGTGCCTGGGTTGAAGGTAATTTTTACATGCCTCTGATTGGACTCTCGGGATTACCGATTGCCATAGACTTTTAACTATGTGATTGCTGGAGTTACTTGAACTCTCTTCGAGTTGTGTCATATTTTTGAAGTTCTGTTTTTATGATTGTATAAAATTGGTGATGGGTTCTATCAAGGTTGAAATAACTATTTTATTATCAATAGTAGTTGTTTGTTGCTGAAAGCCACATATGCTATTTTATTTTAAAATTCAAGTTTTGACAGACCAAGTAGTAATGAGATTTAAGATGGTGGTTTCTTCAAAGTTGATCCAGTTTTTACAATTTTCATGGTTGGCTTTGTGGTTGCAGATAGATTTTCTGTTTTAGTGAGCAACATCACTTTTCTTTAATTTTATTCTATCTGATCTTCCTAAGGACTTGAATTTTTTTTTTGGCAACATCAATTTGCATTTATTTTGTTCTATCTGCAATTTGGACTTCCCAAGTACTTGAAAAGTTTTTAAACATAGGGAATATTTTCATCTGTAAACTCATCATGGTTCCTCATGGTATTAGCTAAGATCAATTTAAAGATATAAAAGACTGTGTTTCAAAGTTTTTAGTTTTGATACATGGCATGTGAGTGTTGTGTAAAATATAGCAACAAGGGAAAAAAAAATTAAATTGTGAAATGTGTTGTACCTATCAACAAGTATGGAATTGGGAGCTTACTCAATATCTCGTCAGTTTAAAAACATTGAAGACTTTTTTATCTGACTGTTTTAAGGGGTATATGGGCTTGTTCAAAATGGGGAGGGGGAGGATTTCTGTGCAGAACTGTGAGATATTAGAGGCTTTGGAATGACCCATGGTGTATTGGTAGCAAATTGAACGTAGTCTATTTCCTTGAGGAAAGGAGAAACTGCTTAAGAAGTTGAGCAACAAGGAGATGGCTTTCATATTTTATTGAGGAGCTTCCTTGAGGGACCTCCCTTTGGCTGGCGCTCCTTTTACTTGGTGTGGTGGGTTGAATAACCATTCTTCTTCTTGGTTGGATGGATTATTGGTACCATAGGAGTAGGAAAATCTCTTCAGTGGCCTAACCCAAGTTTAAGACCTATTTCCGATCACTCTCCCATTCTATTGGATAGAGGAGGGATGAGGAGGGCTAGGACACCCTTAGGTTTGAAAGTATGTGGCTGAAAGAGGAAGGGTTCAAGGACCTGATCAGAAACTGGTGGCCAAGCTACTCTGTTGGTGGTTCGTGTACCCACATCATGGTAACCAAGCTCCAAAACCTCAAGCTTGATCTTAAAGCTTCGAAAAGATATGTTTTCGAGAGTGTAGGCAACAACAAAGTTGCAACCCTGAATCAGATAGGTTTTGGGGATGCAAAGGAAGGGGAAAACTATTCTTCCAATTGAAGAGAATGAAACTACAAGAAAGGCACGAAAGGAGTATTGCAAATGTGTAGAAATGGAAGAAGTTTCTTGGAGACAAAAGTTTAGAGAATTATGGCTTAAAGAGGGAGACGAGAGTACAAAATTTTTCCATAAAATGGTCAATGCTCAAAGAAGAAGGAATTATTTGGATAAAGTTAGGGTAAACAATGTTATGTTAGAGGAAGTAGGCATTAAGTAGGGGCTTGAGGGGGTGGCTAGTGCTTTTCATAGCCTTCTTTCCGAATCGTGGGGCTAGAGACTAAGCATCAGTAGAATGACTTTTGAAAATTTGGATAGAGAAGAGTCATGGTGTTTGAAGGCTCCTTTTTCGAAGAACTTTTCAACCCTCTCTAATTTGCGCCAAATTGTTTCTCTATGTCCTTTTGGCAATTCAACTAGGACTTTGTGAAGAGTGAACTGATAGGGTTTTTTAAGGAGTTTTTCGAGTTGAGCATCTTTCAAAGAAGTCTAAATGCAACCTTCTTAGTGGTGGTTGTGAAAAAAGGGAGTGTTGAAGACTTAAAAGATTTCAAACTATTAAGTTTATTGGGTGGTTTATACAGGCTGCTAACAAAAGTCTTAGCTGACAAGCTTAACAGAGCAGTGGGTAAAGTGGTCTAGGCATTCTAACATGCTTTTGTGGATGGAAGACAAATTATGGATGTGGTCCTTATTGCTAATGAAGCCATTGACTTGAGGATGAAATGTGTGGATAAGGGGATCACTTATAAGTAGGTTTTTTTTTATAGCTAAAGAGAGTGTATGTTAACATTTATAAGTAGGATATTGAGAAGATTTCTAATCATTTCAATTGAAGCTTCTTATTAATAGTTTTGGATAAAATGAGTTTCAACTTTAAGTAGATGAGTTGGATCAAGTGGTGTATCTCAATGACTCGTTTATGATAAATGGAACCCCATTAGGTTACTTTCAAATGTCTAGGGGATTGAGGTAGGGTGATCCTTTGTCCCCATATCTTTTTACCTAGCTATGGAGGCTCTCTTTTCTATACTACATAGGGCAAAGGAAGGGGAATTTATCTTGAGTTTCTCAATTGGTAGAAGAGGAGTTGGACAGGAGGTGTCCCATTTACTTTTTGATGATGATACTCTTATCCTCTATGATGTCTCGAAAGAGAATATAAAATACTTGAGTTGGACTTTCATGTGGTTTGAGGCAATCTGAGGCCTCTATATCAATTTGGAGAAAAACAAGTTAATTCATGTTGAGGATTATTAATGTGAAGTAGCTTGCTAAGGTAGTGGGGTGCAACGTGGGATCCCTTACTTCTAGATATCTTCGCCTTGCCTTCCACTAGGAGCTTATTTCATGTCAACTTAGGTATGGGGTGTGATTGTGGAGAGATTTCAAAAACAACTTCCTATGTGAAAAAGACAACACTTATCAAAAGGAGGAATACTAACTTTGATTAAGAGCACCCTTTCTAGCTTACCAATTTACTTTATGTCCCTCTTCACTATTCCAAGGAAGTTGAGTCTGGAAAAGATCCAAAGGGATTTTCTTTGGGGGGCAGAAGCCCTTAAGATCAAGTTGTATATGGTAAAATTGGTCTTTAATTTCCAAGAGAAGCGAAGTAAGGGTTTGGGTGTTAGAAGTGTATTTACCCTCAACAAAGCTTTGCTTGGAAAGTGATAGTGAAAATTTGCTTGCAAGAGTGACTCCCTTTGGAAATAGATAATTTCGGGGAAGTATGGGGAAGAAGTGGAGGGATGGTGCTCTTGAGGAATGAGAGCAGGGTTTGGGATGGGAGTATGGAAGGCTATTGGAAGTAGGTGGGAAGACTTTAAAAATAGAATGCTCTTTAGGGTGGGAAATGGGTAGAGAGTGAAGTTTTGGGAGGATAGGTGGTGTGGGGGTAAGACTTTAGGTGAGACTTTCCCCATGCTTTTCTTAATTGCATCTACCAAAAATGCATTCATAGACGAGATGTGGGAGCAAATGGGGGGGGGGGGATGTTGGAACCCCAAATTCACTAGACAAATCCATGATTGGGAATTAGATGAGGTGGAGGCCTTTTCAAGCAATTGCAGGCACAATCAATTTGTCGTGGTGTAGAGGATAAGATGGTTTCACATGATACAAGAGGTGCCAATTTCTCAATTAAGTATTTCTATTCCTCTCTTTCTTTTGGAAGTTTAGAGATGTTCATTACAAGCATGGTTTGGAATTCTTAAGTCTCGGTGAGAGTGAGTATTTTTTTACGTGGAAAGCTACATGGGAGAGGATTTAGACATTGGATTAACTTAAACGGAGGGGATGAAGATTCTGAAATAGATGCACTTTGTGCAAAGTGATGAAGAAACAATTGATATTTTTTTTTGGGATAAAAAACCAAAGATGTATTAATTAAAGATAATAAAACATAAGAAGGATTATAAATCCCCCTCTTGAAATACAAACTTGATCAAAACACCTATGAAAACCTCCGTTTTACAAGGAGATTTGTACAAAAAGAATAAATAGACTATACAAAAATACAACTTGAAAGCCTAACCCAACTCCTCACCAAGTAGGCGTAACCCTAAGGAGTACATTCCGTGGAATAGTTGATCTTATCCTCCTACATTGTCCAGAAGCAATCAATGTTATGGCATTTTGTTTTTTCTCTTTTTGGGATTGAATGGGTGATTCACTTTTCTATGAAAGAGATCCTTTTAAGTTGGCATAGATCTTTTGTTAGGAAGAAGATGAGGAAAGCTTGGAGAGTTGCTACCTTGTGTTTATTTTGGACATTCTGGAGAGAAACGAATAGGAGAGCTTTTGAAAATATTGAAAAAGGTGACCAAGCAATCAAACAAAACTTCAAGTATATTTTTTGGGAGTGGGTTAAAATGTACATAGGTGATAATTTTTTGTCCATATTGGACTTCATTGATTGACTTAACTTTAAGTGAGGTGAGAGAGTTGTCTTTTGTGTTTTCCTTTAGCATTGTTTGGCCTTTTGGTGCTTTGTTTACATCATGTATACCCTTTCACGCCTTTTTGTTTGACACTTTTAATATATTCTTTCTTTGCCTATGAAAAAAAAATTTCCTTCTCCTTATCCCTCATAGAAAAAAGAACCTCAAAACTCAAAAGTAGAAGAAGAATAGAGAGCACCTTCCTTACTTGAAAGGACAAAGAGAAACCAAACCTGGGGATTGAAAAGCTGAATTCGTGACAGTGGCCTCATAGCTGCTGATATATTTGGATTGGAGACCTAAGGCTCTTCTTTGTTAGTTTCTAGTGAGCTAATTGGCTCCTTGTTAGCCGAAGACATGACGAGAAGAAGAGAGATGGGTCTTACTGGTGGAGGTGGGGAGATCGTAGTGAGTTTAGCTAGGGGGTTGTTGCGGTCGGCTTTGACAACCACATATTCCTTGAAAGAGAAGATGATCAAGAGAGAAGCACTAAAGAAGGGTTGATTGGCGGTGGAGTCCAAGTCTTTCAAGATCTCTTCTTTCTTCTAGAAGAGAAATTGTGAAGAAAAGATTGTGGAGAGAGGAAGAGGATTCTCTAGATGGATTAAATTTGAAGAAAAAGGTCTTCTTTTATTATTGGATGGTGCAATCAGTTGTTGTAGTCGGAAAGATGGAACTATTTCCTTAAGGAGAATGATGGGAGGATTTATAGATTGGAATTAAGAAGCAGAAGAGATGACAAATTTTTATTGTTCTCAGTATTCTCAGTTGAGACAAAAAGATTTTTTGTGATTTTCCTTAAGGGAAAGAACTTATTAGGTTGGATGTCCCTTGTAGAAAAGATTCAAACTCTGGGTCTAAGCTGAAGAGCTCTCTCTTTGATGGTTGCAAGCAATTAATGGTGAAAGAGAAATGAGTAGGTAGTAACCTTAGGAGCTTCTAAGGTAGTGTATGAGAACTAGGCGAGCGAGTTAGTTTGGTTGCAATTCAATTTGTGAGAGGTTTCCAAGAAGATGGGTTCTATGAATAGGTGTTTGGTGGGCTAATGGGTGGACTTTGTGGGCTCAATACTTAACCTTAGTAGGTTGAGGAAATTGTTGTCTATGTTACATGGGTTCACTTGCGGGTGTCAAGTGTGGGTATGTCTAGGTGTAAGATCCTTTGCATCCCAAAATCTTAGGACATGGGAATTGCATTCAAAAAGACCTCAGTTGTCATTATTGCGGGTGTTGTGACTAGGGTCAGACTCCTATTAGAGGGAAAAGAGAGTCTTGGACTATTGGGGTCTTTGAATGAAGTATGGTTTTCTTGCATCTGTTAGTAAATACTAGGCCTACAATATTAGTGATAATTGAGAACTTGATTTTTTATGATGTATATCATATTTGTTTTACGGTTAGGTGCCTTTTGTAAATTCTCCTTAATTTTCTTATCAAAAAATATTATTTTTTGATGGGTTCTTATAAAAAATATATTATATTTCTTCTGTGGTGGGTTTTATTACATGTTTCACATCTTACTACAGGTAGATGGTATGGACGTTCTTGCTGTGAAACAGGCATGCAGATTTGCTAAGGAGCATGCTTTGAAAAATGGACCCATTGTAAGTTTACTTATCCTGCTGTTTCCATTTTGTATTCTTAAAAATTCCTCTTGCAAACTACTATTGTTGTATCAGATCTTCTATCTTCTAATTCTGCATCCTGTCATTTTAACTTTCACATTCTACAAGTTGCTGTTTCTTATTTATTTATTTTTTCTTGATATGCAAATAGAAAATAAGATTAAGGTGGCATTTATTTTTTTAGCTTAATGTTGAATGCAATTTGATTTTAGACTTTATATGATTTGTTTTTGACTTCTTTTTTTTTTACAATTGTTTTGACTAAATAGAAAAAGGAAAAATATTTGGTTCTTTTGTTGAATGTTAAAAATAACTTTTTGAAACAATCAAACACAATTTCAGCACTACCCT
This sequence comes from Vitis rotundifolia, assembly GCA_030254885.1. NCBI lineage: Eukaryota > Viridiplantae > Streptophyta > Magnoliopsida > Vitales > Vitaceae > Vitis > Vitis rotundifolia. The sequence continues at coordinate 20,305,729 of CM058159.1, read as the reverse complement.
CACACTATTAATGCTTAATCCTTAACAAAAATAAAATAATATGTAGAAGAGAGATGGAAGGAATACAAAGTGAAAAATTCTTTTCCCTTTACCCTTTTTTATACAAAGGCTCACATATATATATACAAAAAATCATAACACCTAAATTAGGAACTTTCCTAACTCAATTACGACAAATCCTTTTGATCATAAGATTGCCTAATTCTCTTTACAAAATCACAACTTCCATAATTCCATTCTTTCATTCTCTCTCAAGCTGGTGAATAGATGTTTTCCATTCGTAGCTTGGATACACTTAAACCTTTTATGAGTATATCCGTAAGTTGACGGTTAGTAGATACATAAAGAGTACAGATCGATCCACTATCTAGTTTCTCCTTGATAAAATGTCTTTCAATTTATATTTTTGTTTTGTTTGATCGTGTTGCATTGGATTATGTGCAGTATTGATTATAGACTTATTGTTGCAGTAAAGTCTCATTGACCCATCCCATTTAATCCTCAAATCCTCTAAAATAATCTTCAACCATAGTAATTCACAAACTCCTTGGGCCATTACTCGAAATTCTGCTTTTGCATTGAACCTTGCCACCAAACTCTGTTTCTTATGTCTCCATGTCACTGGATTCCCACCTAGAAAGGTACAATACCTATTAGTTGATTTTCTATCGATCATAAATCCAACATAATTTGAATCTATGTATGCTTCAATTACTAGTCCCGAGCTTTGTTTAAATAAGATGCCCTTTCTTGGAGGCCCCTTAAGGTGCTGTAGTGCTCGTTAGTAGCTTGCAGATGAACCTCATTAAGATTGTGCATGAATCGACTAATCACACTTATAGCATATCTGGTTTTGTGTGAGAGGGGTAAATGAATCTTCCTATTAGATGTTGATACATCTCTCTACCGTAGTATCTTCCTCAACCTCTCCAAGCTATGATTAGGATCAATCGGTGTGCTTACTGGTTTACACAACAACTTCCTTATTTCCTTGAGAAGGTTTGTTATAGATTCCCGTTGAGAAATAAAAATTCCCTGTTTAGAATGTGCAACCTCAATTCCTAAGAAGTATTTCAACCTTCCTAACTCTTTAATCTCAAATTCCTTGGTCAAGCATTGTCTCAAAGTCTGCCTCTCTAGTTCATCATTTCCCATCATGATGATGTTGTCTACATATACCAAAAGAGTTGGAACTCCCCCTGAATTTGAATGCTTGATTAACAACATATGATTTCCTTGACTTTGTTTGTACTCCATGTTTTTAATTACTTTTGCAATCTTCTAAACCTTACCCTTGGAGACTGTTTCAGCCCGTATAATGTTTTATTCTGTTTACACACCTTTTTAGTGGCCGAGTCACTACCAAATCCAGGAAGGATTTCCATATAAATCTTTTCTTTTAGATCTTCATTCAGAAATGCATTTTTGACATCGAACTGTTGTAGATCCCAATTATAATTTGCTGCTAATGATAACAAAATCGATTGTGTTCATCTTGGCAATCGAAGTAAATGTCTCGAGATAGTCCATATCATATGTCTGAGTGTATCCTTTAGTCACCAGTCTTACCTTGTACTTTTCTAATGTCTCGTCTGCTCTGTACTTAATAGTATAGTCCCACTTACATCCTACTGGCTTTTTTCCTACAAGCAAATCTACCATCTCCCAAGTTTTATTCTTCTCTAGGGCCTTTATTTTTACATTCATGGCTTGTCTCCAATTTTCATTAGATAAAGCCTCAGATAGAGTGGTAGGAATGTGAATATTGTTCAAACTTATTAGAAAACTCTTATGGGATGGAGACTTTTGAATGACACAACATGGGAAAGTGGATACAAAGGGCATTTAGTGCATTCCCTTGTTCTATTACTGATGGAAATAGGGAGATTTGATTTATAGATTTTTTAGATTGAAGTCCTGACTGGGTTTGTGAGGAAGGATGAGAAACTGTTACCTCATTTTCAGAAGCTGGTTCAGATTCTTGGACTTGTATAAGTTTAGGGATTGCAACTTTCTTCCTTGACTACACTTTGCCAGTCATTCAATTCTCAAGAACAAGGCTCAAGTGGTGACGACTTGGGTTTAGAGAAGTAGGGTACGAATATTGGAATGGACACTGGACCAGAAACTATAGGGGGGTTAATGAAAAAGGGATCAATGAGATAGGTATCTTGATTCTTGTCTTCCTTGATCGAATTCTCCCCTTGAAGATAAGGAGCAAAAAAATAGGATTCACTCTCGTTGAAAGTAACATCTGTTAAGACAAAAAATTTTTTTATGGTGGATGGTAACACTTGTACCCTTTTGAGTTGAGGAATATCCCACAAAAATATATTTGATTGCTTTTAGGTCCAATTTTCTCTTATTTGGACCGTGAACATACACAAAAAACACAAGTTAGTTTAGCTTGTTCCATTCTTTAGCAAGTCCAATTATCTTCCCTAAGTCCTTGTCCTGAAATGCACAGTGAGTAGGGTAAACAATTACATTGCAACATAAATCTTGTGTAAGCTTTTGTATAGAGACAAGATTAGTGGATAACTTGGGAACATGAAACACATTTTTAATTGCATGTGTAGGACTAATTTGGACACCTCCTACACTTGTGACAATGGTTAATGGACCATCTACTGTGACTATTTTTCTATTGTTTGGACAAGAGTTATATTTGTTAAATTGGTGTGATGAATGAGTCATATGATATGTGGCAGGCTTTTTGTTATCATGGTTTGAAGCTCTTGAATGATCAGTCTTTTTGTTATCAATAGTGCTAGCCTTTTGATCACTCCCTCTGTTAGCAACCATAGCCGAGCCTTCCATATTCTGAGGTTTAAGTATGACACTTCTCCTACTTTCTTTTGCATGGATAATAGAAATAGTCTCATTTAAAGTTAGAAGCTCTTTGCTTAGAATTTGAATTCTAACTTGGTCAAACTCAGCTTTGAGACCAACTAAGAAATCATAGGCTCGATCTTTTTCGATATAATTATTTAGGATTGTTGAATTGTCAGGACATTTTGTCTCAATGCATCTTTAGTGATCAAGTTTTTGCCATAAAATTTTCAACATATTGGCATACTCCTTGGCTGTCTTGTTTCCACATTTTGTTGCTCTGGTCTTGACTTTAATATCGTACACTTGTGCTGCATCTAGTGCCTTCGAGTATGTTTGGTAAAGTGTATCCCAGATGTCTTTAGCAGTCGTTAAGAACATTCAAGTGTCACTAATTTTAGGCGTCATTGAGTTCTACAACCATGTCATAATCATTGAGTCTTGCTTATCTCAGGCGCCAAACTGAGAGTCTCCTTTCCTTGGTCTCATTCTCAGGAGATGACTTAATTTCCTTTTTCCCTTCAGAAGGGTACGAACAAGTTCCGACCATTTTAAATAATTCTTCCTATTAAGCCTGTATGCTGCTTAAATATTCTGCAATTCTCTTGTGTTGTGACTGGTAATCACTCTTTCAGATTGAGTCATGCCAATGATAGTTTTTGATATCTAGGGCATTTTTTTTCTTTTCCCTTTTTTTTAGAAATAAAAACAAACTTTAAAAACTTTTTCTTTTAAAAATATAAAAAAAGAACTTGGGGTTTGAATAACATGTTGAGTCGTGTTATAATCTTAGTGGACAGCAAGCAGAGGTCTTCGTCAAGGATCCTAGGGTCTCGATCTTCGGTTGTATTAGTGGTGCAAAAATGATGGTGGTCTCTGGCTGCTTTTGCGATTTATACCTGTAGTGACAATTGCGAGGATGACGATGGGAGGCTGAAGCGATCTTAGTGAAGATGGCGTGATGACAGTGCAGGGTGGAGATGACTATGGCACGAGGACAGGACGTTTGGTGAGGCTAAGAGGTGGATACTGCAAGGCTAAGACAAGGTCGACAACGAGGGGCGACGGTGATGCAGAGAGCAACGACACAATCTCTGATTTGTAATGTGATGATGATAGTTGTTGCTAAGGTCACTAGTGCGAAGTCGAGGGCACGATCTCGGTTTTGTGATGAGTTCACAAGGATGTCGGCAGTGCAAGGGTGTGATGACAATGGCTTGATGACGATGACTACTTTGGTGTTGTGTTCACAATCTGATTTGTTGCCATGGCTTGATTCAAACAAGAAGAAACTTTAAGATTGATGATGAAGGTCGATTCTGGTCTTCAACTTGGCAATGAAGGCCAATTTTTTTTTTCTCTTCCTAGATTTACGAGCCTAAAGGTTTGATACCATGGAGAAGAGAGATGAAAGGAATACAAGGTGAAAAATTCTTTTCCCTAAATTCTTTTCTGTACAAAGGTTCACATATATATACAAAAAATCCTAGCACCTAAATTAAGAACTTTCTTAACTCAATTACAAGAAATCCCTTTGATTAGGAGATTTCCTAATTTTCTCATCAAAATCAAAACTTCCTTAATTCCATTCTTCCACATAATAAATAAAACAAGCAACTTAATACTTAATACTATTAAGTTATGTTTAGAGTTAAGCCAAATTAAGTTCTATTTAGATTTAAGTTAAAAAAAACAAACACCACCTAAGAGTGCCTAACCAAAAAGCGGGTGCAATTCCAATACGTTGGGAGTCTATGAAAAGCACAATAACAAATATGGAAGCAAAAAGCAAGTACTAAGAGAACATCTATACAACCCATCTTTTACCCAAGTCAACAATGAAATCCATCAGGGAGAAGTTAAACACGCATAGGACCCTAGCCCAATAGAAAAAGGTGATTAGTCCTTTAACACTTGATCTAGATGCTCCTCATCCCTGAAAATTCTGTTGCTTTGTTCATTCCTAATGCACCAACAAAGATTTTTTTTTTTTTATGGGGGATGGCACTTTCCATATTTTTCTTCATTTCTTGTACGATGCCATGTTAGGAGAAGCTCTTTGATAGACTTTGGGAGTACCCATTTGTAATCTAACAAAGCTAGCATAAGGTCCCAAAGCATTCAGGCTTTGACACAATGGATTAGATTACGACATGTCATTTCCTCCTTTAACTTATGTTGACAACATCTATTAGCTAACTGCCAGCCCCTTTCATATACTAATCAACCATCAATATAACAAACAAATGAACTCACAACGAGGCCCCACAATTCCAAATCTCTTTGGTTGGGAACTTCTCAGTGACGTCAGCATAAGGGAAGAATAATAAAATTTGACAGAAAAGCTCTCATTCTCCACTCCCTTCCATGCCAATCTGTCTTCACCTGCTCCTCCAATAGTCACCACATGAATTTGCTAACAAAATTTGTTACTTTCTCCAACTCCCAATCATGAAACACCCTAGGAAAACAAGGGGTCCAAAAACCACCCCAGTCCTCCATCCAAAGATCCTCTACCCTAATTTTTCTATTAGAAGCAATTTTGAACAAGGAGGGGAAGGAATCATTTAATAGGGACTCTCTACTGCACCTGTCCAACCAGAACTGGGTTTTAAGCTCATTCTAACACAGATGCTAGTTCTATGCTACAATTGATTCCACCTATGTTCAATAGCCTTATAAAGCCCCACACCAAAGGACTTCCTAACGTCTTTGGACGTCCAATCATTGTCGCTCTCACCACACAACAATAATCTTTTTCTAAAAACAATTGTGCTCCACTGCACACCTCCATAACTATTTTCCAAGAAAAGATTTGTTTATGGTTGCAAGCATTTTTAAAGCATGTCCTCCATTCTTCTTTTCTTGACAAACTATGTCCCACTTCAAAAGAAACATCCTTTTCTGACAGCTACTCCCATATAATAAGTCTCGTTGAATACTTTTCAACTGTTTTTCCACTGCCTTAGAAATGACGAGGAAAGACATCTAACAAATTGGCACACTCAAAAGGGTGCTCTGAATAAAGGTCAGCCTACCGCCTCTGGATGGATGCAGCTTCTTCCAAGAGGTCAATCTCCTATGGTTTATTTTATTTTATTTTTTTGATAGGTAAATAAAAAATTTCTAGATAGCAACAAAAAAATGTACAGCAGAGTAACAGGACATATATGACAATACTAAAAGGCAATGCCAATAAAGAGAGAACACAAAAAACAACTCTCTATCTCCCTCTGCAAGCTTCCAACCAAACGATAAAATCAATTAAAGGCATCGGGTCTTCTTCTAAGTACAACCTAACCTATAATAAAATGTTACTTCTATTGATCAGGAGCACTTTATCCAGCCTTCCCATATACTTTGTGTCCTTGTTCAGTATTCTAAGGGAAGTCAGATTGAGACTTGAGAAGACTTAAAGGGACTTCCTCTACTATCCCACCTTTTTCTAATTGCTCTCCATAACCCAACCTCATACCTATCTCTTAAAACTACAGTTTTTAGTCTTAACCCTTGACCTGTAACCTGTTTTTGCCGGAAATTGGCGAGTTAGGGAGACTTTGTCTAGTCGGAAAGGGAGGTATCATCTTGACACGAAGTGATGTTTTAAAATCTTGAGTTTATTTTTTAAACTTTTGAAATAGCCGATCTTCAAAAACTCAACTTTCATGTAATAAATGTTTTCACACTATAAGCTGAAAGTTTTAATTTAAATAAATATTATAATAATATGTAATAAATGGTTTCACACTGTATTTTGAAAGTTTAATTTTAAAATAATAGTATAATAAATGCATTCACACTTATTTTGGTTTTAAACTTTGATTTTGAACGAAAAATTTCAAGGTTCCTGCCATTGCCTTGACTGTGAATAGTTAATTATGGATGTTGATGAGAAAAGTTGGTATTAGAGCGTCATGTATATTGTTAGTATATTAATTAGGAAAAGTGACTGTTGATTCAAATTGATTTTTAGAGTACCGAACTTTATCTTACCCCATTAAAAGTTTGATTATATTTGTTTCATCTGTTTATTTAGTTTGCTACAAATAAAGTTAGAAAAACATAATTTAAAAGAAACATTAGAGAAGGTTAACCAAAAGGTAGATAAACTTTTAGAACAAAGAAATATAGGATCATCAGAAGAACAAAAATTAAATAACCTTTTAAAGCAATTTGAAAACTTTAGTTTTGGAGAAAAACTAGTAATTAGAACATAACAAAAAATAAATCATTTTGAACCAAAAAGTTTAGCAATAAAACCATGGAAATAGTAGAAGCTATAAACCCCAAAGATAATGTAAAAGAATTTATTGAAGAAAAATTAAAAAGGCAGTAAAGGAAGTAGCACCTTACAAAAAACAATTAGTTCAAAATTCTAAAATAACTAGATTTTTAAACCAACATACTATAAGTTCAATAGGAAATATTGTATATTTAGACTTAGTGTCTCCAGAAACAAAACATAAACTATTAAAAAATAAAACTGATAAATATATGCATTTAGGAATAATTTTAATAGGAATAATAGGACTTCATTGTTTTGTTCACTTTTATGTCCTATTGTTTGTTGCTCATACTATTGGTCAAATTTCCAGGTTACAGACTGGCTAGAAATTTATTATATAAAGAATTTACTAAAAAGATGCCTAAATGATAATACATTTGATGTATATGTGCTTTACAGCTTTGAAGTCTGTGATAGTTTGTTGATTGATAATAATAGGGTATTTGTTATGAAAAGATACTGAGCATACTTCCTCTGATAAAACAAAAATACTTCCTCTGATCAAAATTACGCTAGGATGGGTGCAGGATTTGACTTTTTCTTTTTTCTTTTTTTAAGAAAATATGTTTAAGTTAATTTTTATGGGGATGATGGCACATGTAAGACAGCATTTCTGGACACAATGCAAAAAGGTCCAAAAAATTAATGTCCATTGCTATTGTTTGTATAGTGTACACAAGTCAAAACATGCATAGCCACAAATATATATATATATTATGCAGCTGTAAAGAAAAAACTATTATGGAGATCAGAAGACCAATGGTAAGGAATTTAGCAGTCATGGACACATGGCTATTTTATTTGTCTAGCTTCCTTCAGTTCATAGTGGTGAAGTTTCTACAATTTAATTTGACATATATATATGTGTGTGTGTGTGTGTGTGTGTGTGTTAGATACAATAAAATTACTCTATTTTGTCTCAACGCATCATTATTGTATCTTATCCTTGCATGGTAGAAGTATGAATGTATGATTTAACAGAGGACATGACCTCGGATAGAGTTGAATGGCAATGTTGATTTCCTCAGGTAGCAAGTGTATTCCTTGTCATTTTTTTTTTTGTTTGCATGGCAATGATTTTTTGTTTTACCTTCACTCTGTGTTTCTTGCTTGAGCTTTTCTTGTCTAAATAAAGGATTTTCCATCCTACCTGCCTGCAATTCTTTCATTCTTTCCAATTAAAGATTTTTGTTCTTGTAGCATTTTGTTCTGTTCCCCAATTTGGTTGGTGCCTACATGCTCTGGTACCATTTCATGTCTTATAAGAAAATGTTGTTGCTAGTAATTTCTCACTTTTAGCATGTCTGTCATCATTTTACATGAGATTGACTTATTGATTTATCTTTCTTCTAAATGCTGGTGTTCAGATTCTTGAAATGGACACTTATAGGTACCATGGTCACTCCATGTCCGATCCTGGGAGCACATACCGTACGCGTGATGAGATTTCTGGTGTGAGACAGGTGTATATGCTATGATCTTGACATTTTTTTGTTTGCTGCAGTGTGTGTTGACAATTTCCTGGAAGTTTCATGTATTAAATAGTTTTGGTGGCATGTTTTCTAGGAACGTGATCCAATTGAAAGAGTAAGAAAGCTGATCTTATCTCATGAGCTGTCTAATGAAGCGGAACTAAAGGTATTTTATCAACTTGGTGCATATATACATTTTAGTTTTTGAAATTTTTATGTTTTGCCATTGGATTCGAAAATTTCATGATTGGGGATAGAGATTATCTTTGTCATTGTCCTTTTTATTTATTTTATTTTATTTTATTTTGTATGTGTTTTTGCCTTTTTCCCTTTCCTTTGTTCCGTCTCTCTCCTCCCAAATTGGCTTTGGGAATGGACTCCAGCATTGTGTTTAGGAAGAAAATCTATGTAGCAGAAAGAACTTGGGAATTTGGATATGACAGTGTAAATGATGTCAAGAGAAACTGCACGGTTATAATATATCTGTTTTTTTACAGAGTATTGAGAAGGAAATCAGAGGTCAAGTAGATGACGCTATTGCACAAGCCAAGGTAAGAAGATATTGTTATGTTAATCGTGATTGTTCTGTAGCTCTAGTAAAAGAACTTCCCCCTGCCCACATACTATAACTAGCACAGTTGCATCCTTTTTAGACTTTGTTCATATGCCTTATGCCCTTTGCTGTTTTTCTGTTTTACCAGGAAAGTCCAATGCCAGATCCTTCTGAACTCTTCACCAACGTATATGTGAAAGGTTTTGGGATTGAGGTAAATTTTATCTCCTTTTTATTCATTCATTTCTTTTGCCAAATCTTTTGTTCCTTACCATTCCCTTCTTGGGAAGATTGAAAACAAGCTTCTACCTGATTTTATTTGCTGTCAATGGTATTGATTTAGATACCTCTTACTGATAAACAGGGAACTCTCTCTTTATATATTGTTCAAACCATTTGGGATTCTTGAAAGCCAAAATTGCTCTTCCAGTATAAACTTGCTTTCTATTGGGGGAAAGTATACTGGAGGCGAACCTATGCTATGCACAAAAATTATAATGAAAAGGAAGATTTTTTTTTTTTTTTTTTTTTGTAAGTTTAGAGGCCTCAATTCATCTATAATATAATCTAGTGAGACTACGCATTTACAGCTGGTTTTTCTTTTAAACATAGTTCATTTAATACTTGTATCACAATCATACCTCGAGTTCAAAATCTACGACATCATCCTCAATAACTTACTGGCTCCCATCCAAATATGAGTTTCAACATATGCCACTTGCACAAAAATTGATTATAACAAAAGAAAGTTTGAAAGGCCAGAGATGAAACACAAACATACTTGTGCATTCACGCACAAAGCCATCATAGTAATCATGATGTGATTTCTGGAACAAAATATCAGTACAGATCCAATTGCAAATTTATGCCTTTTATGCAACAAATATCATCTTTGAAGCATGAATACCTAATTCATTAAACTATTGAATTTCAAAAGAAAATAAGCAGGTGAAGCTTGGAAAGAAAGCAATACAAAGACTCTAATATCATTCTCCTGTTTTTGCTTTCTAAATTGAAATTATTGGAAGTAAAAATTCTTTTTTCTGTAACTAGACGGTGTAACTGTTATTCTCCTCTGTTGCAGGTGGCAGGAGCAGATAGGAAAGAAGTCAGAGGGGTGCTTCCATGAGATCCAAAATTACGAAAATGTTCCAACAGCCCCACCCAAAATAAATAAAAGGAGTTAACTGTGCTTCCATGAGATCCAAAATTCCCAAAAGGTTCCAACAGCTCCACCAAAATAAATAAAAGGTGTCAAGTGATGAGGGTCATGTCTTGCTGTATCCTCTTTGACCCTTATTCCCTGTATAGAAAATTGATTCTTCGCAAGTCACAGTGTAGAATTTTTACCTATGAGGTATGTATGTAGTTTTTTGGGGGTGCTTGCAATCCAACATTTCTATGACTAATTTGAATGTGGTGCTTTTGTGCTTCTGGCATCACTGGCAATCAAATTTCACTTTGATTGGTGAAAAGTTTCTTTACACAGAATCTATAAGTGGGTCTTCCAAATGTTTAGCATTTTGATTTTTGCTCTCACTTTATAACTTTGTTCATCTTCATTTGTTTATTTGGTAAGACCTTATTTTATCTAGTGCTTTTGTGAAATAGATGTCATTTTCATTTCCCTTACCTTTTGCATTGAACAAATGCAACTTCTTTGGAGTTGGTGCTAAAACCCTTCGGTTATATTGAAATGGTAATTGATGATGCATTGAAGGGATACTGATGTTGATTTTTTTTTCCATTGATAGTGGTAACCAACTGCAGAACTTGCGCTAGTAATTGGCATGAGGCATATATGAGCTATTTATAAGCTTGAAACTAGAAGAAGAGATTCAAAATTTTCAGGTGAAAGAACTACCGGAAAGGGGCACTGAGAGAGATGCACCTAGTAATTGGCATGAGGCATATTTAAGCTAGTTAGAAGCTTGAAAGTAGAAGGGATTAAAAATTTTCAGGTGAGAGAGAAGAGAACACAAAACACAAAGAGATGGAGAAAGACAAGATTTCATTCAAAAATTTTGAGTACAACACTGAAGACCATAGAAAATGTAGGGCATTTAGATGCAAGAAATCATGGCATGCATCCTGATATCATGGTAGTAACGGCAGACATCCGGTTGTTTGCCGAGGACTTCTCTCAAGCCCAGGTGTGTGGTAGTGTTCAAAGTAGCACTTGAGGAAGACTCTTGAGGCAGGTGATTAGAATTTAGAAGAGCTTGAACGATGTCAGGTGCTCTTCTCTTCAAAGATGGATCCTATGTCCTCACCTGAGAACCAACACCATGGTTCAGACTAAAAGAAAAACTATGTACAAAGCAATGTGTGTGCAGAAATTTGTATAATAATAATTATGCAAAATTTGCAACAACTTACCATTTTACCTTTTTCCGACTCCGCTCATACCATTAAAGCTTCAGCTAAGTAAACCTAAACAAAGAAAAATAATAAAAGTAAATGTTGTCTTTCTTGAAAACAATAATCCCATCACAATTGAATTTAATTGTCCATTGGGTTTCATTTGGAAATTTTAAATATTTTGGAGGGCAATTTTAGGTGGGAAAAAAGAATATAAATAATGAGAGGAAAATCATAAGGAACTGATTAATCTTTCGTTCAATTCCAAAAAAACCCTTTGAAAACATCACATACCTCCTTGTGAAGGTGCCATTTAGTTCATGTTTTCCTCTTCAATGGAACCTATTTGCCAAGAAAACTAAAGGTCAAGAAGAAAACCAATAATATTATAATAGCAAAGAAATAAATACTGGAAGTAACAGAATTCTAAGAAAATTTAAATGATTAATAGATTGTAGTAGAAATGGTGAAAAGGAAAAAATTAATGTATGAATGATTAACTACTGAGCTCTCAATTTCTACTGTTTAAAAGGTATGAAGAAATTTAGGTCGTTAGATGAAGGCAGAGGTGGAGCTAGGGCATATACCCCCTTTGAAAAAATGTGGGGGATTAAGGGATTAGGTCATTAGATGAAAGCAAGGGCATAATTAGGCAGTGCCCACAAGGGGCATATGCCTCCTCTGAGATTTTCAAAAAAATGTAGGGGTTTTGATGGTCTGACCACAAAATTTGAAGGATTTAGCTGCTTACCACTAGGCTATGCAAATACTTTGGTGTTATCTTACCCCCTCTAAAATAAGTTCCATATAATGCCTCAAACCTGTAATGGAATTGAGGGGCGAGGAATAACATTAATGATATTAAAAGTGCAAATAAATGAAATCAAAGTATAAAATAATAATGTTTAATTGTATGCATGATGCCATTTGATTAATCACATTTGTGGATGATGACCTCCTAATATCATAGTTAGCACATAAGTACATGAGACACACATTAATAAAATTAAACAATATTCTTAGACAAAACTTGTTTAAAAGAATAAATAAAGTCAATATTACCAAGTAAATTGCAAAATACTTAAAAATCTTGGTACACAAATTTTAAAATTTATAAATAAAAAAATTTAGATGAAAAAGTTTATAAATATAATTTTAATAGCTTTCGAATCCGAAAAAAATTCAAATAAATTTAATAATTCTTTACTCCTAAGGTCTCAAAAATAGAACAAAAAAAATCTGTAATTTCCCTATAAGATTTAGGGTTTATTTGCAAATGAATTAATAAAGTGAATTAAAGGAATTTAGTAATTTATTTTTCAATTATCCATCATGTGCATGCAACACATAATTATCAAAGGATTTACCATGATGTATTGTCTTAATAGTAAAGAAAATTTCTTAAAAGGGGAGGAATAAAGGGATAACAATTTCTCCTTTGAGCTTGCACTAGATTGGTTAGTGATTTTCCTGATCACATAAATCAAACAAACTCATAAAAAGCATGTAAAAAAATTATGTTTGAGATGAAATACTTACAAAGATTAGAAGTGGTAGGAATTGATAACAGTCGGTGATAAATCGAAATAGATATCCGATTTTGGTTAAATCTCTTTCAGTGAAATCATAGAACGATATGTAAACAAAACAATATCAAGGTTATGACCGATTTGAAAAAATGAAGTCATAATTAATAAATAAATAAATAAGGAGAATTCAATGAAGAGAGATCTTAAATGAAGGGTGTATAGGTTTGGACAAACAAAAGAAGATACTTCGTGCTCTCGATGTATTTGAGAAGATTACTTTACTATTTATAATGAAAACCTAATATCATATCATCAAAATCTTTTAAGTTATTTTTCGATAAGATCAAGAGAGGTAATCAATTGCAATTGCAAAACTATAAAAAAGGAAAGAAAAATATATGGCAATAAAAGGGGCACACTCCACACACACAACTACAAGAATACCATCATAGGCTTTGTATGCATCTTCTACAAAGCAAATTTTATGATTAAAAAAAAAAAAAAGTTTGATGAAACATGGATTGCAATTAATAATAAAATGATACATTATTAAGGTAACTTGTTCAAAGTTTCAATCAATGTAATACATTGGATTAAACAACTTAAAAGTCCTATTGCCTCCAAGATAATACTTCATTGATAACCATGTTTTCAACTATTCTATTGTATACATTCTCCTCGAACTTTTTCTTTTTTCCTTTAATTTGTACACATATGATGCACATACATCCAATGATCTTTGCAACAAAACACTGACATCCTCCCACCTCCCTCTAGAGCAAAAAAAAAAAAAAGAGAGTACTAACAAACAGTTAATAACAACAATATTCATCGCTCATTTTATCTAAAAATCAATTAACCATCATGAAATAAAGTTTAAAGCAATTCCTAGGCATTGCATCACATTCATCTGAGACTTAAAGCAAGGTTTTACTTTTTTGAGTCATCATTTTTCGAGGGGGAGGTTGTCTTAACCCCAACACATAATCAACATTATTCATGAGGGTTGCTACCTAAAAGGTAAGGGCAGAAGGAAGTTTTACTACACAAAGGGGAAATTAGAATCTACCTAATTCTAGGATCAATCTTTGGTAGACCCTCCAACCCTATTTCAGTCTATTAGTAAATATGATCTCAATTTGAACCTTAATGCCTGTTTTTGTGAAGAAAGTTAATTGATTATCCAAACTAAGAAATATGAATATCCAACATCCCTAGTGAGTAGTGAGATAGAAGATGACACAAAAATACTATCAACCTAAGTCCCCATTCATCTACTCAGCTCACAAGATCCTTGAACCAGTCTCAGACTAGTTGTAAAATAATTAAATTAGGGATAAGAAATCCTCTACTTCTAGAACAAGCCAATACCTGTTGTTTTTCCAAGTACCAAATTTGATCCCTTCAAAACTACACTAGGAGCCTATTTGGACACTGGTTTTAAAATGGTTTTTTTTTTTTTTTTCGAAATCGAAAACATGTTTGATAATTTTTTAACAAAAAAAAAGCCTTTTGTTGATAATTTTTTTTGTCAAATATGAAGCTTTTTAAAAGTATTTTCACTTATTTTTTGAGAATAATTTTAAAAAATAATTATCCGAAAATGGAAAATAGTTGAAAATAAAATACTGTAAATGCAAGATATTTAAAAAATATTTGAAAATATAGAAAACATATTGAGAACATTTTAAATTTTTAAAGAGACTTTCATTTTAGAAAATATGAAAAAACTATTTTTTTTAGAATTGTTGTCAAAAACTGTTTTTTAAAAAGTGTTTTCGGGAATGTTCCAAATTAGATCTTAAATGTTTTATTGATAATAATAAAATAAAATAAAATGACTAGGAGACCTCAGATTTAATTAGGCTTAAGCATGGCACACAAGTTTTGATTGATAGAATGTTAGTTCTAAGATTTTGGAAGCAATTTAATTATAGGTTCGATAGAGACTAATAGAGTAGAAAGTAACTTTGAAATCTCTTATTAGAATAGGGAAAATTGTAAGGTAACATATCACATATGACACTCCGAATTTGGGTTGTTGAAAATATATAGTAAAATTTTAAGTGCTTTTAATGGAAGTGTTTTTTAAAATAATCACCTATAAAATGCTTATTTGGGATGCACTATTAGTGATTTTCAATTTTTTAAAATGATTTTCTAAATTTTATCAAATACTTGATTTTTCTTTAAAAACGTTTTTTATATTATAAATACTTTTTAAAAGCATTGTCAATATATATATATAAACATAGATTTGTTTGTAATATCTCATATCGGATAAGAAAAAAGGTTACTAGGATTATATATGTATGGATTTTTTTTAACTATATAAATACGTTTTAAAACTTTGAAGGTCCCCTTTGGACTCAAAGTAGATAATATCTACACGGTTGAATGTTGGTCGATACAAATGTTCGGGATCCCGTAATCTCATAGACACGACATTGTGTCTACATAGGGGGCTAGTCGTTACAAAATCTATAATATTTTAATTAATATTGCAATAGTATTATTTTGTAAACTAATTTTCTAGATATAATCTAATTAAGGAAATTACAGTATCTGGACCATAACTGGGCTCAGCCCATTTCGATATATTCGGACCCAGTCCAAGCGAAATCCGGGTCCTAGCTTATATTAGGGTTAGGGTTTCACTGACTTTGAATTTCCTCGGTGAAGAAGGCGAAGATCAGAGAGAGAAGGAAAGAAAGAAAATCAATGGCGTCGGCAGTGGGATCAGGTGCGGCGGTGCCGTTCTGGAGAGCAGCGGGGATGACGTACATATCCTACTCGAACATCTGCGCGAATCTGGTGAGGAACTGCCTCAAGGAGCCATTCAAATCCGAAGCCCTCACTCGCGAGAAGGTCCATTTCTCCATTTCCAAATGGGATAATGGCGTTCCCCAGAAGCCCAGTAATCCTCTATCTCTCTCGATTGTTGCTCTTTTCTTTAATTTGTTTTTGTCGATCCGCTTGGTTGCCGAGAAAAATTGTGAGGAAAAAGAGGAGGAATTAAAGCATAAACTCATCATAGCTTAATTTTTTCTTTTTCATTGAATTTAGTGGTTTGGTGACTCTGGATCTTTTTAGAATACTTTTCTGGATCTGTTTGGTTGCCGAGAAAAACTGAGGGAGAATGAGATTAAAAAAATTGCGTAGAAAATAATCATAAGCTCACTCTTTTTGTTTCAATCAGTTCTGGATTTTTTTTTTTCTTTTTTCAGATTGTAGTGTATGTCATATTTCTTGGTAACTGATTGTTTGATTAACGAGAATCTTGGTTGAAATTAGGAATTGTTTGGCTGCTGAGGCATTTTGAGTGAATAAGGGTGAAAATTTGAATTATTTTTCATTGGCCTGAACGAAACTTGGACTATACTAGGCATTATAGGACTTTTTTATTTTCTTTTCTTTTTTCTATTGGAAACTGAAACAGCAATGTAAAAAGAAGGATTCAAATTTTCATTCTTTTGTTTGTTCCTTTGATTCTCAACAAGCAATTGGAGGGTTAGGATTATTTTGACTTGTACTTCTTGGTTGAGATATACACTGCGAAAGGAAAATGCTATAATCTTACTCTGAGCCCATGTACTAGATGACTTGGATGTTGCCACGACAACACCTTGTGGCTAACATGTCAGTGCAATGGGTGAACATGTCAGCATGCATGATGCAAACTGTCATCATTGTGAAGAATTAGTAAAAGGTTTGCTAACAGTATTTTCCATTTCCCATGTCAGTGATGATGTTGGTTGCACTAACCTCTGTCTTCACAAATGCGTTTCCATCTCCTGCCTATGGTGTTGATGCGTGTTTAGAGTGGTAGAGGAATTATAAGGAACTTATAATCCCCTTGGTTTTCCATGTGACTTATTAATAGAATGTAGACAAAAGCCCCACTCCATGCTCTTTCTGATTGTGAAAGGCTGTTTGACCTGCTGCTGTTGTTTTTTTCCAAAAATAAATAAAATTTTTAATTTTTTTTAAGCAAGAGAGAATTTATCTGAAAAAACCTATTTGACTGTTAGTGAGTCTCATAGGTCAGCTGGATAATGTACTTCAAGGTAGAATCTTACAAAGTTTTGAGACCTAAAAGGGTGATATACTTCTGCTGAAGAGCTTAATAGATAGGTTTTACAATTTAACTTTTTTGCATGTTAAATAGAAACCTCTTCACCATACAGATTTTTCTTTTTCCTTTTCTTTTTTTTACTGATTAATACTTCATTAGAAGTTATAACTGTGCCGAATAAGCTTCTATAGGTGAAAATCCTTGCTTGTTCAATGTTAGACTGCCAACAATACGTGGTTGTATAAATGAATTTCATTCATTCTGCTGTATAAAATTCCTCGTTAATTTATTTTTTTGTTGTTTGCTATCCAATTTCCCTGCTTTCGAGCTAGCTGCTGAGTGTGTCAGTAACCATGTTGGTGAATGCTTGCTTTTGATTATTTTCAACTGGTGATGCATATTAGTCGTGTAATATGGAAATTATTTCAGTGTTTGTCATGAGATAATTGTCCGCTTCTCTGAATTTTCCTGTTATCTTTGATCTTTCTTTATTGTGTGACAATATAAAAGATATTCCCTAGTATAAATGTTGTTAATAAAATAAGAATGTTTTATATCCACAATGTTTTATTAATTAAGCTGATGAACATTGTTGAATCTGCAAGCTTGGGATGCAACCTTCTTGATAAAATTGGTGAATACAATTGAATCTACAAGCTTGGGATGTAGTTTGGGGTGGGGGAAATGATATTAGCCACAGGGAAGTTTGATTATAGAGGAGCCAGTTTTCCCATGTTGGTGCTGCTTGTGAAAAATTGGAGGAAAGATGAACCTTTACAGTGTTGTACTATAAGGGAGTTGTGGGCTGTTTCTGCGTGCAGTGGCTTAGGAAGTGAAAGAGTTTCATTCAAGAAGGAAAAGTCAGTTCAAAAGGAGGGGTTGGAGGATGCTGAATGGATGTTATTTGTGTAAAAGGAAAGAAGAAATGGCTGATCACATCCTCCTTTCATTGTTCCAAAGTAGTCATGTTATGATAGTTAATTTATGCTCTCTTTGGATTCCAGTGGGTGATGTTCTACTTATTCAGAAATGTTCTTCTAAGCTGGAAGGTATCCTTTGTTGGGAAGAAGAGGAAGAAAAGCTTGGAGAGCAGCTCCTTTGTGCTTGTTTTGGACCATATGGAAAGAGAGAAATGGGAGAGTGTTTGGAAACTTTAAAAAGACGGATCAAGCAATCATTTATGTATAACTTTATGAGTGGATTGGAGTGTATATAGTAGATTGATCATTGTCTATGATTGATTTAATTGATTGATTAAACTCTTAATGAGTGTGTGTATTTTTTGTGCAGCCCTTGGCTATGTTTGGCCTATTGGCGCCATGTATGCGTTTTGTGTGCTCTTTTGTTAGGTGCTTTTAATATAATTGATCTTTGCCTATATAAAAAAGTTGTAAAGCAATCAGGAATGAGTGGTTGTTTTTGAAGAGTAGACTAGCCTACCAAGTGGGTAATGGGCGGAGAGTGAAATTTTGGAAGGATAAATGGTGTAGTGATGAGCCCCTTTGTGAGTCATTCCCCTCCTTATATTCTATGTCCCTGACTAAAGACGCTTGGGTGTCGGAGGTTTGGAACTCAGAAAGTGAAGGGGAGGGTTGGACCCCTCTTTTTTCAAGGGCATTTAACGATTGGGAGATTGCAATGTTGGAGCGTTTTATGCTAAAGATCCAAGCTATCAGAGTGCAGAGGGAGGAGGATGATAGAGTGGTTTGGACGGCTTCAAAGAGTGGGGATTTTTCGGTTAAGTCGTTGTATTCTATCTTGGAGCCTGGAGAAGCTCATCTGTTCCCCTGTAATGGTATTTGGAGAGTGAAGACTCCTCCTAAGGTAGCCTTCTTTGCGTGGGAAGCTGCTTGGGGTAAAATCCTAACTTTGGAGTAAGTTCAGAGGAGGGGGTACTCTATGGCAAATAGGTGTTTTCTATGTCTCTCTGAATTAGAGACGGTAGATCACCTTTTACTTCATTGTGTAAAGACACGGGTTTTGTGGAACATTGTTTTCTCCCTGTTTGGTGTGGCTTGGGTTCTTTCGTGTACAGTGAAGGAAACTCTACTTGGGTGGCATGGAACTTTTGTGGGGAAGACTCGGAAAAAGGCTTGGAAAATGGCCCCCTTGTGTATTTTTTGGTCAGTCTGGAAGGAAAGGAACTTGTTAGCTTTTGGGAATGAGGAGCTTTCGCTTCAGAAATTGAAATATTCTTTTGTATGTAATCTCTGGTCTTGGGTTAGGGCGTCTATAGTTTTGTGCCCTTCTTCTCTTGTTAGTTTTTTAGATTGGTTAGGCTCTAAGTAAAGGTTTTGAGCCTTTGGGTTTCTTGTGTATACTCCCTGTATACGTTGAGGGCACTATTTTTGGTGTTTCCTCTTTTCTTGGAATACATATCTTTTTACTTATCAAAAAAAAAAAAAAAAGTTGTAAAGGTCATTTTGTGGTGAGAAGAAAAGGAAGTTGTGGAACATCGCTCATTTTGTTTCATGTGGTATTTCTGGAAGGAGAGGGGTAAGCATACTGTTAAATGAGGGAAACCAATGGACTTTGAAGATGACTTAAGTGTTCTTTAAGTCACTCTTCTTCTAGATGTCAGGGGTGTTTAGTTGTTTACAAATTTATACATGGATGATGATCTCATTGAGTGCCTTCTCTCCTAATGTTGTCTTGCTTTCTTCTTGGGTTTAATCTGTACGTCATGCATGTTCTTGGGTCATGTGGCTGGTGCCCCTCTAATACTTTCAACGAATTCTGTTTACCTATCAAAATAAGAATTTCAAAATGGAAATAGCACTACCATCATAACATAATATCATCTTAACCTGCTCATGATTCAACTCAAGGAATTGCAATGACTGTTAACCTGACTGAATGCTATTTGATAGGTGTAACATTGTAACCCTTAGGGTCAAATCTTTGACTTGAGCTCACGAGTTGAATTCTGGGTTGCCCAGAACTTGGGGCGTGACAGTTGGTCTTCCACATGAGATCCTTTGATTGAACCAGTGGCAGAATAATGAGAAGTATAGGTCCCTCCCCCTCTTTTTTTTCTATACACAGCTTTTTGTTAGAAAAAGTTAAAGCCAATGCATAAAATGAAGCACTTTATGGGAAAAAGCTTGGATTCAAAATAATCCTATTCTTTAATCTTTTTTTTTCTGTCCTGTCAGTACCGGTATACATTTCCATGTCCAATTTTCATATTAACATAGTTTATTATTTGTAGTAATTGAGTTTTATTTCTTTTCATTGACCACGTTGTGCCAGTATTCTCATGACATGTTCCTTTGGTTTGTCTCTTTCAGCCATCCGTTCAGACACACCTGAAGAGGATTAAGGCAAAAGGTTGGTTGATCAAGTGTCCCAAAAAGTTCTCTTCTGTTTATTCAGTTCAATAGACTTGGGTTCTACCAGGTATGTAATGCCTAAGCATTTTTAACAACATTTGCTTCGGGTTTTGGACGGAATGACTCATTTTTAATAAATGTAACTTGTGATTAGTCTAGTTTGCAAAATAAAACCTCAACAGTTGTGAAGTCACCACTTGAGATTAAACTGCATCTGTATGCTTTGCACAATTTCCATTTGAATAGGGGTTTCAAATATGTGCACTGTTTCACAGGGGAGTTTTGTATGTGGAGACAGTGTAGTAGTTTCCTTTGTTTCCTTTTCTTCTCTTTGTGATTCTGCAGTATACTTATGTCTGTGAAGCATGGAATTTAAAGGATTTTTTGTCAAACATGTTCTGGGTATGAGTAGCTGTTTTCTGTTTTCAAATTTTAGGAAATGCTTCTCATTTTCCTGACCAGTGTTCTTGGTTCTTGGAAGTTTTTAAGGGAAAAAAAAAAGAGAAAAAAAAAGGGTGAGGGAACGTTGTGATTTGTTGTTTGGTTCTCATTTTTATGAAAGAAAATTTTCATGACCATTGTTGTTCTTTAGACTAAGGTGGTGTTTGTTTTTTTGACTTTTTGCTTAAAGTAATTTAGTTTCAGAATTTAGGTTGTTTTTTTTTTTACTTTTTCATAACTTATTATAAACTTTTTACTAAATAAAAAAGTCAAAATATGTAGCTTTTTTTAAATAGAAAAAATAGCATATTGATTTTTTGACTTTTTAATACTTAATAGAAATAAAATACTATAAAAACAAATAACTTAATATTTAACACTATTAAGCATTAAGGTTCTATTTAGAATTAAGTAAAAAAACAAACACCACCTAAGACTATGGTTTAGGAAAGTTTTAAGGGAACTAAAATGGGGAGAAAATAAAAGGAAAAGGTGAGAAAAAAATTGTAAAATTCCTTTAGAGAAGTTTAAGGAAAGAAAATTATATCCGTGAAGGTAGTCTAGTTGGTCAAGGTGAATATTGGGAAGTGTGGTCCTAATAAGTAGCATATGGTCCTTGTTCAAATCTTATCATCGATGATACTTTGAATTTACCTAGTGTTAATTGTTGCAAGGTGGTTAGTATCGCGAGGTTTGGATCCCCATGGAGAGTTCTAAGAGTTTGGTCATAGAAGGTTCCGTATAAAATAAATAAATAAAAAGGAAAGAAAATTATGACCTATTTAACCATTTTCAAAAATTTTAAGGATAGTTTTTAAAATAGGTTTTAATTATTTTCATAAATAAAAATCTATTTGGGACTCAAATATGAAAAATAAGGGTATCATTGGAAACGTTTTTTATAATAGTTTTTAATTGTTTTTAGGAACAAAATTTATTTGAGAATTGAAATATAAAAAGTTAGGGTTTGTTGGATAACTGTTTTATAGAATTGTTTTATGTTTTTCAAAATAAAAAAATAGAAAAACATATTTGGTAACTAGAAAATTGTTTTTTTTCTTCTCAAAAACAGAAAATAGGGTGTTTTAGGATAACATTTTTTAAATGTTTTCACTGTTTTTTTTTTTTTTAGAGTTATTTAAAAAAATAATTATATAAACATGTACAATGATTAAAAATAAAGGCATAAAAATTATTTTAAAAATATTAAAAATATTTTAAATTCTCAAACAAATTATTTTTTGAGTGTTTTTTAAATTTTAATTGTTGCAAAGAATATTGTGCCAAAAAATAACTAAATACAAATAAAATAACTTTGTTTCGAATTGTTTTCCATTAAAAATTTAACAAATGTGTTTTCTGATTTGGTTCAAGGAATAGAAAACTGCTTTAAGCACAATTTTTTACTAAGGTCTAATTTCTTAATATGCCTAAGTTATAACATTTTAATAACTTGTTTTCAAAAGCAGTTTTAAAATAAATTCTTAAACATTTTAGATGTGCATTTTTTTTTAATTTCTACCCCTCATAAATCAAGCATAGTCTATGCTTCATTTAGATGATAGAAAGTTGAGTAAGAGTATAGAAGGAAAAAAATATCGAGGAAAATGTATGGATATGAAAAATGAAGAAAAATAAAAAATAAGTTAAGAAAAATAGTTTTTTCTATTTTTTTAGTTGCCTTCCTTTTTTATAGTAGAAAATCTAAAAATTTTAATCTTATGTTTGGTTCTTGTGGCCTTGCATTTTTCATGAGCATTTTCACCTTGATGACAAGAATTCGACTCTACGAAAAATTTGTTTTAAAAATTGTTTTAAATTTTATTTATTTATTTATTTTTATGGTTTTTGAAGCTCAAAATACACACCATATATCATATGCTGCAATGGGTCTAAACTCCGAACCAAACAGTAATTGAGTTTTAAATTTTAAATAAAAAGGTTTTAGGACTATTTTTAGTCTACGGTTTTAAAAAAATACAAAGGAAAGGAGAACAAAAGTAAGAAAAATTAATTAGAAACTCATATGTTTTAAAATTATTTAATTTATATATATATATATATATATATAGAATTAATTTATTAATTTTATTTTTTTCCTCTATTTTCTTTGTCTTATGTTTCCTCTCTAATTTTATAAGAACCAAGTATGGAGTAAAAGTTTTTAATATTTTTCTTTCATAATAAATCTTCTTTAATTATTCATTTTTATGAATATGGAAATTTTTCTTAATTTTGATATTTTTGTAAAATTAAAACAATAGAAGATTTGTAACATATTGAATAGCTTCAATTTGTATAATTATTATTATTTTGATATATTTGGAAGCAACCTCCTGTCCATTTGCCTCAAGTGGGTATCCCCACATCACTTGTGGGAGACGGCATAAAGTCTTGGGGTAATTGGGGAGGTTGCACCTACCACATGCCTTCACAAATCTTTGCCTTTTGCCTTGCCATGATGCTTCCTTTATTTTAACCAACTCGTTTATTCTTTTTGTTTCTTAAATTTCTCAGGGGTTAATTCATTCACCTCCTCTAGGTTTTGGCTGAATCCACTTAACCCCAATTAAGTTAAAATTTTATTAAATATCTAGTTTATTTTTAGTCAGAGATATGTAATGAAAATAATAAATGAAAATGATAAGATACTTGATAAAATTTCAAATCAATAAGATCAAGTGTATTTAGTTAAAATCCGAGTGGAGGTGAGTGAATTAAACCTATTCAAGTATGAAGAGAATTTTCATTTTATTTTTAAAGTATAATGGAAGTATAAGGCTTGTTTGGTAACCGTTTTTAAGAACATTTTTTTATTTTTTAAAATAAAAAATAGAAAAAATGTTATTTTCAAATAATATCTTTTAGTTGTTTTTTACTATTTTAACTTATTTTATTATTTTAAAAAATAATTATACAAATATATAGAATGATTAAAAATAAAATATTATAATAAAAATTATTTAAAAATATTAAAAATAGGTTAAAAATATTTTAGATTTTTAAATAGATTTTTGTTCTATAAAATATTATAAAATAATAATTTTTAGAAATGTTTTGGAAAATAATTATCAAACCGACCCATAAACTCTCCTTTTAAACCATTTCTTACTTTTGGCTTTAATTATAGAGCGAAGTAAATAATAATTTCAGTATCTATTTTAATAACATTAAAATTTAAGTATATTTGATGAAAATCTTATAAGCTTTAAACCAACTTTTTTTTGATTTTTTTTTTCTTTTTTTTGGTACTATGTAGAAAACATATTGTATCGACAAACCCTATTGAATAAACTAATTTCTTAATTATTTTAAAAAAATTTGGTATTTCAAATATAAAATCAAACTAGATGGATTTGATCCATTGTTTCTCATTTGAAGACCAATAATAAATCCAATGGAATTGGAAATTATGCATACAAACCTATAATGTAATATCCATTGGTTATATTATTAATTTAGTGCATATTTTCTAAAATAAAATAAACTAAAAATCAAATCAATACAAGTCAATCACCTTTCAACGGATTTTATTAGGAATACTAGTTGGTATCCATTTTGAATTAAACTACTTAGTTTGACTAATACGAGTTATAACCATAATCATTCGGGTCGTTCAGTTGCAATATCATTTGAAATATGTTGTAATGTGACAAAAGCTTGATTTATCAAAACATCATCCAAACAAACCAAATTTCTAAAGTGAATGGCCCACTTCATTGGAAAATCTTTTTGACTCTAAACATGTATTTCATGCCCTTTTATGATTAATCAAATTATGAAGTTTTTGAAAAGTCAAAAAGAATTTTAAAAGATCTGACTTTTATGCACCATGTGTGAAAAAAAATTCAATTTGATAAAATAATTCACATGCTATGATTTATATTTCACTTCCCCCCAAATATTTTTGAATGAAGACAAATAAAATTTAAAATTTAGAATTTGATATAAATTAATCCAATAATAAAAGACTATTTGTATTAGGGACGACCCAATAAGATATTTGGACGGGTTTGGGTAAATATTTTTAATATTCAGTGAAAAAAATAAAACAAGTGATCAAAACAATCATATTTTTGTATTTATTTTTTAAATAATTAATTTTTAATAATATTCACAGTGTTCTAATTTAGCTTGTTAATTTTTAAATTAAATCAAAATGGTCAAATATTTTATTTTATTTTTTTAAATGGACGGACAAATCCATATGAAAATTTCATGGACAAATATAATTTTCAAAAAAAAAAAAAAAAAGAAAAAAAAAATCTCAATAATTGAAGTGGGAAGAAGTCAAAGAGCAATTTGTTTACATTCATCCCTAGAATAGCAAAAAAACAAGGGCAGAGAATAATGGACCCATTTTTTATTTCACAGTCCAAACAAGCCTCTCCACCGATTGGGCTGTAAGCCAGCTAGACTTTAAACGCCCCATTCACACCTGTCTTTCTCGCTGTTTTCCGCCTTGTCCTTTTCCTAATTTTAGGGGCTTTTTATTTTTATAAATTTATGATTATACATATTAAAAATTATTTATTTATCAAATTTATTTATAATTACCATTTATTTATTTATTTTATACTTTTTTTTTTTATAAAACTAAAATAAAAAATAGTTTTTAAAATAACTATAAAAAAATAAAATCCTAAGTATATAAAAAAAAAATTCTCTAAAAAATATTGTACTTAAATTACTGCGAGCATTGATTTTGATATTTTATTTGAAGTACAATAAAATTGATTCAAATTTTACAATCTAATAATAAAATACTAAGTAACATACATCATATACATATAAGTTATTATTAAAGAGAATATGAAAAAAAAAAATATAATAATATTTATAAATTTATAATTTTATAATGAAGAGAATTTTTTTTTTAAGGTTTACTTTCCCTCGCCTTTTCTTTGAAATGAGCCGTAGACTATTAATTTTATAATTTTTATTTTAAATATAAATTTAATTAAATTATTAAGAAATGTAAAAAAAAAATTCTAAAACGTGGATAATTTTGTTATTACGATCGTCAACTACATGTAAACGACCGTCAAAAGTGAACTGACAGAGAAAGAAACTAGAGAGAGAAAAGGAAGGGGAAAAAAATCTAGAGAGAGACAGCGAGGCAGTCGTGGTGTGCTGGCCAGCCACCACCACCACCACCACCAAATTCCAACACGCTTCCGATCGATTCCTCCCCTTCGTCTTCCTTCTCTCTTCAGCTCTCCCATGGCGATTTCCTCTCTTTCTGAATCCCCTCGCATCTTCATTTTTTTTTTTTGTTCTAGCTTTCACTTTCAGATCTACTAGGATTAGAATTTCTCGCACTTCAAAAGAAACCCTAGAATTTTGGTGTCGCGGATCTGAGAGACTGCGAGGTTTGGGTGATTTGAGAGGTATGACTTCAGTCAAGTCGTCTCGCTCCAGAACCGTTGCTGCGCCGCGGGAGAACGGCGGGGCGAAGTTCGAGGAGAATCTGAATGTTTTCAAGACCGATCATTTTGATGCTGATTCTTATCTGCAGTCCAAGTGCTCGCTCAACGAGAAGGTTCGGGTTTTTAATTTAGTTTTTGTTGATTTTTGTGTTTTGTGTGGTAATGTTTGGTTGCTGGGAAAATGTTGGAGTTTGATTGGATTCTGGTATTTCTCGGGAGTCAAATGAGGGTTGAAGTGGTTTTCTGAGCTTGTGCTTGGTTAATTGTTGGTTTTGTCAGGTGATTGTGCTGTTTGGGATGTTTTGACGCGCGTTTGATTTGTCGTCTTTTAAAATTTTTGAAAATTTCGGGTTTGATATGGTGTTGATCATAGCGATTCTTGTTTAATTTGGTTTTCCTTGTTGAAATCATGAATTTACTATTATCAGTTAGTTCGGGAAGAAATTCAGGGTTGTTTGAAAATTGTGTTTATTTTTGGGACTATTGGAAAAAAGCTGGTGAATTATTTTTCAAGTTTGCTTTTGGAACATGTTTTTTCTTTTCCTTCATAAAAATTTATCTATAAATGGACAGTTTCTAAAAAACGTGGTTAAAGACCATTTTCATTTCCATTATTTTTGTTTAGTGTGATGAGTTGGCTTTCTATTCAGTTTGTTACCCTATTTTATGATTATCTAACGGTAGTATTTATCGTGTTGGTGCACATTGCCACATATATGTATTCTGGACCTAGAACTATAAGCTTGTAAATTTAGTTGGGTTTGGCTTTGCAGCATATTTGGGGCTGCCCTGTTCTAAAACCCATCCATTCCACTCCTATGTGATTGCTGGTAGTGATACTTGCTATCTCCATTTCCAGCCTTGGATACCACTGCACCCTTCTTGATATTCAACTTGTCTTCATATCCTCCTCTCACGTCTGACACACTGCAATGCCAAATCTCAAAAGGAACATACTAGTCTTCCCCACTTCCTTTTACCCTCCTTTTTTCGCTCAGCTAGGTTGCAGGTGGTGATGGGATGAAAAGAGTTATTTACACTTTTTTTATTGTTTTCTTTTTGTTTTTTCTTCCTCCAATCCCCACTTGCTACCACATCAAGTTGGTGGAAGAGATGGTGAAGGAGGTGAGAAGTGTAGCAATGATCATCTCAAAATTTTGGTGTATCGCTAGGCTAGTTGGTCTTTGACGATGACATGTGTGACTTGATTGACTCAATTTTTGAAGTGGTGTCATTTGGCATCACAAGACCCTTGAGCAATGTCACTATTAGTTGTGAGCAGAAATTCACAGGAAGGAGGCCTCTTTCATTGGGGCAGGTGGCTTATTTGGGCTTTTTGGTGGCTTGCATTTTTGTTTCTTTTCATATTGAGGCTTTTTAGGGATGAGTGGATGGTTTTTTGTTTACAATTTTAGTCTGGTATTTTTTTCTATGTAAAAATTAAGTCAAAACCTGTTTTGGTTGGGAAGAGTTTCCTTATTATTTGTCCATATTAAAATGTTATTATGTTTTATGATATCATTCTGGTAAAATTTTCTCACAAGGCTGACCATAAATCCTGCTGGCCTTGATATCATTCTGTTATTATGTTTATGTATCTTACTTGTTAGGCGGTTAGATAACATACAGATGGTTATTACTTAGCATGTTAAGTCCTCCATTTGTGCTATGAAAAGTTTCTTTATTGCTTTGAGGATTGCTTTTTGTTAGGCTGATGCTCTATGCTGCAAATCAAGAAACAATAGATTATTTTTTAGGGTTATTTGATCAAAAGGGTAAATGAAAACCCAAATTTTGAAATTTAACCCTCTGTCCTTTTTTTGTCTCATTTTGACAAAAATGCTCTTGCTATTTTCTTGTAAAAATAACATTTTCTTTGAAAACCTACATATAAATACTTGAAATAGCAAAGGGCATTTATGTTAAAAAAATGGGTTACTTTTCAAGTAGAAACATGAGAAAGGTTAGATTCACAATTTGGGGATTATTTCATCCCTTTAACCAAATATTTATATTTTTATTCATGTCATGTCCATGTAAAAACTTTATTTTCCTATTTATAGGAGATAAGGCAATTATGCTCATATCTATTGGATTTGAAAAAAGCTTCTGCAGAGGAAATGCGTAGAAGTGTCTATGCTAATTATGCAGCCTTCATTCGGTGAGTCTGTTGTCTGTTGATTATTTTTAATTGCCAGTTGGGAAGACATTCAAATCTTATTTATATGTCATTTTAAAAGTTTCTATTCAAACTGCTTCATTATAGCAACATGGCGTTCTTAATTAATGTGAATCACTTATTTTCAACTCCCGGTTATTTTGATGACAACTATTACATTCATTCATTATAATAACATTGAGCATGAGGTATTCTGGTTTAGTGTACTAGATTTTGACTCATGGAGTTAGACTTCTTAATTGAATTGACACGATTATATGGATTAAGAAGTTAAGTCATGTTAATGATTCTAAAATAAGGAACTTGGTCAAGTCAAATTACTGCCAAGTTCTTAGATCTTGACATCAGTTATGATATTATGGGTCTCAGAACAGAGAGGTTCAGAGAATCCCTGCCAACATCTTGGATACCATCTGCAAAATAAAATGAGGAAAAAAAAAAAAGGAAGATCAAACAACCCTGTATCTGTTAGGTGCTTTTTACTTTGAAGGACATATGTGTTGCAGTTTTTTCATTCCCCACCTTTTCTATGGCCTATAAAAAGAAGTTGGATGACAAACAATATTTCTTCTACTTTTATGTCCAATCTGTGGTCTTTGGCCCCTCAAAAAAAGGGATCAAAAAGAATTTTTGATTACTTGTGAAAAAAAATTGTTAAATTTCTTATGTTATTTATTAATATAATATTTTTTGAATAAACTACTTTTGTATTCCCAACATATTCAATATTATATAGGTGACTAGGTTGCGTCTAAGTTGAGATTGCGAAAATTTTCATCAAATTGAGAATGGTTAATGATTGTGCTTGGTGACTTTCTTTTTGGTCTAGAATTGAGTTGATTTATTGTGTGTGCACTCAAGGAGACTAATTCCATTGGTCAAGTTTTTGGGCTGTATATATTCTGCAATAACCATGGAGTCTGCCATTATAGTTGGAATGAAATCATAAATAAGATCCAACAATTTACCATTCCCCCTTGCCCCCCCCCCCCCCCCGTAATTGACTTAAATCTCTATGTGTTTGAAGAAAAATGGTTCAGGGCATGAACATTCAATCTGATTGTGGAACTGAGAACACTGAAATCAGAGGGAAAATTGAAACTTTTTTAAAAGGGGATAAGAAATGTTATCATTAAAAGGGGATATTCTGATAAAATAAATTATTAGAAAGTAGATATGCAGAGAAGGAACAAAGTTCTTTTAAAACAGAGAAAAAAAAATGGAGAAACAAAAGCCTATGAGAAAAACTAAACTACTTCTAGACAAAAGATCATGAGGGGATAAAAATGTCCCACCAAGAAGACACATCCGCATGCTCACACACAAGGTGCCATAGTTTTGATAGGCGCAAAAGTCTCCTATAGCTTAGGTCCAAGGCACAACACAAGGCCTGTGCCTGAATGAAGTGAAACTTGATTTAGGATGTATATCAATTTTATAAAATAAGATAAAAAATTTAATCCAATCAATAAAAAAAAAGTTTGGATTTCAAACATTTGAAATAAGCAGTTTGGATATTGGCTCTGCTTTGTCTTTTCTGGTATATTTGGGGAGAGCGAAACCAAAGAATTTTCCAAGAGGAAGAGATGTCAGATCAAAATTTGATCTCTTTTTCCATTCACTTTAAGAGTGGTCTCAACAGTTTTTAGAGTTAGACTTTCCTCTTTTCTGAATTTTTTGGGTGATCGGCTTTGTGGCTAGCCTTCTCCCTCTCTAGGTCTTTTCTCTCTTTTTTTTCTTGCAGCCTGGTTTGGCTCTTATTGTATACTGCATGTATATGTGGGGTGCGCCCCCTGTTTTTGGCATTTTCTTAATTCAATCTATCTTTGTCTATAAAAAAAAAAAAAAAAAAAGCATTGAACAAAAAATTAATAAAATTATATAAATTTCAATATACAATTAAAAAATTTAAGAATAAAAGTGTTTAAAAAGGAAAAGCGAAGTATATGAGGTGCACCTCTTCAACGAGACACATGTCTTTGCAAGCAAGGCACTTTAACCCGGGGTTGTGCTTTGGGCCTAGGCATGCTTTAAGTATAGCATAGCTTTTAAAACTATGCAAGGTGCTTAACAAAGGGATGCACAACTGAAGTTCATAATGAGTATACAAGTGTACCAAGGGCAAAAGAAAGGAAGAAAACCTAACAAAACCAATTGGTCTAACTCAACCCGAACTATCAGCAACATAACACCAAGTACCTCCATTCATCACAGTGACTAAAGAAAGACATCCAAGGAATCTTCTTCCACCATGAGTTTCCAAATCCCTAAATAAAAGTCCTCTTAAAGGACTCCAAGTAAGGGCAGGATTTGGCTTTTGTTGATCATATCAATCCCAACTGATCCATGAAAAGCTGGATAGCGTTCCTGTGATCCTGTGGTGGTCTCTTGTAAGTTATGACACTCAAAATTTGGAAAGAACATGAAATAAGTAACCTATCATATAAGATACCTATTCCTCCTTTTTCTTGAACTAGAAAACCAATCAGATTATTGTTAGTTCATTTATGAGGGGAAAAATTGAAAATATAGAAAATTTGCTTACTTGTTAAGAAAAAAAACTGAAAATTCTATTAATTGAGCTCAAGGCAACTTCAACGCTTAACTTGAACCTTTTCCCAAATTTAGCAGCTGCTATTATCTTTTTAGCAATGCCATATTCAAAATCTAAACTTTCTATATACCTTAGCAAACCAAGATCAATCAGCCTACTTGCCTCTGTTGTCTTTTTGGGACAGGATGATTCAGTTCTGGTTGACACTGATCCAACCAAAATACAGAATTAAGTTGGGTAATAATTGAGCTTTTCTTTCTTACGAAGAGGGATTAAAAAAATTGGTGGATCATGGTCTCCAGTCATGGCACTAATTTTAAAATAAAATGGAAGTAGTTAAAATAACAATAACACCCCAAAAATGGAAAAAAAAAAAAATAGAAGGAAAAAAAATTATCATTAACATAACACCAAAAGAAGGATAAAAAAGTTTAAACATACAAGGAGTTGTAATTTACACTAATATCCTCTCTTCATTATTTAGTTCACCGTCCAACCACTCTAACATTGATTTGGATAACTAAAAAATAATTGAAATAACAGCAGGACCAGAAAAAAAGAAAGGAAAAGGGAAAGAAAAAACGGAAATATGGATACAACACCAAAAAATAGGACAAGGACTGAAGGTGTAGATGATAGGAAGTGGCGCAATGTAGTACCACCATTTCAATTTCTCACTTAGTTATTAGTTTAAAATTATTTTTCATGACCACTGCTTATAAGAAAAATTTTGGTGTAAACACACGCTTTTTCTTTTCGTTTCCCTAAATTAAAAGATGCCACCATTTCCTACCTTTCAGGTCTGCATTTGTGTGTATGTATTTGCACCTTTTGTTTTCTTTTCCCTAAATGGAGAATATACCAGTATTTTCTACTTTCATGGTTTGAGTGTGTGCATATGTTGATTATTGGCTTGATTCATCCTCGATGTTAAATGATCTGCAATTTGTATCTACAGCACATCAAAAGAGATATCAGATTTAGAGGGAGAGCTTTTATCCATCAGAAACCTGCTATCTACTCAGTCAGGCTTAATTCATGGTTTAGCTGAAGGAGTGAACATTGATTCTTTATCTATCACTGTTTCTGAAAGTTCTACTCCAAATGGATTATCTAATTCTGAAGATAGAGAACCTTCGGACCTGGAGAAATGGTTAATAGAGTTCCCTGATCTCCTAGACGTTTTATTAGCTGAGAGGAGAGTGGATGAAGCTCTGGAGGCCCTGGATGAAGGAGAGCGTGTAGCTGCCGAAGCAATAGAAATGAAAACATTGAGCCCTGATACACTTACATCTTTACAAACTGCTATAACTGAACGTAGGCAAAAATTAGCTGACCAGCTTGCTGAAGCTGCTTGCCAACCCTCTACCCGTGGTAATGAGCTTCGTGCAGCTATTTCAGCTCTTAAAAAACTTGGGGATGGCCCTCGTGCTCATAATTTGCTGCTCAATGCACATTATCAAAGATTTCAGTATAACATGCAAAGCCTTCGCCCATCAAGTACTTCCTATGGTGGAGCATATACTGCTGCTCTCTCACAGCTGGTGTTTTCTGCCATTGCTCAAGCAGCTAGTGACTCTTTGGCTATATTTGGTAAGGAGACATCCTATACATCTGAGCTTGTGATGTGGGCTACAAAACAATCTGAGGCTTTTGCGCTTCTTGTTAAAAGACATGCATTAGCTTCATCAGCAGCTGCTGGAGGTTTACGAGCTGCTGCAGAGTGTGTTCAAATAGCTCTAGGGCATTGCTCTTTGTTGGAAGCCCGTGGCTTGGCACTTTGCCCTGTGCTATTGAAACTCTTTAGGCCTAGTGTTGAGCAAGCACTAGATGCTAACCTAAAACGGATTGAAGAGAGTACTGCTGCTCTAGCTGCTGCTGATGATTGGGTACTTACATATCCTCCAACTGGTACACGCCAATCTGGCAGGCCTTCTAGTATGTCTCTTGGTAACACAACAGCATTCCACCATAAACTTTCAAGTAGTGCTCATCGGTTTAATTTGATGGTCCAGGTGAATAGCTTGTTTTTGCTCACATTCGTATCAATTGATATCTTGGATCTATTTGTCTGTGTGCTTGCACATGCCAGCATTTCCTTTTTGTTAAGCAACCCTTTAATTGTTTGGTACAATATGTTGCTGAAAGATGTCCTTGATCTGTTTTGACTTGACAACAAGATTACATTATGTGCTGTGTAGTGAGAAAAGATTGTTTTCCACCCTTACCTGTTAATCATGGACCCTTTATATGGTGCTTTCATTCTCTATTTTGGCTGAGGCTTGAGTTAAGTAAATGATTCGTTTCATGTACTGCTAATATTAAAGGGGAATAATTATTGCATTGTTTATAAAATTCTTTTTGGTTTCCAGATAATTGTGAATGATGTGTGTGTCTATTCATGATTTCCTTGGATTGCTCTTTTTAGATGTGCGTCTTCTTCCAAGCTGTCTACTGTCACTTTTCTGCATGTTGCTTGTGTGTTAGCCAACTTTTGTTTGAACTTGGAAGAGCTAAAGAATTTGATCCTTATTAGGTATACACTTAATCACCTAGAAGATATAGTATCTTTGTGCAGCAGTTTTTTTTCAATCCAGGTATAAGCTTTCTTCCAATGATCCTCTATATTTTTTTTGATAGATAAACGCACAAGGATATATTAGAAAAAGGGTGCTTGAAAGGTGACCCAGAGCATACAGGGAGTATACAAGCGTCACCTTAAAAAAAGTAGGAAACAAAAGGGACAAGAACTAACCGGCCCTCAACAAGAACTCACCCAGTCCACAAAGTTAAGCAAAGTTAAGGGGCCTACACCTATAGAAGATTTAGCCCATAAAAGATATTACAAACAAAGGAATTTTTCAATCTTTGAACTGACAGGATCTCGTTATCAAAGACTATCCTATTTCTTTCTTTCCAAACCGTCCAAAATAAGCAAAGAGGAGCTGCCCGCCAAACCTTTCTATGCTTCTTATCCTTAAAAGAAGCAAGCCAACCTAAAAGAGTGTCTCTAACTGTAGACGGAAGGACCCAATTAACCCCAAATAAAGAGAACACGAGATCCCACAAAACCTTCGCCTTAGAGCAATGAATAAGGATGTGATTTATTGTCTCCTCTTCAGCACAACATAAGGAACATCTGTTAGCTAAACTCCAGCCCCTTCTCTTGAGCTGATCTTAAGTAAGGACCTTCCCCCATGAAGCTTCCCAAGCAAAAAAACCCACCTTAGTAGGAACATACGAACTCCAGATAATGCTCCACGGAAACGGGACTGCACAGCTATGGTCAAGAGAATTATAACTGGACTTTACCGTGAAAATCCCATTTTTTGTCTCTTTCCACACCATTCTATCCTCCACGTCAGCATTCAGCCTCTTTCCTTGAATGGTCAAAAGGAATCTCTCCACCTCCTAGTCATTGAAAGGTCTAAGGAAACGGGGAGTCCACCCTCCCTCTTTCCCCAATGAATCCCAACAGTCTGCTACCCGAGCATCTTTAGAAACCGCTAAATCAAACAAGGATGGAAAGGCCTCACAAAGGGAAATGTTCCCACACCAAGTATCTTTCCAAAACCTCACCCTTTTGCCATCCCCCACTGAGAAAGTAACATTATTGAGCAACAACAACCCTTCCTTACTGATTTCCTTCCAAAGCCCCACCCCATAGCTCTTCCTAGCCCCGCGAGTACTCCACCCTCCTCTTTCAACCCCAAACTTCGTACTAATTATAAGCTTCCAATAGGAATCCCTTTCAACCGCAAAACGCCAACTCCATTTGCACAAGAGGGCCCTATTGAGAATAGAAAGGTTTCTAATCCCCAACCCACCCTTCTTTTTATGAGAACAAATAACAGCCCACTTTACAAGATGGGGCCTCTTCTCCAATGCTCCCCCTCCCCAAAGAAAATCCCTTTGGATTTTCTCAAGTCTTAATTTAACCACTCTTGCCATGCGCATTAAGGACATAAGGTAGGTTGACATGCTCGCCAAAGTGCTCCGAATGAGAGTGATTCTTCCATCCTTAGAAATAAATTGCCTCTTCCACAAGGCAAGTCTCTTCCGCATCCTTTCTTCCACCCCATCCCAAACCATCACCGACTTATGTGAAGCACCCAAAGGGAGCCCCAAATAAGTAGAAGGGAGAGATCCCACTTTGCAGCCAAGCTTAGCAGCCAATAACTCAGTGTTCTCCACTCTACCCACTGGCAAAATTTCACTTTTGTTCAAATTAATGCGCAGACCAAAAGTGGCTTCAAACCATAGTAAAAAAGCCATCTGCTCTTGGGAATCCTCACAAAAGACCAGCGTATCATTAGTGAACAGTAGGTGCGAGACTTGGATCTCGACATCTTCCCTTCCCCTTATCTTGCAGCCTGATAGAAAACCCCCTCTCACTGCTCTATTAATGAGACTACTCAAGGCCTCCATACCTAAAACAAAAAGGTAAGGGGAGAGGGGGTCTACTTGCCTTAACTCCCTAGTGCTCCGGAAAAAACCGGTTGGAGAACCGTTAATCAGGACAGAAAACGAGGCAGTGGATATGCACCATTTAATCCACCCAGCCCATTTCTCCCCAAACTCATTTTTTGCATCACTGACAGCAAAAAATCCCAATTAATACGATTGTAGGCCTTCTCTAGATCCAATTTACACAAAACCCCACTTTCCTTTCTTTTCAGCAAGGAGTCTATGACCTCATTGGCTATTAACGCTGCATTAAGAATCTGCCTTCCTTCAACAAAGGCGTTTTGGGTTGAAGACTCCACTTTTCCCACTACCTTTTTCAATCTATTGGCTAAGACCTTTGCAAGCAGCTTGTAAAGACTTCCCACCAAGCTGATGGGTCTAAAATCGCTCAAGTCTTCAGCCCCGCCCTTTTTTGGAACTAAAACAAGGAAGGTGGTGTTTAGGTTTCTGACAAATTTTCCCCTCTCAAAAAAGTCTTTGAAGAATCCCATTATCTTAAGTGCTCTATATTGAGAACAGGTTGTCACCAGTTGTATCTTAAGTGCTCCTGGTTGTTACTTGTTAGTATGTTGTCCTATTTAGCTGAACATCTTAAGTTTATTTATCTCAGATTGGTGGTTTATTCTCCATGGAATATGGTCTAATTTGATTCTTGGTTCCATAATGGTGACTTTTTCCTTATGGTTCTTTCGCTGCATTTTCCAATTGTTCTTGCAGGATTTCTTTGAGGATGTAGGACCACTCTTAAGCATGCAGTTAGGAGGTCAAACACTTGAAGGCTTGTTCCAGGTGTTTAATTCATATGTGAATTTGCTCATAAAAGCACTCCCAGGATCCATGGAAGAAGAAGCAAATTTTGAAGTTTCTGGAAATAAAATTGTCCGAATGGCTGAGACTGAAGAGCAGCAGATTGCATTGCTAGCAAATGCATCATCATTAGCAGATGAGTTGCTTCCACGTGCAGCCATGAAACTTTCTCCATTGAACCAGGCAAATTTTAAGGATGATCCTCGTAGAAGACCTTCTGATAGGCAAAATCGACATCCTGAGCAAAGAGAATGGAAGAGGCGACTTGTAAGCGCAGTTGATAGGTTGAAAGATAGTTTTTGTCAACAACATGCTCTTGATCTCATTTTTACGGAGGAAGGTGATAGTAATCTTAGTGCAGACATGTACATAAATATGGATGGAAATGTGGAGGAGCTAGAATGGTTTCCATCCTCCATATTCCAGGTATTTTGAGTAATGAATGCTTATGTTATTTAGTTTTTTCACTCTGCTTGTAGCAACTTGAGATTCGAGCATATTTACATTTTCTATTTTGGTAGTTTGACTGCAATATCTTGTACAACTTCAAAACTTTGCATCTAGATGGTTCATTTCTTGGTGACAGTCGTCATTGTGAGAACACACAGAATTTTTTTTTTTTTCAATAATAGTTTTCTTTTGTCTATGTTGTGTGTGTCTATTCAAATAATTAAATGATATAGAAGGATATTTTTTAAAGCTATTATTATGTGATAATAAAATTTTTAGATATTAATTATTGGAGATCACCATCTTATTAATTTTTTATTCAACAGAGAAATAACCATAATCACTGATAAATTTCTTCAGAAAGATTTTTATATAACTTGCTAGGAGGAATATGTGCTACTTTTATTTTATTTTATCCTTTATCCTTTTTCATGTACCTGTTTGTTTGGGCTTTAAAGTGCTCTGAGCATTTTGATGGAGATATTTTGAATTAAAACCTATTGCTCTATAGCACCATTATTTATCATATTAATTTGGGCCTTTTTACCCCTTTTTGTTTCCATTCAGGAACTTTTTACAAAGCTGAACAGGATGGCCAGCATAGCAGCAGACATGTTTGTCGGCAGGGAAAGATATGCTACATTGCTATTAATGCGACTCACTGAAACTGTCATTATATGGCTTTCTGAAGACCAAAGCTTTTGGGATGATATCGAGGAAGGGCCGAGGCCTTTAGGTCCTCTTGGTCTTCAACAGGTTTTTGAAATTGATCACCATTCATCTGCATCTGCTCTGTTTCCATCGAGTTCCTAAAACTGACGTAATATTCACTTGCTAAATCATGTGTAGTTCTATTTGGACATGAAGTTCGTCATCTGCTTTGCTTCACAAGGTCGCTACTTATCACGGAACTTGAACCGAGTGGTCAATGAGATCATATCTAAAGCTATGGCTGCATTTGCTTCAACAGGGATGGATCCATACAGGTATGTTACTGAAGCTTCTTCAGTTTGATCCACTAGCATCGAGTTCAATGCTTATTATTACTGTTTAGTTGGAGGCTTTTATCAAAATTATATTATTTGGTTTGGATAAATTTAGCCATATGATTAAACATAATCTTTTAGTAAGTTTAAACAGTCCAAAATTCTCTAGGATTGACTTACCCATAAAAAAAAAAAAATAATCTCTGGGATTGACTTGCAAAAAGTGTGGGGCTGCAACTTGGATGGGCTCAACCTGCCCAACATGTGCCCAACCTGAATTTCAGATTGGCTTGGGCAAAGTTTGAACAGGTTAGGATTGGGATTGGGTTAGAAAAATACCAACCCAAAAATATTATGGTTGGTGTGGGTTAAAGGTTCGGGCAACCCATTGAAACCCAAACCCATAGATTATTTATTCATTCATAATCATATTATATATTATTTTAATAAAATAAAATAAAAACTTAAAAATGATAAGAAAGAAATTTGACCCTAGTTTTTAATTATATTATAGTGGTGATTTTGTCCTTTTTCTTTAATTGTTAAGTATCTTTGATAGTTGAAGTTTGAGTTTATAGATAATTATATAAATTAAATTAGTAACTGATGATTTATTTTATGATTTCGAGATATTTAGCTTTCAATACGTTATTTTTTTATATTGTTTTATTTTTTTGGGCTTTAAAATAATTGTTTTATTTGGTAACCCGTGGGGTCCCAAGTTGCCCATGAGCCCATGAGCTTGGCATGGGTTAAAAATTCCCAACCTGACATTTGGTTGGGTCTGACACTGGTTGGACATTTTAATATACGGGTTTGGCATGGGTTAATCTTCTAACCCGCCCAAGTTGCAACCCTTAAAAAAAGTGGACTATTCTGTTTTATATGATCGCGCAAACACAGAGACGCCGCTTCAATACATCCCAACAACGGAGAGAGGAGCACCACTTTGAGGCCTGCCTGGTTTTAGAAAACCCAAGTAGAATAAAAATAAACTGGCTGGCCCTCTACTTGTTTGTACGTATGAAGCCTCTTATTAACAGTTAGCTTTGCTGAAAGTGAGAAATAATTCAATGTGTTTGAGCAGTTATTTACTCCAGGCTTTATGCAATCAGCTGTAAGCACTAACCACCATATCTTTGGAAGAAGCACCTAGTGGTGTTTGTGTTGAGAATAAATGGTGTATTCTCCATCATATAATCCAGCACATGGACCTTTTTTTCTAGTTATTTCCTGGGGTTTAACTTTTTTCTGCTGAATGAGCATGGATTTGAGAGGGAGGTAGTTTCAGGATTGAGCATGCCTCCAACTCCACTATAACTTCCCCTTATAAAATTCTCACTTGAAGGCAACATGCCAAGTTACCGTTCTTTCATATTTTGAGTATATCCTGGTGGTACGGGCCTTTTTCTTTCCACAGTGACATTAGCCTACTGCCATGCTTGTTGGGTTAGTCGGTTTTGACATATGTTTGAGTCATAGCCAAACTAGTTGGCCATAATCCTCATTCATAAAGCTTATCTGGAGTTTCTTTCGAGAAGTGATTTTATGGGGTTGTTTTTAGGATCTTGAGAGAATAATGTGTTTGTGCGTACTCTGTTTTTTCTGGCAGTGTACTTCCGGAAGATGAGTGGTTTATTGATATATGTCAAGAAGCAATGGAAAGATTGAGTGGAAAACCAAAAGCCATCAATGGAGATCGGGATCCCAACAGCCCAACGGCGTCAGT
The DNA here is from genome assembly GCA_030254885.1 of Vitis rotundifolia. NCBI lineage: Eukaryota > Viridiplantae > Streptophyta > Magnoliopsida > Vitales > Vitaceae > Vitis > Vitis rotundifolia. Next base: position 20,266,248 of record CM058159.1, on the reverse strand, counting down.
CTCAGCACAATCAATCTCATCAGTCCGATCTCATGGGAGCACCTAATGCATAATTTGCTTCTACCTTGTCTCTGTAAATTAGACAGCAAGCAGCAGAACCCATTGTGGATTTGCCAGCCCAATCCTTGTAATCATAGTAAGATTTTTTTTTTTTTTTCCTTTCTCTTTTTCTTTCTTCCAGTAAAAATTTTCTCGTCCCTTAATTATTTAATTTTGATGTTGGTTATATTTTGAGTTAGGGTGATGTTTTGGATGATGATAAAGGGGTTAGTAATTCTTTTGGGATCTGTGATTGATAGGGTACTTGAGTTTGTAAATGTGGATTCCGCCATTTGTTCTTGAATCAAAATTTGTACTATTCTTTGATTGCTGCGTTTAATCCCGACTCCTTTTGTTCTTTCAATCCCTTGGACAGTAATGCCTCAGGCTTTGATTCCATTTCAAAGCACTTGGAAAAAGGAAAAATATTTTAGGAAATTTCGAGTACAGATTGTACAGATTTACTTTCTTTTCATAGTTATATTCACTTGGACTTTGGAAATTGGGAATTAGAAATATTGCTAATTTTATTTTTTTTAAATGACAATTTTTTTCTTATTTATTTTTTACACTGTTTTGGCTGACTTTATTAAAAAAAAAATTAATAACATAATTAGAAATATAATGATTTTTGAAAAAAAAAAAAAATTATAGAAGTAAATATGTCATATTTAATAAAATTTTTAGAATTGGGTGACTTTAATTCCAATAACCACTCATGATTTTTTATATTTTATTTTAGAAATTGTAGATAAATTCATACACAGCTTTAAAAAGATTGTGTGAAAATGTGAAGGTCTTTTTCACTGCAATTTCAAAAGGGTAGATGATCCTCTGCAATGAAGCTGGTCCCATTATCACAAAACTGAAAATTGGAAAATCCCATCCAAAGTTCCAAACCCAAAACCAACTCCAATCCAGAGATGAATGAGAAGAAATCATCATTCATGATATGCAGTTGGGAATGGGCCAAAAGCTGAGGCTTGAAGATAAGAGTATGGAGTGTTGGATAACAGCATCTTCTTTTTGTAATCCTCAAACTGCACACTCTTCAACCCCCTCTTTTATCCGATTTCTAAACAGAAAATGACGTCTCAGTTCATAACTGCTTTCAAGCCTTCAACTCTCTCTCTCTCTCTCTCTCTCTCTCTCTCTCTATATATGCCATTCAAAACACAGAAAATGGATCACTCAATCCCAACACACACATTGAGATAGAGAGATGGCAGGGGTGTTTTCTAGAGGAGCCCAGACAGTGAACTCCATGTTCCTCAAGTAAGCTTTTCTGATTTCCTGAAAATGGTGTTTTTCTTTGGATTATCCCAGTCCTTTGCACCTAAATCTCAATGATTTGGTCCTATATGCTTCATTCCTGTGCTTCTCTAGATGATGATTGGTACATGGATCATGTGTATGATAGTTGAGAAATCCGGGTTTTTGTTGGTTTTGGCTCACCTTTGTGAAAATGGAGCTAATATCCATAAACCTTTTAAGTTTTTCGAGCCAATGATAGTTTAACATGGTGTCAGAATGTTGTAGAAGATGTCAGTTTTGAGTTTGATTTGATGATTCCATTTGAGTTCTCCCTTGATCTTCCCTTAACATGCAGGCCAGTGACACAAAAAACCTACCACAGCAAAAGCTCTTCCTTCGATAAGGCACGAAAATTGGACAAGGAGGAAGCAAAGGAGAATACGAACCGGATTGGAGAGAATGGCAGTAACTGGTGGGTTCGTGATGGCCGGACGGGAATTTATTACCCAAAGGGCCAAGAGAAGGTGATGGATGGCATACCAACGGCAGCTGGAAAAGATATCAGTGCGGTTCATTTGTTCTCATACAATGATCACACTAGTATTTAGTGTTAACACTCCTAGAATAACTAAGCTACATTGCACATGTAGTAGGCCGTAACACCTATGATCTCCAAAGACCCATACATCCAAACACTTTCAATCTTTGAATGTTGTGCGTTCTTTACTAGGGTTGGTTCGGATGTTTTGATTTTTTTGAGTAAAAGATTTTCAATGTTTATATGAAAATGAATAACACCATCAACAAAGTTTGTATCATAATGACTACAAGTAATAGAATGAAGAGGATAAGGACCTGAGTGTTTGAAAAAAATCACACCATGAACGACGATATTCAAAGAAATAGGAAACAATGACTCGCCCATTTTACAATAAGTGAAGAAACTGAGTACTAGAATTACATAGGGTGTTCAAGAGAATGATGCCATGCATCAAAAGATGATTTGACACAAAAACAAATCCGAACAACTACTGGGAGTCTCCAAGCAACAAATGACACATTTACTTGGTAGAACTATCGTAGACTAGTGATTCTCGCAATGAAGAAGTTCCCCTAAAATTCAAAGGGAATATCAACATCTTTTGTGAATTGTGAGACACAGAAAGGATTATTAAGTTATAGATATGGACTCGGGTTTTGTAAACCACCATTGTTGAAGTCTACTACAAGGAAGAGAAATGCTCCTAAGATCAATATGCAACATTGGTGAGAAATGACGAAATATTGATCTAGGAACCTTCTTGTTTAATGCAGAATTTGAAGGACAGGCAGTAGAAAGCTTTTTATGGAACCATGAGCAATGTTTGTGCAAAGATGCCTAAGTTGAGTCATACTTGGGGGCAGACTGCAAAGAATTAGCTACTAAAAATCAGGTTCAGATATCTGTAAAAGCATCTTTGCGTGATGAATATAATCAATCATGGTTTGGCCACCTTTTGATCTTAAGATTGCACCAGAGAGTTGATCTGTACACATGAATGATGGATTACAGCATTAGGAGGCCAGCAACATGTTGAAGGATGATTTCAGAGAGAGATGGTGGTAGTATCTATCACGATAGAACTAGGGTCTTGTTTTTGTCAGGCTGCAAATGTTGGGTTTTCATATCTGTGTTGTTTTAATCGTCTTTACAGTTGAGATATTGAGAATAAAGGGATGACATAGGCATCGATATCATAAGCTTTGGGAAGAGGAAATAATTGAGATTGTCACATTAGATATTTTTGGTGTAGTTCAATGGGCTCAAGATAGGTGATGTTGGAATTTGGAAAGATGGAAGAACAAACACTAATAATGAATGAAGAAGAGGTCATTTGGGGAAAAAAAGGAAAGATAAGAAATTGAGTTAAGGTTGGATATGAAGGGCTGTTATCAAGGTGAATTCAGATATTACGATGAAATCGAGGATTCTCTCTAATAAATTTCTTGCAAGAAGTCTTCTAAAAAGGGGAAGCAGAACGGTCCATAGTTTCCCTGATCTACAAGGAAACATGGTGAACAAACTTTGGCTTGTGGTCTTCTATGCTTGTTTCTCATTCACAAATTTACCCTCAATATAATCTTTTTCCTCTTGCAAAACTATGCACATTTTTCCCCCTAAATATAGAGTAATGTTATGTTCCTAAATTTTTTAAGTTGGTTTTCAACAAGATACAAAGAAGCAAATAGGAGGATTCAGTTAGATGGTGCATAATGTTTTCATTTTTCATTTTCATCGTCATGCTTAGAAGGGGAATTTCCCTTTGTCCGAGGCTTTCCTCTTTTTCCTTGTTTATCTTCAGAAGTCTTTCAACAAAAACTGAAAAGACCCTACTCATTGCCACACTTGCTTCATCTTCTAGGATGCGTTAGTACATGTCTTCCTCTTGGATTCTTACTACATAAAACACAGCATGTCAACATATGATTGGAAAATAGCATTTTCTATGATCTGGAGGCTCCTACTATAGGCAATAGGACCTGCGATCAGACCACCTCAGTTCACAGAGGTTTCCTGATATGGAAAAAGAATAAATATATTGGCCCAGCAACAGAAAATCCAGAAGCAAACCCCATCTATCCATTTGGCCTCTCATTTAGTGGCTATAGAAACTAAAAGATCAACTATATAAGAAAAAATGTCATCAGGGTCCATGGTCCTGTCGGTTTCATTAAATCAGCAAGCTAGATAATTTGGATTCACTTAAACTAATTTGAGAATTGAGAGATTTGCAAATCAAACATGTCAATGAAAATGGTGCGAGCAACACTATCTAATAGCAAGTGACAATTAACAATTTGTTTTGTCTCAATTTTCTTGGAGGTGCAACTAATTCGATAGTGAGGGTGTTTGAGAACAGATGAAGAGTACAAAAGAGTTTCGGGGTCGTTATCTTCTTCATATGGGCATGAAAAAAACCAGACAATCATGAACACAATGTAATCGAGAGAGACTTCACTCAAAACAAGTAAAGCGAAAAAAACGAAAGAGAAAAGAAGGGGTTTACCAGTGAGCACAACGAAGTCTATAAAAACTAGCTGTTTTTGCCTCTGGCAGGAGCGTTTGCATCTGTTAACTGACTAACAACATCTCTCATTGTAGGCCTTTTTCTTGCCTCCTTTTGCGTACATCTTAAAGCCACTAAAAGCACACAAACCACTTGGTCCATGATATTTGGATCTATAAATTCCTCCAGAAGGCTTGGGTCAACAATCTTATCAACTTCTTCCAAGTTCCTCCAAATAGACTGAACCCACCCCACAATGTCAGTTTCCTCCATAAATGAAGGATCTAGTGCCCTTTTTCTGGTAATCAGTTCAAGCAGGACAACCCCAAAGCTATACACATCAGATTCTTTGCTCTTTGTTGTCGTAAATGCATTCTCTGTTACATGACAAAGTCAAATTTAATCTTAAAATTAAAAACATGTAAACAAATGGAGAAATAGTTAGCTAAACAATAATAAATGTACAGATATTACCTGGTGCAATATATCCAATTGTACCCACAACTGAGACGGATGGTGACAAAGAAGAGGACTGATCCAGCAGCTTAGCAATACCAAAATCAGAGATATGAGGCTCCATATCTGAGTCTAGAAGTATGTTATTCGGTTTGACATCTCGATGCACAATTGCAGGATCACAGTCATAGTGCAGATATGTTAATCCATGGGCTGTTCCAATGGCTATCTTGTAGCGAACATCCCACTTCAAAATTGGTGGGGGATTCCTCTCATGTAAAACATCATGAAGGCTTCCATTTTCCATGTACCTGTACAAGATAAAACCATATTCCTTTCTTATCCAGAAATCTTCCAGCTTGACCAAATTCCGGTGTCTGATCTTTCCAACTGTTTGAATTTCTGTAACCATAGCCATACTTCCTCCTTTAAGCCCTGCAAACACAAGTTTCTTTAAGGCATACTGATTGTGTGGACCCAGCGAAGCCTTATAAACAGTTCCATGGGCTCCTTTTCCAACAATATAGCATTCTTTGAGATTCTCAGTAGCTTCTATTACTTTGTTGAGTAGAGAAGATGAACCCTCTTGAGCAGTGATCTTGTCTTCCTGTTTTGTTCTTTTGTACCAGAGAAACATGCAAACAAGTCCAACAAGCACAAGAAATGAGAGCAATGATGCGAAAGCTATCCATGCAATTTCAACTTTTCCAAGGGCTCTCCAGTTGCTTGAGTAATGCTCACATGGTCTGAAATTCCTATGCTGGATGCAAGTTAAGCCACCAGTTTGAGGACATTTGACACAAAGGTCAGGATTGCCCTGAAGTGATGAAGGAGACGAATTCAGAAACAAAAGTAGAGTTTCTGGGAGAGGACCATTGAAAAGATTGTATGAAACATCAACCACGACCAATGAATGGAGTCCATCAAGAGCTGATAGAGTTCCTGAAAGATTGTTGTGAGATATATCTAATCTCTCTAGCATGATCAACTTCCCAAGCTCTAAGGGAAGTGAACCTGTCAATCTGTTATGACTGATATTCAATGAATAGATTAGATTCTGCAACATTCCAATTGATGAAGGGATATTTCCTCCCAGAAAATTTCCACCAAGCTGTATCTCTGAAAGATATTGTAGTTCAGACAAGAAAGATGGAATACCCCCAGTAAAACGATTCTCCCTCAAAATCAAAACTGACAAATTTTCTAAGCTCCTTAAACTCGATGGGAATGAACCATTCAATGAATTAAACCCCACATCAAATTTAAACAAATTCTTACAATTTGACAGTTGAGATGGCAATGGACCTCCTAAATCATTATGAGAAAGATTCAAAGCCTGAAGAACATTAAGGTTTCCTAGCTCTTGGGGTATTAGTCCTGAAAGCCTGTTCATTGACAAGTTGATGGAGGTGAGATTGGTACAGTTCCCCAAGCTTAATGGAATTGTTCCATTGATGCCATTTTCGCTGAGGTCCAACAACAAAAGGTTAGGATTTTTTGCAAAATTGGGAAGAACCCCAGTCAGATTATTCTTCCTAAGAATCAATCTTCTCAAAGTTGAACAGCTTCCCACAGCAGAAGGAATACTACCTTGAAGTAGATTCAGACCCATATTCAGCACGCTCAGTTGTTTTCCAAAGCAAATACTTTTTGGGATTTCACCAGTGAACTTATTATTTGTAACATCCAACTGCATCAAACTACTGTTAATCCCCAAACGTTGAGGTATGACTCCAGAGAACTGATTGTTGAACAAGGAAATGTTCTTCAGGTGCTTGAGCTCAGTTATCTCTACAGGCAGTTCTCCAGAAAGACTGTTATTGTACACAAGAACATTCTCGAGGTTTGGAATCTTCCAAATACTTATAGGAATCTCACCGGTTAACCGGTTGTTAAATAAACGGAGGTCTTGTAACTCATTCAACATCCCTAATTCACTTGGGATTTCCCCCTCAAGTTGGTTCATGTATAAATGCAAGCTTCTCAAGGACTTGCATTGCCCAATCTCAGGTGGTATCTTTCCCGACAAATGATTTTCAGAGAGGTACAAAAGCAAGAGCTTATGTAGCAGTCCAAAGGAAGATGGAATACTACCTGATAACCTATTGTTCAAAGCAGCAAACTGTGATAAGCTAGTACAGTTGCCCAAACCTGGTGGAATTTCGCCACCAAAACCATTCATTGACAGAACCAAAGTATCCAATTTCTTGCAATAGCCTGAACCCAAAGGAATTTTACCCTCTAAATTGTTATTGCTCACATCTAAATAAACTAGGTTCTCAAGATTGTTTACACTTTCAGGCAAAACCCCGAAAAAATGGTTGTGATTCAAGTAAAGCTCCTCCAATTCACTACAATTTCCAATGGAAGAAGGAATGTCGCCTGATAATGCATTATCATACAACCATAGGGCTATAATCTGAGTAGCATTTCCAACATTCAAAGGGATTGAACCACTGAGTTTGTTGGAATTCAGGTAAAGCATTTCCAAATTCGGAATCTGAAACAAGGATTCAGGGACTGCCCCAGTCAATGAATTATTACAAAAGCTCAGATATTCTAACTTCCCCAAACTGTTCAAGTTTTGGGGTATTTCACCAACAAAACCATTCACAGACAGGTCTAAATCCACCAGAAGACTACAATTTCCAAACTCCGGCGTAATTGGACCTGAGAAACTGTTGTAGCTGAAATCAACACTGGTCAAGTGCCTCAAATATGCAATCTCCGGACCCAAATGGCCGGATATTCCCAAACCGGAGACGTTGAGAGAAACCACAATGTGGGTTTCATCACATGAAACTCCAACCCATGAACATGGGGTGGAATGGGAGGCGTTCCAGCTCTCTTCCATGAAAGTGGGAACTGCCCATTTGCTCTTGAGAGCCATTAGAGCTTTCCCATCAGAGCTCAAACCACACACAGGAAACAAACACATACAATTCCACAACAACAAAAACGACAGAACAACAGTAACAACTCCCATGTTGGGAGGGGAGTAGAACGGAAGATACCTGGTCGAAATCAGCATCCAAACGCAGGGTTTAGAGACCCAGGACGTAACCCATCTTGGGAAAGAAAAAGTGAAGCTACCCAGGAACCCGAAAGGTAGAATTAGTCCGAGAAAACTCAACTCAACCAGTGATACTAACAGTAATATGCAATGCAGGGAAGACTGAAGATGCTTATGGCAGTATGGCGGTGGCAAGGAATGAGAACTCAACTAGTCGGAAAAAGAGTAAAAAAAAAAAGACAACCTTTCCAGTTTTGATTGATTGGTTCTGAATTGGGAGTATGCTGAGAGTTATCGCCAGCCCCAGTGGTAATTTGAAAACAAACAAACAGAGGCATAAGGCATTTCAGCTGCACTGTTGAGCTAGTAATAGGGCGGTGATAAGGAAGGTGCTGCACCCACCACCGCCACCATTTTTATCAATTTTTCGTTTTTTTAAATTCTCTTCTAATAATAACGGTGAAGGATGGATTCAAAGAGGGACATGTGAATGCTGGGATTGAGAAGGTGGGCGTGGCAGTATTTGCAGGTTGACAGTATCCTCTCTTCCCGCACTCCTATTAGTTCCGTTCACACTTGCTTCTTTGACTTTCCTATAACCTTTAGTCCTCTGCCATCGTGGGCGCACTAAAAACCCACTCATTTTGGGGATTTTTTTATTTTTTTATTTTTTAAACAAATTAAATAGCGTTATTTCTAATAAAAATAAAGGCACTTTTAAAATAATCTTTTTTTTTTAACACAATTTTTTATTTATTTTGAATTTGTATTTAAATTACTTTTTCAAAACATAATTATATTTTAATTTTCACAATTATTTTTTTTAATCATATAAATATATTTTAAAATCATAAGAATCTTCTCTAATTTTAGAGTGGATGATATCTACACAACTAAAAATGAATCATTAAAAATAGTATGAAAATCGATTTCTATCCTAATGATGTGGGCTTTTATTTGCTCAATTGGTAGTGAAGGGTGTTTGAAAAATTATTATCAGTAATTTTGGCACCTAATATTTATAGATATAAAAAACCCGACATCTATCATAAATGAAAAGTTTGTAGAGGCTTCCATAAATGAGAAAAGATTTTATAAAATTGTGACACTACTAAAAGGAGAAGAAAAATGACAACTTGCTCTTACCCAAATGCCTTGACACTTCCTCTTATTAAATGAATAATAGGGATGGATAACAACTCAAGCATTAGGGCTATAGAGTTTTAAAGTTTGTAATTAAAATCTAAATTTCAATCTTAAGAAGACTTCACCTCAAATTCTTATGTAATTAAGGAAAGTTTCATTTGTATTATCACTTCAATTACTTTAGTGGGTGTGTTATATTTCATTTATTATCATTTTCTTTACATTTAAAAAAAAATGTTCTAAATTTTTTACCTTTTTTTTTTTTCTCATGCAAGAACAATCAAAGATGATGGGATAATCTCTCTCAAAGAAGCTAAAAAAGAACGATTTTTTTTAGATGTGTTAGAAAATTTCCCTATTTTAGGACAATTTTTTTCTTCTTAATTTATAAAAAATATTTCATCTTTAATTAAAATTTTATAATATCAAGATAACCCATGTGAAATTATTTTTATTTTTGACCTAAACCCAAAAAAGAAAAAAAAAATCCCACATGAGTTAAATAGCATCTTCTTCATGGATTTTTTTTTTTTTTAAAAAAAAATTATAAAAATCCAAAAAAAAAAAAAATTCAAATAGTGTCCTAATTCAAAATTGGTCAATACCCAAGTCTGTGAGAGTCTTTCCTCATCAAACTTGGAGTGAAATAAATGATAAAATTTATGTTCACAATGAATTGAAAATAATAAATGTTCAAACCATGGTAGTTGGGACCATTTATCTAATAATGAATTGTCATTGAGAAAAAGGCTTACAACCACACATTAAATGAATTCATGGCTGACAGCTGAGTGTGGCTCCACAATTGGCATCTTCAACTGAACCTTCCTTATCACTTACCACTTCAATCCAACCTTTTTCTGAAGGGGGATGTCACATGTCTATCCTTTGGAACACAGATTTTTTTTTTTTTTTTTTTCCTTACAAATATCTCCATCTCCATGCAAGATCACCTGGTTTGGATAAAATCATGATGTAAATAAATAAATGCCTAATTTTTAATTCATGAATGGAATTATAACCTTAGGCCAAAGTTTCCTAAAATTTGCCATTTTAATAAAATATTTTGGAGTTGCATTAAAAAAAAAAAACATCTTTTCTTCCACAACACCCACATCCGAAACCCTACCGTTAGCTACTTTCCCATCTTGTCCGACTTCTTCATTTCATTTCACGCTTGTGGTGGTATGATAAAACTTAATATTTATTATTTAATAAATTAAATTAAATTAAAATTAAATTATTAATTTAAAACTTATTACTTCATTTTTATTTTAAATATTAAAATTATTTGATAAAAATAACTTAAAATAAATTTTAAGTTGTTAACTTGTCATATTTATTCTATTAGTTATAATTAATATTTATTATTAAAAATTTTAAATAATAAATTTGCTTATCATGCATTCATACTTTAAGTATTATAAAAATGATTTACCAAATTTGAATTTACCATAAAAAATGATTCATAAATTTGAATTCATAATTATAAAATATGTTCTCATTATATATGAGCAAATAAGACGAAATATATTTAGAATTGAGAATAAATTAATTATTTTATTTTAACACTTAAAATTGCTCTTAACTTTTAAAATTATGATATTAAGTCATTTTATTAAACATATTTAATTTCACTTAATAACTTAAATTAAATTATTAAAACATTTTAAGCCGTTATATTGATTTACCAAACACCTTCTAAAACAAGCAAAAAAGAAAATAATCTAATATTTGCTTTTATTATAAAAAAAAAAAAAATGTATGAAAAAGATAACTAGAAGTAATTAAAAATTTATATATTTTAAAATTATTTAATCACTATATGAAAAAATAAAATAAATTTTAAACAATATATAAAAATAATTTATTAACCTTCCATACATTTTTATTTTTTTCCATTTTCTTTCCCTCAAATTTTCCTTGATCCAAACATAGGCTAAAAAAGAGGAGGAAAAACATAAAAACAAATAAATAAACAAATAGAAATGAATTATAACTTGATTTCAGTATCTAACCAGAGAAAAAAAAAAGGCAAACCCCAAGCTATGAGTACTGTCATTCATAATAAATAGCTTTACCCTGTAACATTGTGATATCAATCAAATAGTATCATAGAATTCTAATGGATCTTCCCATCAACCTCTTCATTACATAACTAATGAAAATGGTGGAATTGCTGAATAATATGAAAAAGAAGGATATATTCAAAAGCAATAATCCTTTCCTTCAAGTTGCATGTTGACAAATGACATTCATATTACGCTTTCCTTGAAACTGCATGCTCCAACACTACCATTGGCAAAACCCTTCATGGCATCTTAAAGTATGTGATGAGGAAAAGAAAAACCCCTACAATGACTCCAATAATATCTAAGAGTTTTTTTTCACCTTGAAACTTCTGATGAAATGACACATTGGATCATCAGTTCAGTAAACACCTTATATCCACAAATTTAGGCTCATAAGCTACAAAACAAGAGGTGTTAAATTCATCCTCCCATGTAACCACTAATTCCGGATTGCTGATCGATAGCAGTCTAAATGCATATAGGAATACTCTTCCCAAAATCATGAGCTCTGCCTCCAAAACCAGATTTTTCCGAGTCCAGATTGTGCAAATAAACAAACAAGCCACCAAGAAATTCCATTTTTTAAGTGAATATGATCACCCAAACTTATAACAATTTTATACCATCAAAAAACTGAAGGTTCTAACATGCTGATCTTCCCATTTTGGTGCATTTTGTTCTGCCTCTGCAAAGAGGGGAGTGTGTGAATTTTGCCAAAAATTAGTTAAGCAATCAACAAGTACAAGGGAAGCTGAAATTTTGAGTAATCTGCAGCAGCAATGGCCTCCAAGAAGGGGTGTTTTAACATCATACTACAGGTCAAATGAAACCTGTCGCTTTCTTACATGTTGTAATCAGAGATTTTAAGAAACAGGAGCTCTGTGATTACATTTTCATGATAGCTAAACCACTGTCTACTTCTGATTGAACCATATGTCAGTATGTGATAATCAGTGAAAGATTAGATTCCCTTGATGAATGAACTAAAGAATAAATAACATATTCTGACAGTTAAGTAGCTAAGATAGCAACATCCACTAGCCAAAAAGAAAGGATAGAAAATAAATTGTTTAATCTTAACGGTTTCAAAAAAGTGGAACAGTTCTAATGTAATGATATCTTATTTTTCATATTTAATTTTATATTTGAGCCACAAAAAATGTTCATTTTCAACATCAAATTGAAAATAAGTTTCTCACAATCATAAGGAGTGCAGAAACCTGCTGCCTTTAACATGTTATCCCAAGCTTGGCTATTGATCTCATGCCAGCTTCAGTTAAAAAACGAAACAAAGGTTTTACCCCATATGAGCTGCATAGCTAAAATCTTTGTAGGGGGATAATGAATTGGTAGTCTGGTTGTTAGAGTAAATTACCTGAAACAAGGAGCAGCTTCAGCACTTGGAACCTCCTCAAACGAATGAAAGCTTTGTCATTTTGTATGATAATTCCTGCATTATTACAGCACCATATATTTTCTGACATTCTTCGGGTTATTATGCTTTGAGGAGCCTGAATGTTAAAGCATCATTATCAGTTCTCTGCTTAAATTGATGGGGGGATGATGGATTCAAGTTATGGACGTAATGGCAATGGTAATGGGACCTCATGCTCGATGTCGTGAGTTCCTAGATTTTCCATATCATAATGACCTTGTGCCATGAAATGAAACTCATAGGATCATCTTCAGATGTCATGTAATGTAATTGAACCTAGACGAGGAAAAAGGTAATATTGCGATATGTCTATTTAGAGAAGCAGTCCTAATGTTGATGAACAGCATGGTCAAGATGGGGTGAAACAGCATACAAATTCAACAAAACAACAAAATCTGAGTCCTGCTATGATCTCCGGGTCTCAGATACTGGTGACAAATGCATGTCTTGAGCAACTTAGCATAACATGGGCTCAATGCTATGTTCATGATACCACTATGTGCATTCAATCACATGAGGAGATGCTAATGCTGATGACCTGACAATGAAATGGATGCATGCAACAGCTGCATGATGCATCCTATCATGTAGTAGTTGTATTTGCGGAACTTAAAGAACAGAGTACATCCCCTTCCAGCTATTGGTAGGTCGGAGGTGCAGGAGCTCCATTGGCACCAGCAACGGCAACAGGGTGGCCAGAGTCCTTCCTTTTCCCAAATGGGTTCTTCGAATATGTTTGAAGAGGTCAAGAGAAAACATATACATTTCTGCTTGGGAAAACTAAAAGGACAATTTAAATTCAAAATGTTAAATTGTTTCAAGTTTATGGCCCCCTTAAGGACAAGAGCACAAACCTATGTTAGAAGTACACTATCATGAAAAATGTTTTTTTTCCCCCTTCCAAAATCAAAGCAATGAAATTTTCATAGATTAAGGGGAAAGAAGGATTTTGAAGAATGTCATGTTTTTTGCAATCCATTTCATGAAAGAAGTAGCATAAGAATAAAAAATTGGCATTCACCACCATTCAAAATGTTAAATTGTTTCAAGCTGATGGCCCCCTCGATGACAAGAGCACAAACCTTGTCAGAAATCAATATCATGAAAAACGTCTTTTTTCCCCTCCAAAATCAAAGCATTGAAATTTTCATAGATAAAGGGAAAAGAAAGTTTGTGAAGAATGTTGTGCTTTTTGCAATCCATTTCATGAAAGAAGTAGCAAAAGAATAAAAATTTGGCATTCAAAGAGACAATACAGCTGGTGAAAAAGTTACTCAACAAATTTATAGAGGTTTCAAAGAGATTGTCCACAATCATCAAATAATGCTCATTCTTGACAATGAGAATGGGTCAGGGCCTTGGAAATTAGATTTGAATCACATGTCCAGTTGGGAAAAATGCAACAAATTGACTACAAAAGGGGGAAACCAAGAAGAAAAAAGAAAAAAAAGAAAGAAAACATCAAATGCCAAAACCAAATACTTTTTAAGGATATTGTATTCGCATGCCAACAGAACCTGAACTGGGGATAACAGCACCCTGCAAACTATGGTGCACATTGGTAGCAGTATTCATGTCCTGCATCAGTGATACAAGAGATCACAAACACAACTCAATGATAAAAAGTCTGAAATATGAACCTCAATACAAGTTTAATATGATAATCATACCACCTATGTAAAGCACTAGACTAAGAGAAAAACTTACTTCAAATTCAATGAAGCAAACAGTATGCCTTTCCTGTCTTAAGATCTTCATCTGCTTAAAACCTGGTTGTCTGCATTACTCAAAAGTATAAGTGCCACAGAGAACTCCAATCCCAAGGATAAGTAAAACAATATAAAAGGTCACAGCTCAGAAAATAGTCAAGGATGAGATATTCATACACACTGAAAAGACCCCTCAGTTCTTCCTCATTTATGTTCTCCCCAAGATTTCCAATAAATAGGGTATTGCAAGGAGGATTATCTTTTGTATTCTGCAAGGCAAAAGGGAAAATAAAAGGCTTTAACAAATTTGAAGTGCCTACTAAATTTCTTAACATGAACAACCAAGGCTTGAAATATATATTCCCAAGAAATTTTTCATAGGTAAGATTTTATTTTTTGTGGTTCCCACTGGGACTCAAATTTGGAACCTCCAGCATCTCCTCCCCAAATTTTTACCACTTGTGCCAAGCATCGAGGGCATATCTTTTTAGAAAAATAATGCAAGCAATTAAAGTAGACACCAAAAATAATGAAACAAAAAAGAAAACACTAGAAATCTAGTACCTATTTGACAATTGTTTTCGAGAACAGTTTTCTGTTCTCTAGAACAAAAAAATAAAGGAAAACACGTTTGAAAACCAGAAAACTATTTTCCATTCTTAAAAATAGAAAATAGGGTATTTTCAGAGAACAATCATTTATTTATTTTGACTTGTTTTTTTAGGGCTGTTTTATAGGAAATAAGTATACAAATATGTAGAATGATTAAAAATAAAATACTAAATATAAAAAATATTTTTAAAACATATTTAAAAATATTAAAAACAGGTTAAAAAAATTTCAGGTTCCAAACAGATTCTTATTCTGCAAAACATCAAATAAAAATTTTCAAAAATTGTTTTTTAGAACTGTTTCTTAAACTAGTTACCGAGCAAGATCATATGCTCTATTTGAAAAGAGTTTCTGAAAATAGTTCTGAAAAATAGTTTTTTAAAACTGTTCTATAAAGTTTTGTAGAATAAAAATTTGTTATGAAACTTGAAATGTTCTTAACCTGTTTTTTATAAACACATTTTAAAAATAATTTTTATTATTAGTGCTTTATTTTTAATCATTCTTTATATTTGTATGATTATTTTTTAAAGTAGCCCTAAGAAAACAAGTTAAAACAACAAAAAGATGTTCTCTGAAAAACACTCCATTTTCTTGTTTTTAAGAACAAAAAATAGTTTTTTATTTTTGGTTGTTAAAATTATTTTCCTTTTTTTTTTTCTTTTTTTTTTTTTGGAAAACAAAAAATTGTTTTAATAGAAAGTGACAAATAGGACCACAGGCTCTATTTGGGAAGTGTTTTCGATATGGTCCTTAGAAACAGTTTTTGAGACTAGTTCTTAAAAATAGTTTTTTGATGTTTTTCAAAATAATCCGTTTGGAAACTGAATCTAAGAATCAAACCAAAAATTTCATGTGTGCACTGAAAACCAAAATGACAATAAGAGGCAAACTCAAATGCATAAAAAGGCATTAGCTCCCTCTTATCCAGTCAATAAAATATTAAAATTTTTATGCACACATGAATTTGCATTCAATTCAGCAATAAATCCAACATATGATACATAAGTGTTTCAATGCATATTTTTTTTTTTCTCAATAAATAAACAAACAACTAGATGGGCCACACTTAAACTATTTGTTTAAGAGTTACCTATTTATACATTTCGTATTTGGCACACACTTCTATAATTTCATAATAACTAAGTTTTTTATTAAGAAAAAGAAATGTTCTTTTGAACTATAACATATCCTAAGCTCATCAGATTGTGTATTAAGTGCATCCTAAGTCTTAAGGAAGTATTTGATTTTCCAAATGCTATTTTACAGTATCTATAGCCCGTATCCAATTGTGTCCAACCAGCACAAGTATCCAATGGTTCCCATGTTCCAACAGAGGAGCATCCTTCGAAGAAGAATCTGTCTTGCCATCATAGTGGCATGTAAACAGCATTACCGTATTAAAATAGATAAATCTCAACAGATTTATTAACAATGACAGCAAGATGGGAAACCAATCAGAATTTTGGTTGTCCCGTTATGAATGGCAAACATTCTAAACCAAACTCATTGATTAGAGAACAAGAAATTTTATTGTCCAAGTCCATGAGGCCCGTGGCTCAAGTGATAAACGGTTTGGGTGGATTTATGGGAGGTTCTAGGTTCAAGTCCCAATGAGGACAAAAAAAAAAAAGAAAAAGAAAGAAATTTTGTTGTCCCATAATTTGTGAATAAACAGCACCCTATGGTATGGAATTAATTTGTGAACCTCATACAAGCTAAGACAACAATTTATAAAAGAATGAGGTGAAAATACATAAATATCAAGTACCAGATTATTGTGCTCATAATCAAGGTCTTAGATCTAAGTCACAGCTGAGATGTTGAGGCACAAACAAGAAACTTTGTTGTTTCATAATTCATGCATACACAGCATATTATGATGGAATTGAGAACCTCTGACAAAGCTAACTAGGCATGCATACAGGGATGCAGCACAAATACGAAATACCAGGTACCAAATTAATGTGCTGGTGTCTTAAATTTCTACATCAACAGAGATATTGAGGGTGATGAACGAAATGATATTGTAAAACATATCAACAATCCCCATGAGATTTCATGCATCTTGGTTTTTTGTTTTATAGGCTTCCATCTCAGTTAGATTAAAGTCACATGACACTTGGCCCCTCATTTTGTCTCACTACTTGCCCAAAAGCTAGATCTTGAGAGAGATCATTCTGGTAATGATAGCAAAGACCTATCATAAACTTAATGATGAAAACAGAAATGTGGCATATAAGCATCACCTGAACAGGCACATAACTGCTGGGTGCTGGTACAGGAGCAGGAGCAGGCATTGGTACTGGAGGGACAGGGTAAGCTCCATATGGATCATATGGAGGAGGAGCCGGAGCCATATACCTGGATGAAATAAGCAACAATGTTAATAAGACAAAACATCACTTAGAAATACAGCAACGATATGCTCATAAACAGAACATTACTACACTTGTTTCCAGGTTATGGTACTTCCTTCTGTTTGGTGTATCCACATAACAGTAGAAGCAAAGCTCAATCAAGAAAGATGTTCTTACCCATGTGGTCCCCAAACAGGTGCTGGAGGAGGATGAAAAGGAGATGGACTTGAATAACCCGTATGTGTGTAGTCACCACCAGTTCTCAAGCGCTTACTTTGATCATATGCACTTGAATCTGCTACTATTCCTATAGATCAACTAAGATTAGCATACTTCGGCACAAGGGAAAACAGACTAGCAAATGCTAAACAGCCATTCCACAATGTTTTTTTTTTGATAAGTAAAACTGCCATTCCACAATGTTATGGAGAATCATTGACCAGCAGTCTCAATTATTTCAACTAGTGTGTGTAAGCCAAAGGGAGCTCGTAGAAGTAATAGCATAATAGTTCAAGTTAACCATATTTCACAGAACAAGGAGCATCCTGGAAAATGACATGCATAATACAAAAATGTTCTCATAAAAAAAAAAATACACAAATGTTCTCAAGCACAACAATATACATGCAGAAAATTTATGAAGACAAGATACTGAGTAGCCCACCTACTAACATGATTAGAAGTTTGAAGAAAATTTGACTCCCGATACCATTGTGCCTCCACACACAGAGATTGTTGTGACACTTGCTTTTACATATTTCAGGGCATATGACAGAAACAATCAAATAGGCACTCATACCCATCCAACTGTTTTAACATCACTAATCCTCTCTAATTCTTACTTACATTTGTGAAGATGAACATATCCTCTCTAACCCTCACTTCACAGGTCACGGTGGAGAAGTGCACAAATGATTTCTCCTTCTAGATACTCAAATTACAACAGTAGGCCAAAATAACCTCACTCACTATTACGAAGGTGTTATTGCCACTCAACTTGAAGTTCCCAATATAAGAGAGTTCTGAGCCACCACCAAGAACTCAAATCAAAGAAATTGCATCACAAACTTTCATTCTTATTTTGTTAGTCCATAATGAAGCTTAAAACAATAGATTTTCAAGATATAAGTCAACCGAAATGTATAGAACAGATGTAATCCAAAAATTATGCTTTAAGTAGAGCTGAATGGCAACAAAGGATTTGTCAAAACAACCCCAAGTAGGTGGGATTGAGGCTTTTTTAATTTGAGTTGAACATATTGCCTATTATGTTATACATGCTCATTATTGATACAACTCAACATTACATACATGCCATGGTTCTCAGATATGATATTTCTTCTAAAATGGTGTGAAGCTATTTAAATTGATCTCCATTTTGATGCTTATCTGTAGTTCCATAAACTTTTCTAGGAAAATAATTGGACAAAGACTAAGACATGAAAGAAGAGTATTAGGAAACTAATTTTTAACCTCATGTCAAGGAAATAAATCATGAAAATTATTGACGCATGTAAGCAACTAATAGAAAGGTTAACATATTATAGATTCCTAGAGAGGTAATGTGGTGAGCCTTAGAAAAGAAATGGGCATCCAATGGATGCATTATCATCATCTTTATTATTGCTAAGGCATTATGTTTCCATTCTATTTGCTAGCAATTTTGTTTCTTTTCATTCTGACATAAGAATCTTTTTAGATAGTAACTTACTCTCCATTAAAGATTCGAGGTTGTTGTTCATTAAATCGGATTGTCACAAGTCAATTTGAAAAGGTTTGTTAGATGCAAGTTAGTATGTGAAAGGGTATGAATTGAATCCGTTTTATAAATTGAGCTAAAATGTTTTAATTAATTTTTGGAAAATAGAGTTTTTTTTTTTTTTTTTTAAATCCGTTTTTGACCCTCTAGGCTTTTAGGCCTATATATACTCTTTCTAAACCTGTTTTAGGTGTTGATGCTTTCTCAAGAGAAAACCCTAACTTGCCCTATCATTCCCTAAACTCTCAAGTCTCATAGATTCGATTTTCAAGTTGTTGGAAGGACTTGCATCCCCTCAGAGGAGCATTGGAGGTGTTGCGTCGCGGATATGGATCACGATATAAGCATTGGAGAGTAAGTCTTTAGGATAAGCAGCTAGAAAAATCTATGTATTTTGATTTCATATAATAGATTGTTAGATTAGAGGTGCTAGAACTTGTGGTTTTTGATCTCCACAATTGATGTGGAGGTTTTCCACGTAAAATCATTTGTCTCTTGTATGGATGTGTCCTATTACCTATTCATAATATCCTACAAGACTTAATTGTTTCAATAAGGCTTAATTCCCACTCTTTGTTTTGACTGGGTTAAGAATTTCAATCCCTATATTATAATCTTTAAGAAACATCCTTCATCTCTCTCTGAGTGTTACTCTATTAGAACATAGGTTTTTCAATCATTATGATCATAATCATTATCATTATCATGGGGCATCCAATGGATACATTATCATCATTATGAACATTATGATCATGATATCATTATCATTGTCATGATCATGATATCATTATCATTGTCATGATCATGATATCATTATCACCATGATAAAATCACTTTTTTTTTTTATAATTGAGGAACCTTCCATGGCCAAACCCTTAGGACTCTCCATGGGGACCCAAATCTCGAGGCATTGACCGCTTAGCAACAACTAGCACCAAGTAAATTCAGGGTATCATCAATAGTAGGATTCGAACCTAGCACCATGTATCACTTACTGAAACCACACTTCCCAGTATCTACCCAAACCAATTGGGCTACCCTTGTGGGTAAGATCATGATAAAATCATCATCATTATCATTATCAATTTTTTTTTATAAGTAAAATCATTATCATTATTATTATTTTGATAGGTGAAAAAAACACTGCCATTTTAAAAGCACTTGAAAAGGGCACACCAAAATATACACAATGTATACATATAGTGTCAAAAGGCAAGCAAAAGGGAAATAGCAACAGTAGCCACCACCCGATACAAAACCAATGCCCTAATGACCTAGTAAAATAGAATGCCCCTAACCAACCATTCTACCTCCTTCGCACCCGAACCCAAGAATCTTCCCATTACTTGGCTCCTCACCATTAGGACGCCAATAGAAGCACCTTCCATCCCTTAAAATAGATTAGATACAAACTAGGTCTACTTCTCGAGCTCTAACCACCATTGACTTCATAATTTTTCTCATCCTTGTCATTGACCCCTCTAACATTTCAAGAGATAATTCTTAGCTTCATTGGCCAATAGAAACCAACTCCCAGCCTACCTTACCATAATCACTTCCCCTTCCTCTTGCTCCACTATAATTCACCAAGCATTCCAACCGTCTTAACTCTTTTTCAATTTTGAAGTGAATGCTTCCCTTCTCTTTAAATTTTCATGGCCCTACCACCCCTTTCTCTCCTTTATTTTTCTTAGGAGAGCTAACATATCTTCCTCAAAGCCCACAATCAGCATTACCTAACCACTTGTTCAAAAAAGTCAAGCTACTATTAAACCACTCTTTTGAAAAAACTACCCCTTCTCGATCATCTCCACAACCCTTTACTTGTACCCCCACTTTTGAACTCCTCAAGGATTCCACAACCTTCTCCTCCATAGTGTCATCCACCAAAACCATTCTTAATGGACCCTCATCCTTACATGGAGTTACAACTTTGAAACCTTCCTCCACACCCTAGTATTCCCAAAACTTCCCTCCACTTGCAAGAAATCAGAAACTACTAGAGAAGAGGAGGAGAAGACCATACCCCTAAGAGTTTTCACAAAGAATTAAAGAACATTGAAATCGCCATCAGAGCTTCATTCATACACAAAGAATGACCCCCTGATTGTGCGACTTGCCAACAGGACTCCAACGAGGTCATCCTTGACTCCATTCCACACAAAATCTATTATATCACCACCATTGTTTGTAGTTAAGAACTCCACATTATGACAACAATGATGATCAAGGGTTTTCCCCTCCAACAAAAACCCATAAAAAGCTTTCCACTAGGCTTTGGGATCTCTTTGTTTCTTTAAAAGTCAAAAAGACCCAAACCAAATTATCTCCTAGCCCATGCAAGCATGGGCCTCATAAGATTGCAAACAGCTCAGCCCCTTAAAACTCTAGTTTGAAGATCTTAGCTCATTAATACCTTGTAATGGGCCACTTTTACCCCAACCCATTCTGCCAGCCTTGTTCACCTCAGATTAGGCCTTTGAACCAGCCAAGCATCCCTGCTTTACCAAGGACCCATCAGTTGAGAGCCTCCCTCATCTTGTTTCTCCACGACTGACATCTCCTTCCACATGTTACTAGAGGATGTAAAGTCGCTTCTCACTTTAATCTCCCTCCTCCTATCAGGGCATGACAGAGAGACTGCACCACTTTGACCTTTCAAGGACTAACCCTCCACCTTCTCCCTAGCACATGACGACCAATCCTCTTCACCCCTAAGCTCAAGCTCCCCTGAGCCACTTGATGAGGACACCTACAATAGCCATGGTGGGACTTCCCACCAAACTTGCTTCACAATGTAGACGGATCCCACAACTACCGACAAAATTTTGAGAACATTCTTGTCGTTGAACCATTGTCGATTACAATATGAGTAATGTCTTCATCTACCACAACAAACTCAACTATCTCCTAATTTTCTGAATAGCTCCCTGTTTCACAATGCAATAGGAGTCCTATAACCCTCACTCACACTACCAGCTCCCAATATCACATTGTTCACCTTGACCCCTGAGAGGACGAAATCACCCCAAGAGTTCCAAGTTTTTCGGCAAGGATAATCCATCCCCTTAGGAAACCCCTACCTTCAAGGAAAATCAAAGTAAACTTCTTGGCCTTCATAAAGCTAACAGAACATCAAATGAACCTACCAATTCCATTACTACAATGCTCTAGCTTGAAGCTCCTCCCTCCTTCCTCTTAAACCATTTGACTCAAGGATCCTTCATCCTCTTAGAAATAGAGCTCTATCCAATTACTTTCTTCCTTTCATACATGGGCAAATAAAGCTATCTGAAAAGATTAGAGTTGATCTGCAAATTCAAAACCTCCATCATCATACAATTGCATACATTAATGTTTTCCAGATCATGTTTACAAAGCACTAACTAGCCTACAACTATTAGTGAAGAGAACTAAAATGACACAATTGGACAAGAGAACTAATGAAAAACAACTGGAGGAGAGGATTAATATGAAATATATGAGAGAGGGAACTACTGCAAAACAATTGGAGGAGGCATGAGTCAATCTGTTACCAACATAGACTTACATTGACCATACCTTCGAACTCATCAGAATTCAGTAGGTATATTATCTAAGACAAGGTCATGTGGGGCATAATGCATAGTGCTTGTTGATGACATTGTTTTAGCATCTAAGTTAAGAGCAGGTATTATTTCTAAACGAGAACTATTGAGAGAAAGTTTAGAATTTTCAGTTTTTAGGATAAGTAGGACTGAAATGATACATATTGGATGCAAAAGAACCACTTTCAGTACTAGAGATTGATTGCCTGCAATGGGATGGAGAGGATAATGAGGCATTGCACATCATCAAAACAGTCCAAAAATGAGTAACTGAATGAGGACGTTAAGATAGATGACTAGCAAAATGTCAGAAGAAAAGATGACAAGCACCACTCCCTTAGCCACCTCAATCTCAACAAAAAGCACAATGTAAAAACATATGACAAGAAACCTTATCTAGCAGAGTATAAGCCTTTTCCATTTATTAACCTCACAAGCCCCTCCTACAACCTCAATCCTCATTTGGGAAAAGGCAGGCTTAATAAAAACTTAAAGCCCAAATCCTTGTACAAAGGCCACCTAATAAAAGGAAATAATTTTAGGGAAAACTAACTTCTGGTTGGACACCATCACCTTCTTGGAAGCATTACCAACTAAATCAAAGGAAAAGAAATCATTATCATCAATTAACACCATCTTCAAGAAATAATGAATTCCAAAAAGGCAAGTTATTCAGTTCCTTCCTCAAACATAAAAATTGGCATTTACGCAACCATGTACATGACAAATTTAATAGAATTCAGCTAAACAGAGGATAACATAATTTCCACTCTGAAATGAAGGGAAGAAAAAGTAAAGGCGTCAATCAAATAAGGGAAAACTCACCTCTTTTAACAAAAAGGTTCTTCTTTGCCATTTCGGTGTGCAATACTGACTTTGACTCTGCATCAAAAACCATTTCCTAGACCCCATAACCAAAATTAATATCTCCATAAAAAACACAATCTATATTCATTTATTTTTAAGTAATTAACCATTTCAAAAGTATTTTTCTTGCTTTTGAAAGTAGAAACAAAAGTGAAGGCTTTCAATACAATTCAACAAAATTACTGGGCTAAATTAGGTTATCTGTGGCAACATATTGAAAGAAAATTTCATAGAAAACCAAATCCAAACAAATCAAATTTCACTTTCAAAAACCCCCCCAAGAAAAATGAAATAAAGCAACAAAATCACTTTCTATGGTGAAAATTTCACCATATTCCCTGTTTTCATCATTGAAAAGAAGAACATTTTTCAGACAATCATCTGGATGGACTGTTCTTGAAGCAAAAAACCAAAGAAAAGCTTCTCTTAAAATCAAGAAAAAAAAAACTAAAAATCTAAAAATTGGACTGATTGACAGAAGGCATGTGTTTTTTAGTAACCAATTTTCGTGCTCTTATGGCACCAAATGCAATCAAATCATATCAATTTTCACTTTCAAGAACAACACTACCAAAAGACAATCTTTCAATTAAGGTTTGTTTCGTTAAGCATTATGTAAGCAGTTTTCATGCGTTTAAGGCATTAAATACAATCAAGTGAGTATTTTTGCAAAATAAAAACAAAAAAAAGGCCATAATCAAACCGATTCGATAAACAAAATCTATGAAAATGATAGAGAGATCGACCTGAAGCGCATCTTTGGCAGCGACCGCGAGCTGAGGAGTGGAGAAAAGCGCGAAACCCATGGGATGCTCCCCCTTGAAATTTACCTGCGAAGCCTCGTATCCCGGCAACCACCTCAGCAGATTCTGGAGCTCCCTCTCCTTCACGTCCTCAGGTAGACCCGAGATGAAGATCGTACGTACCTGAAAATCACACGTAAAGATGCACTATGAATTCCAGAGAGGAAGGGGTTGGTTTTAGAGAGAGAAAGAGAGAAAGGAGAGACCTCGTCGGAGTTGGGCCGGTTAGGGTTTTCGACGAGAATAGGAGGAGGGTGGGCGGGGGCAGGAGGGGCTCCGGGGGCGGAAGGCGGAGGAGCCGGGGCCGGCGGCCACTGCTGGTGGTAGGGATGGATTCCGGCACCGGCCATTTTCAGAGGGTTTGGAATATGGGATAGAGTGGAGACCTTGAGTTTTTGGCCACTTTTAAAACCCTAATAGAGCTTTTTCTTTTGGCTTGATTTGTAGGAAAGAAAACTTGGTATTATCTAAATCTAAAAAATAAAAATAAATAAATAAAAATTACAAAGCATTTAATAGTCTCAAACGTTATTTTATGGAAAATTAAAAATATTTTCAAGTAAAATGTTTTTATGATTTCTTAAATAGCATGAGAGGTGTGGGAAACAAAAATTCTCATATTAACAAGTAAAAGATAAAAGAGAAAATTATGGAACAATAATTTTTATAATTAGAGCTACGATGGTACACGATATATATATTTTTTTAAGTAAAAATGAATAAAAAACAAAGTTCTTATTACTTTTTTTTATTCTTTTTCTATTTTTTCTATTTGTTATACAATTCATCGAGGTCCATGTGGCTCTTTTATATATATATATATATCATAGGTGCATACATGAAGTGATCGTTACATCATAGGTTCACTCATTGCCACGTGAGCCCCATGACTCCACTACCACCATCGTCGATGATATAACTATTGTGTCTTCAAGATATTGTTGATCAAGTCAACATCACAAGTTGAGAATTTTTTAGGTGTCATCTATTAGACATTTTAGTTGGATGAGCCTTCTAGTTAAACAAGCCTTCTAACAGGATGGACCTTTTAGTTAACCAATGTTGGACTCAAAACACTTTATATGTGGATTATGACAATCCTCTTGAATAATAACATAACTTTTCATATGAGAATGAAGCTTGTTCAAATAATAAGGAAGACTTATTGGTAGTATACTACATTATTTCTTCTTAGGTCCATAACGTGTTACTATTGAATTGAGCAATAGGATGATTGATTAGCCATTCCCCATAACCTTCAAAAGTGTGGTGACATGACGCGAAATTAAATGAATCATGATGAAACAACCTTTTCTTCGTGCTTCATTTCTACTAGGAAATGTTTTCTAGTTGCTAATACCGGCCTTAGGATCATGGTCAATTATAGGTGACTAAGTGTTTATTGATTATAAAAGCATAAATGTTGTGAAATTGCTAAATATTCTTTACCAAGATGTCTCAGATTAGCAAAGTACTAAGAACCATTATCCGACTACTTTGCTTTCCTTTTTTCATAGTAACAAAGTGTTTGGATAGATCTATGAACCAGTGTCAACATAGTTATCCTCTATTGAAATCATTAGACATTGTGATAAGGCTATCACACTAGTTAAGATGATCTTCTAGGAAGTTTTCTTCCTTGAAGACTTATGTTTAACACAATTTTACATCTTGATAACTTCATCTAAAATAGTCTTCTAAGCACTTTTTTCCTTGAAATTTACATCTAAGATAATTTTCTAGCAATGATTGTTTTCCTTGAAAATTTTCTAAGATAATTTCCTTGAAAATTTATATCTAAGATAATTTATATCTAAAATAGTCTTCATTAACACAAGACTGTTTTCTATCAATGGCAAGACTACTTTTTGCATTATCATTAGTAAAGCTATTTTCCATCAACAACAAAATTATTTTTTGTTTACCAATAAACAAGACAATTTCTAAAATTCATCATCAATAAGGCAATTTTTATCCTTAACAAATAAGGTGGGTTCTTTTTATCTTAGCCGTTAATAAGATAATTCTTTACCTTAACCATAAACTAGACAATTTTATGTCATAACCATCCATTAGGCAATTTTGGCTTTAACTATCAAATAAGCATTTTTTTTGCCTTAACCATCTACTAGGCAATCTTCTACTTTAGCAATTTACAAGGAAAATATTTGTCTTTCTTCTTCGAATATGCCATAGTAACAATTTTTGGGAGAGAAACAAGTGAATCTTCTTCTACAATGGTGTATTTGTGTGTTCAAGCACACAGTTCTTCCATCCTAATGGTCTTCTTTCTATGCAAAGGTTTGTATTATTTAGAGTTGGTTAGAAACCCTTTTAAATGTGATCATCATGGTTATCACAAAATCAAGGAGGCCTTCTCCATCTGTTTGATTAATGTTAAAGATTGAGTCCATATCTTTTCTTTGTTTAAACTAAAACATATGTTGTGCAACAAATGTTGTGCTCAACTTAAACAATTTTAAGATTGACTTTGGTGATAGGTTGTAAAACCACACAAGTGCTTTGTTCATATAGAGTCCATAAAAGCATGACACAATGTAACAATAAATGAATTTTATTATTATTTATAATATAATTTTGATTTTTCATTTACTATCTTATTTATGTGTTATTTATGTTGAGCATATAGACTTTGCATTACTTGCATTGTATATGACTTAAGTGTATTAATACTTGCAAGGAAGATCTAAGTTATGAATTCCTTGTACGTAGATGAGTCGTTCACAACCGATCCATGAATTTAAGCAATCCATTTGAGGTTATAGTGCACTATCTTTTAATTGGAAGGATAGTTTTCTTGGTCATCAATATGGAGTTCCTATGGTGAGTGCACTAGTGTGTATGGTTACACATTGGATAGTATCAATAGTGAGTCATGAGATTCATTATCGATAGTCATGACTTCACCAAACTACTATACTACATGAGCCCTCAACCTTAAAAAAGTATTGAGTTAATGCTAAGATCTTCAGTGGTTTTAACCTACAAGTGAGACCCTAAAATGGTCACATATTTCCTATGGATTAAGTCATCATTGATTAAGGTAGTTAACAATACATATTCTCAAAATAGGTACCATGATACCTCATGGGTTTGAGAAAATGTATCTTCTTAAGTGATCCCAAGGGTATGTGATCATGAAAACTATGGTCGTAATAATTGCTTAAGTGAAATTTGGTATATGCTCTTAGAAGATTAGAGTATGTCAGTTAATTGCATAATAAGAGGATTTGAGACTCAAGAATTGAAAGGGTAATTTTGAGTGAGACCCTAAAGTGACCACATATTCCTTATGGTTTAAGTCATCATTGATTAAGGTAGTTAACAATATGTATTCTCAATATAAATACCATGATATCCAATGGGTTTGAGACAATGTATCCTTTTTTGTGATCCCAAGGGTATGTGATCATGAAAACTATGGTCGTAATAATTGCTTAAATGGAATTTGGTATATGCTCTTAGAGGACTAGAGTATGTTAATTGATTACACAATAGGAGGATTTGATACTCAATGATTATAGGGATAATCTTGAGAGATTGATAGCATTCACCTTTTTATATTACAGATATCGGTTCATAAGGGGCTTCTACGCAATTGTTGGTAGGTCAAAGACTCAAATTTTATTTATTTATTTAATATCATAGGATAGGATAGTTGAGTGCAGTTGACTCTTTGTTAGAGATGTCTAATGGGTCGTGTCGGGCCAGGACGGCCCGATGTTGATTGTGCCATTACGGGCTAACGTGCCAGGCTAACACGACCCACTTAAAAATCGTGTTGGGCTGGTCGGCCCATGCAAGGAAAGAAGTGGCCCGACACGGCCCATAGGTCCACAGGCTAATTGTGTTGGCGGGCCGTGGCCCATGGGCTACCCACTTTGTTAAAAATTTTAATATAATTTTTTAAGTCATTTTTTCTTAAGTTTTTTTCATTATTAAATAAAATTTCTTTTTGTTACTTTAAACACCTTTAATAATTATATTTTTTATTTTTTATACACCTTTAATAATTATAATTTTTTATTTTTTACATTTATGTTTATCGAGTTTGTAATTGTAGAATTTATAAAAATGTTAGTTTTTTGTTTTTAAAAATAGTAAAAAGAAAACTATATTTGAATTTGTTTATTTTTTATCAAAATAAAAATAATTTTAAAATAATGAAATAAAAAAAGAAATGAAATATAAAAAAATAATTCTTTTATTCAATATTTCAACAAATTACATGAAAAAACAAGGAGAAAAAAAAAAGGTGAGAATTGCATCACTATAATTTGAGTACATCTCAACTAGGTTGGCACCCACCCAACTATCAATCATATGCATTACTCAACCTTTAAAAATTAGCTACACTTAATAGATTTAAAAGAAACGAACAACATATAATTCTTTGTTCTTTTTTTTTTTTTTTTTTTCATCTTCAATCATCATCAACCTCTTGAACATCATTGTTTGCATCGAGAAGCAATTTCTTGAAGGCTTCTTTAAGTTCATCATCTAAAGTTTGAAGTCCCATGTGTCCATCTTCCCAATCTTCAAACATATCAAAACTTCTAGCATATTTGGTGTTAGATTTGTCCTCATGTCTCCTATTATATTTGCAGCTATAGAACAAGAAGATTCCGATGCTACAATAGACACTGGTGGGGTTAGTAGATCACGTGCCATTTTAGATAGTATAGGAAAAGTGGATTCATGAGATTTCCACCACTTAATAATATCAAAATTTTGTACTTCATCAACAGATAGGTATGAACAATAATCAGTATCTAAATATTTTAAAAGATCACACCTACTTGAAGGACCAACTTGTCGCTTTCCCTTAGCTAATTGTATAAAAAATGGATCATTTCCAAATGTAGATGAAGTTATAGTACTTGAAGAGACATTACCATATTTATTCTCATAATATTTATATAAGTTGTTTAATTGTTCATATATCCTACCCTTTGGTTCGTATGGTTGGTTCATACAAATAGCTATGTAATTTAAAATATTTTCTACACCTTCAACCTTAACTAGAGGTGTCCATTGGGTCGGGCCGCCTATTTTGGCCCATGGCACGACACGACAAAAGGTCGGGCTAGGTCGGACCAGCACGACATTGTAACAAGCTGGATCGGCACGGCCCAAAAGGAGCGGGCCATGCTGGGCCTAAAGAAATAGCCCATTTGGCCCGCTGTGCCAGCCTACTTAGCCCTTTTCAATTTCACTTTTTACTTTTTACTTTTTACTTTTTATTACATGTAAAATGCCTATACTACCCTTCTCAACAATTATATAACGGCTAGTTTGAGGGGTAAAAAAGTAAATGAATCACTATTTTTACTTTTTTTTTATGTCAAATGTCAATATTACCCCTCCCAACAACTATATAACGAATAGTTTAAAGGATAAATAAGTAAATCACTCACTATTAATATTTTTATGTCTAATATCTATAATACCCTTCTCAACAACTATATAACGGCTAGTTTTATGGGAGAAATAAGTAAATGAATCACCAATACTTCTCTATAAATACCCTTCATTTTATTTCTTTTTCACACAATTCTCTATTCTCTCTTTATATTGTTTACAATTCTCTCTACTTTTTCTTTTCACAATTCTCTACATTGAAATTCTCTCAAGTGGTAAAAATATCTTCTAACTCTACAAGTGCTAAAGATATCTACCAACTCTACAAGTGGTCATTATTCATAAGGTTGAGGTATTTATATTTAATTAAATATTAGTTTTCAAATTCAAACTGTGCATCAAGTTTTTATTGTGCATTTCAAAAGAACCTCTTTGAAAGTCTAAGAACTTTTTAGAAGCTTTGTCAAAGTTATCTGGGTTTTAAGCGAGACCATTATGACTCCTCCAGATTTAACTGGGAGATTTCTTCAAAGTTTTTATTGATCTTCATATTGAAGCGTTCTTCTTTCTGCTCATTTTCTGCTCATCCTCGATCCTGTCTGTAGTTGGTATCAAAGCCATTTACTAGATTAATTTATTTCATTTATTTATTTTAATTCTATATATTTAATTTTATTATTTTCTTTCTTTTACCTTATTTTTTTCCTCTAAAATTTAAAATGGATCCTCATCACCTAGATGTAGAAAACCTTGATTTTGGTATTGATGCAAGTAATGAATTTAATCCATTTGAAGATGACGAGTATCCCACTTCCTCTAGTATCCCTCCCTTTGACCTTCCCCAACCCAATCCCATAAGCAAAAAATCTAAAGCTAGTAGACTCACATCTGTAGTATGGAATCACTTCACTATAATAAATAGACAAAATACAAAAGGGGTAGAAAATGTAGTAAAATGTAAGTATTGTAAAAAAAATATAGTTGCAAAGCTAGTGGTGGCACAAGTAACCTTAAAAGACATGCCGAACAATGTACAAAAAAACATGGTGCATTAGATCCTAGACAATCTCAAATAAGTCAAAACGAAATAAGATTTAGTATATCTTCAATGACCCCCTTTATATACAATCAACAATTCTTAAGAGAAAGGTTGGTTGATTGATAGCTAGTATAGGGCTTCCACTGACTTTTGGAGAAGATCCTAGATTTGTACATTTCATGCAAAAGTATGTCCAACCAGCCTATCTTAGAATTCCTAGGACTACTTCTCGTAATGATGTAATTAAATGTTACCTACAAGAAAAACTATTACTAATTGAAGAATTTAAAGATCATAGTGGTATTGTATCTGTGACCTCAGATTTATGGACTAATCAAAGTAATGAACCTTTTACATGTGTGACATCACATTATATAGATTCAAATATGAAATTACAAAAAAAAAAAATTAGGTTTTCGTAAAATATTATATCCTCATGATGACCCTTCCATATACGATTCTTTGACAAGTGTTTTTAGAGAATATGGGATACAAAGCAAAATTTTTAGTATTACCTTTGATAATGCTTCAAATAATAAAAGTGTCATAAATTTATTTGTAAGAACAATTAGAGAAAGTCCACTAAGTTTTTTCTGACACTTTTATTATTTGTAAGAACAATTAGAGAAGGTCCACAAATAAATTTATGACACTTTTATTATTTGAAGCATTATCAAAGGAAATACTAAAAATTTTGCTTTGTATCCCATATTCTCTAAAAACACTTGTCAAAGAATCGTATATGGAAGGGTCATCATGAGGATATAATATTTTACGAAAACCTAATTTTTTTTTTTGTAATTTCATATTTGAATCTGTATAATGTGATGTCACATATGTAAAAGGTTCATTACTTTGATTAGTCCATAAATCTAAGGTCACAGATACAATACCACTATGATTTTTAAATTCTTCAATTAGTAATAGTTTTTCTTGTAGGTAACATTTAATTACATCATTACGAGAAGTAGTCTAGGAATTCTAAGATAGGCTGGTTGGACATACTTTTGCATGAATGTACAAATCTAGGATTTTCTCCAAATGTCAGTGGAAGCCCCATATTGACTATCAATCTAGCTAACCCTTCTCTTAGGAATTATTGATTGTATGTAAAGGGGGTCATTGAAGATGTACTAGTTCCTATTTCGTTTTGAATTATTTGAGATTGTTTAGAATCTAATGCACCATGTTTTTTTATACATTGTTCGGCATGTCTTTTAAGGTGACCTGTGCCACCACTGGCTTTGCAACTATATTTTTTTTTACAATACTTACATTCTGCTACATTTTCTACCTCTCCTCTTGTATTTTGTCTATTTATTATAGTGAAGTGATTCCATGCTATAGATGTGCGTCTACTAGCTCTAGATTTTTTGCTTATGGGATTGGGTTGGGAAAAGTTAGAGGGAGGGACACTAGAGGAAGTGGAATACTCGTCATCTTCAAATGGATTAAATTCATTACTTACATCAATACCAAAATCAAGGTTTTCTACATCTAGGTGATGAGGATCCATTTTTAATTTTAGAGGAAAAAAATAAGGTAAAAGAAAGAAAACAATAAAATTAAATATATAGAATTAAAATAAATTAATCTAGTAAATGGCTCTGATACCAACTACAGACAGGATCGAGGATGAGCAGAAAATGAGCAGGAAGAAGAACACTTCAATATGAAGATCAATAAAAACTTTGAAGAAATCTCCCAATTAAATCTGGAGGAGTCATAATGGTCTCACTTAAAACCCAGATAACTTTGACAAAGCTTCTAAAAAGTTCTTAGACTTTCAAAGAGGTTCTTTTGAAATGCACAGTAAAAACTTGATGCACAGTTTGAATTTGAAAACTAATATTTAATTAAATATAAATACCTCAACCTTATGAATAATGACCACTTGTAGAGTTGGTAGATATCTTTAGCACTTGTAGAGTTAGAAGATATTTTTACCACTTGAGAGAATTTCAATGTAGAGAATTGTGAAAAGAGAAAGTAAAGAGAATTGTAAACAATATAAAGAGAGAATTGAGAATTGTGTGAGAAAGAAATAAAATGAAAGGTATTTATAGAGAAGTATTGGTGATTCATTTACTTATTTACCCCTAAAATTAGCCGTTATATAGTTGTTGAGAAGGGTATTATAGATATTAGACATAAAAATATTAATAGTGAGTGATTTACTTATTTATCCTTTAAACTATTCGTTATATAGTTGTTGGGATGAGTAATATTGACATTTGACATTTGACATAAAAAAAGTAACGATCGTGATTCATTTACTTTTTTACCCCTCAAACTAGCCGTTATATAGTTGTTGAGAGGGGTAGTATAGACATTTTACATGTAATAAAAAGTAAAAAGTAAAAAGTAAAAAGTAAAAAGTAAAAAGTGAAATTGAAAAGGGCTAAGTGGGCTGGCACGATGGGCACGGTGGGCCAGCACGGTGGGCCAGCACGGTGGGCCAGCACGGTGGGCACGGCGGGCCAAACGGGCTGTTTCTTTAGGCCCAACACGACCCGCTCCTTTTAGGCTGTGCCGACCCAGCCTGCTATAGTGTCGTCCCTGTCCAGCCTGGCCCGGCCTTTTGCCGTGTCGTGCCACGGGCCAAAATGGGCAGCCCGGCCCAATGGACACCTCTACTCTTTGTAGTGGAATGTTGAGTCAACTTTAGAATTATATTTGAAAGAAGCTAATGTTTTTTTATGAGTTTTAGTTATCCTCACTTGAATTCATATTCCTTAATAACACATTATTTAAGGAATATTTGGGTTTTCTATTCATATGTGTACATAAGGGTATTTTGATAAATATGAATGATTTTTCTCAATCGGACTAATTAATTAATTGAGCCCAATAGACTAATTAATTAATTAAGACCCGATGGACTAATTTAAGCAACCTAACCCAAGATGGGGTTAAGTCGTTTAAGCCCATAGACAAGCTCGTATAAGTTAAAAGAAAATTGTTTTGATTTCATGATTATAAAATTTTGGTCAATAGTTATACAAATATAAATAATCATGAGTCACAATTTTTTTTTCTTTGGCATATGCTTGGTATACAGGATTAAAAATAAACAAGATTAAAAATATATTTTTAATTATTTATTTATGATGAGATCCATTATTAATTATTTGATAGTTACTATTTTATTTTCTATATTTTGATAAAATTGGATTTGATAAAAATAAACGATGTTTTGGAAGGACTTCTATAGCTTCATCAATGATTAAAAAAAGTAGAAAACAGAGTTGTGAATAGCCAATTACATAAAAGGCAACACCTTTTTGCAAAGTTAAAAATGGAGCAACCTCTATAATTCACATTCCATTTTTCCTACAAATGTTCCTAGCAAGTCATCATCCCCTGTTTCACCTTTTCAAGTATCATAGACAACAGAGTCCCCAAGTGAAAGTGATGCCCAATTTGGAGCTTTCATGGCTGTGAAAATGAAGTTTCCTATCAATCATATCAGAATGCGGGCACATACCTGTTTGTCCATATAGCCTATGTTCATGTTGTCCCCTTCATTATGTCCCCTCGACAAGTTCCCTAGTTCCTGAAATGTGCCAATTCCATTGCATTAGATCCAGAAAGGTGTTGTTTCCAACAGAGATTTTAGGCGGTTACTCATAAAATTTGGCCCTCTTTCAATAACAAAATGGTTACATAGAAGCAGAATTACAACTTGGAGGAAAGTTCATCTGGCAGCTTGTAACTGTCACAACTAAAAATCCTAGGAGCCATACTATAGCCGCCTGTATGGAACTGCTCCCCTTCAACAATACCGAAAACAACAAAAACACGGACAACAGCTTACTACTAGTACAAATCAGCAAAAGAGATGGCACATAAGTGGATGAATGCCACCACCTGACTATAGACTTTGATGATGAATGCCACCACACTCTGACACAAACTACCTCCCCTTTTCTTTTAAATAGCAGGGCGACCGACTATCACTGCATAAACTCACATTCTGGGCAAGCATGGAGACGCAGAGCTGACTGCTTTATTTGCTTGACACCCTCCTTTTATTCGCAAGTCACCTCAAGACAAAAATTGTACTTATATCACAAGCATTGGATCAATGTGCTCTTCTATAGTTTGAGAAACACAAACTCCTCAATTGCAGGAACCTCTCCTATCTTCTTGAGGGTGTCCTTGTCGGGTTCTTCGTCCACACCAATAGCCATGATGGCACGTGTTCTCTTGACGGTTCTTCCGACACTCATGAAGCTCACGTTCACATTGCGTTCACCAAGTATCTTGCCAACCCGTCCTATCATGCCAGGTTGGTCTATCTGTCGGCATAGGATGAGATTTCCCTCCAGGCTCACATCCACACTGAAAGAGCCGACACATGTGAGGCGGGGGATCCCATCTTTCACTTTCCCTTCAATGCTTATGTATTCATTCTCGGATACAGCGCTTGCGAATTTTGAATCCACGTTGGATATTTGCACCTGGATTGATTCGACTGGGTTCTCAGGGGACGAGTCGATGCTCACCCGCTCCTCACTAATGCGGAGGCCTTTCTGCTTGGCTGTGAAGTCTGCATTCACCAGGTTGATGAATGAGGTGGATATTGGCTCAATGATGCCTTTAGTGACCATGGCTCTGAGGAGTCTTGTGTCCAAATCATCTGGGTCCCGGGCTGTTTTATACACCACCTTCACAGATTTAATTCCACTCCCTCCAGCCACTAGTTGTACAGCTAGCCTACCCAGCTTCTCTGCTAGCACAACATAAGGAGACAGCTCCGAGATAACCTATAAGCAACATGAATTTATATGTAAGCTTTAGACCTCTGTGTGTACAACATGAAATAATAGGCAATCTTTACCTCGGGAGGGACCATAGGAGCATTGACAGCAGTGGCAGAGAGTTCCCCTCTCAGAGCTCCAACTACAGCCTCTGCAATTTCAATGGCTACACCTTCCTGAAATGTTATGTTTGGTACAGAAGGTTAGAAAGGTTAGGGAATAAAACAGTGAGATGAAAACATGAAACCGAGAAAGGAGATGAATCATATCTAATTTCTATGAGAAGATCCAAACCTGTGCTTCCTTTGTGCTAGCTCCAAGATGAGGTGTCACAGTAACATTTTCGTGCTGCACTAATTTGCTGTCCTTTGGTGGGGGCTCCTCTGTGAACACATCAAGTGCTGCCTGTCCCACAAAATTACCGGAAAAAAAAATCTCAGTACAAGAATATTACTACTTTATAGGCAAATGAAAGGACAAATGTCTATAGAGGGATTCTAGATTATCATAATGAGACTACCGGAAACATTGGAATCTTTGCTTTTATCATACCTGAGCAACTGCTCCACTATCAAGGGCCCTCACTAATGCATCTTCGTCTATGACTCCACCCCTAGCGACATTAATGATGCGGACTCCCTTCTTCACCTTTGCAAATGTTTCATCATTGAATATCTTTTTGGTAGTGGGAGTGAGTGGCATATGCAGAGAGATGAAATCAGCAGTTGAGATAGCCTGATCAAAAGAGACCAAATCGACTCCAGCAGCTCGGGCTCTGTCAGCTGGGGCATATGGATCATGTGCAATGACATGCATTCCCAGGCCTTTTGCTCGTCTTGCAACTTCAGATCCTACTTTTCCAAATCCCATAACAGCTAATGTCTTCCCAACCAAAGAGACACCGACATACTTGTTACGTTGCCATTTTCCTGCAAAAGTGCAGCAAGTTATATTTTCCCTTCTCCAAATTTTTAAGGTTAGTAGCACAATAACACTTATCATGAAGAATGTGGCACATCACTAAAATTTGGTGCCATATTTCAAGCTAAGAAAAAAGAATAGTTCAATCAGTTCTCAAGAAACTTTTGGTAGACAAGGTGGAGTAGGAGGCCTAAATCTTCAACTAGAAACCATTGGTTATACCCGTCTGCAAGAACCATTCTGGTCTAATAGCTTTTTAGGCGAGTGTAGGCAGATATACTGAGAAATATTTGTTCACACTTAGAGTTCCAATGAATTGTTTATCAAGCCATTGAGATAATACATATCATTAACCATCAAGAATTTCATGGCTGTTTGCTCATTGTCATTCTCTAAGGAGTTTCGCGAATAAGCATTCGGCAAATGCATTTTCTTTCAAATCAGACTACACTCAGATGGTATCCAGGTGGAATTAGGGGTTTGGTAGGTTTTAAATTTTAAGGTTTCAATTTTGCCTTTGGCCTTATGGGGTGATACTTGAAACATTTCATTTAAGACCAAAAAGTAACAAAATAATGAAATAAAAGAATCTATCCTGCAGGGTCAAGATGCAGAGTTCTGTTCCAAATATAATTTGAGAGCAACAAGACAACAGTCAAGGACAAGAAAAACAGAGCTAGATTCTTGAATGATAGGGTACAGATCCAACTCTAGCATCAAAAATTAAAAACTTAAGGCCGATTTCAAGGACAAATCTAAGTGGGCTATCCTTGCAATAGCTGATTAAGCTCAAAGTTCATCAGTTCCATATCCACAATAAACAGAATCTATATCCAATAAATCTTTAAAGCAAATGAGAAGGAAATTAGATTATGAGTATTTATGAGCATGCAATCATTCAACTTCTAATCAGCGACAATGCTTCAACAAGTTAAAAACCACAACAGCTTTCTAATCACTTCAAATTCTAAAACTTGAATAACCCACATTAATCTTTGAATGACATTATTCTTGATATGATTTTGACATGTTCCACGCATAAGTACCATGTGCAACCGCCCACATGGGCATGTGCTGATATGCCATCCAGAAATGCATCTACTCAAAGCAACAGATCAGAAAAATTCAAGATCCCCTCTACCAAAAAACAAATGAATAAGACTTGCCACCAACCAAACAGGCAAAGAAAAACTCCGACACTAATAATAGAAACCGACAAAAGAAGGTTCTATCCCCCGGCTATACTAAGCTGCATTCACAGAAATCACAAGATTTTTGGACAGTGACTAAAAATTTCTATGATGCACTTCATCCCCATCACCATCACATATAATGGGGGTATTTTTGTAAATACCAAAAAAATATTTGTAAATTTCTCCAGAACAAGGACTCGAAGGACCCACTTTTCGCCAAGTTCTCAACAAACCTGTCGAATATTCAATCACTTTGACATATTTTTGCCGCATTTAACACGGCGATGTTAATGAAAAATCAAAGTACTGAAACTTTCTGCAGGTGGACCCAAACGTAATCGTATCATACATC
Organism: Vitis rotundifolia; assembly: GCA_030254885.1. Lineage (NCBI taxonomy): Eukaryota > Viridiplantae > Streptophyta > Magnoliopsida > Vitales > Vitaceae > Vitis > Vitis rotundifolia. Next base: position 20,228,439 of record CM058159.1, on the reverse strand, counting down.
GTCGTATTTAAAAAAAATTGACAAATGACGCCATTTGTAGAATTTTCAAGAACAAGGACCCACATTGTGGACAAGTTTTGGTTAAATAGGCACAGCAGTGACTTTCTGGCATTCAATTATTTCGGTAGGTTTTGGTAGGTTTCTTAGCCGCATGGTACGAAGAAATAGATTAAAACCCAAATCACTGGAACTAGAGAAGTTGGGTCCCAGTCAGATAATTATTGACCCACTTGCTCATGAGTGAGAGACTTCAGTGGAGGGGTCCATGGCATTTGCTTCCCCTGACCCCAGATTAAGGCATCGAGAACAAGAGAGATGATGTTTACTTCAATCATACTCTTTGTATAGCAAAATAATGCATTCTTTGTAATTAATTTTTCATAAAAATATATAAAATATATATATAGAAAAAATCTAATATAAAAAATGTATAAATTTCCATAATCTTGAGGCAAAAATTCATAAAATTTCATTTTATTAAAGAAAAATAGAAAATTCTATTTGACTATTTCTACCCCCTTTCAATTTGTTCAAACTCGCTAACTTTCTAACTAGAATCACCATTTTTTTAGATCCATTGCACATAATAACTCGATCTCGACCATCACTTATAGGTAGATTCAGCCAAGTTTTCTTTTAAGTGTATAATTGAATGACTCGTAATAATCTATTTTTCAGGACATAAGATGATTTTTTTGTCATCTTAGGCGTTAATTTGTCTCTACCCAAGATCCAGTATCATAGTTCCATTTCTAGTTGATTAATTATTTTTTAATTCACAACTATCCCACCTAAAAATAAAAAACAATTAAAATAAATAAATGATCGAGAAAGTGGATTTGAGGGGTGGGAATATAATTTTAATTATAAAAAAGAGAAGTTAGGATGTAAAAAAAGATGATTGTGGGGTACGATATAATTTCCTAAAAGATTTGAGCATAATTCTTTATTTCCAAAATTCAGAAGTTAAAGTACATAAATACCCTTTATCAGAAAGGGAAAAATACATGCCACCCAATCCTGATTTACTTGAGAGACGTTTGAGGTTCAAGTGTACAACGTCAATCCGCAAGTTTTGGAGCTTTAATTTTTAGAATATTTCCGTGATTTTATAATAAATAAATTACAATATTTTACAATAAAATAAATATCATAAATTAAAAAAAAAAACGTAAAGTTAACAAATTCTCTATCGATTTTGGTTTATAATTTATATATTTTAAAAAAAGAAAAAGGAAAAAAAGGAAAGGTACAAATATATACCAGCTTTCATCGAAGCGTCAGCCTGAGCAACATTTCTGGCCATGGCAGCTAGCAGCGCGATGCCGTGCTCCGCCGCGGCGATAGTGTTCGCCGTCGGCGCGTTCACCACCAAGCATCCGAACTCCGTCGCCGCCTGCAGATCCACATTGTCGATCCCGACTCCGGCCCTCCCTACCACCTTCAACCGCCCCTTGGCGGCCTCGAACACCGCTCTCGTCACCTTTGTGCCGCTCCTCACGATCAGCGCATCGCAGAGCGAGATCTTCTTGCACAGATCCTCCTGCGACAGATCGTAGCTGCACTCCACCTCCCCGAACTCTCTCAGCACCTCCAGCCCTGCCTCGCCTAGCTTCTCCGACACCAGAATCGTCGGCTTCTGAACCTGCCGGACCGGATCGAGCGTCGGACGGGCCGCCGGGGACTCCACGGTTTTGAAGACGTTGGTGATGTGGCGGACATGGTGGCGGTGGCGGTGGGAGAGTTTTAGGGGGAGAGGAGTGGCGGCGCCGCGGCGGAAGACGGGAGAAAGGATGATCTGGTGGTGGTGGTGTTGCCTCCGGTGGCGGAGGCGGCGGCGGCGGTGGAGAAAATGATTTTGGCAGAAACGGAAGCCATGGTGATGTGGTGTCTCAAAAGTTGTTGGAAATTGGATTTTTATAACAGTCTTCTGGGATTCAATTAACTAACTATAGTTGCTCTTTCCATCTACGAATTTACTATTTGCCCAAGGTGGGGCCATTAATAGTTGGAAAGTAGCAGTTCAGAGAAAGTGGGAAAGAAGGAAAATCATATAAAAATGGTTTGCCATGCTCATTGGGCAGTCGGCCTAATATTTTTTAATTTTCCTTTTTATATATATATATATATATATTTTAGGGTTAATCTCATCCATATTAACAATAGGTTTCAAATTTCATATATTAACACCCCTATAAATATATTTTATATGTAAATTTTATTTTTAAATAATAAAATCTATCTAAAATATTTTTATTTAAAATTTCTCTAAAAAATAAATAAAATAAATTTATAAAAGTGTTAGTTTCCAAAATTTAAAGCCAATGGTAATTAACTGTATTTACACCAAAGCTGGGGTCTCGATGAAATTAATCTTATATTTTAAGATTTATTAGTTTTAATTAAAAACTAAAACTAATAGAACTATTTATAAATTTATATTTTTTTTTTGAATTTCTTGGTTTCTATAAAAAAAATAATTTATGAAGTTTTTTTTTTTTTTGTATTCTCTCTTTACATCAATAATTTTTTATCATTTTTTTCACAATATTATTATATATATATATAAAATGACAAATTTTTTTAGACTTATATAAGTTTTTATTTTTATTTTCTTAATTTTTATGATAGAAATGAATAAAATTATTTGAGGAAAAAAAACAAAAAAATATCTTTATTATACTTTATTTTCTCAATTATGGTAGAAACAAAATTTGAGGAGAAGGGAATGATAAAAAAGATGATTGATTAATATATTTTTTTTTTCTTATTTCAATTTTTTATTTTTAATAGATATTTTTTAAGTGTGAGGATAAATACCCTTCTCCTTGTCTTGTCATATGAAGTATCCCAATGGATAATGTTGGATATTTAGTACAATCTATACAAGCACCATCATTAATACGAAAGGGAATAAAAGAAAATAATTTGTGCCCTTCACTACAAATTTCCCTTTTCTGTTTTTTTTTTTCAAATTATTTACTTTAAATGGATGGCTTTTTGTGAAAAAATCCATTTATAAATAAAATTTCCATATATATATATATAATAATTATTTCATATAAATTCACTTTTAGTTGGTACAACAAATTGCATTTCTTGGAATATATGATGGAGATGTTCTAACATATTTTTATCCTATTAAAAAATAAAATATTTATATCTTATCCTATTTATCTCCTTATGAATTATTTACTATATATAATATTTTACCAAAAAAAGAAAAAAAAAACTTTATGGTAATTTTTCATCTACTTTTATACATTTGTTTCAAATAAAAATTAGTTCATTTCTTAGTTACAAGGTACAAATTAAGCAGATGTTTGATAAATTAACTTATGATAATTTTTCATCTACATTTATACATTTGTTTCAAATAAAAATTAGTTGATTTCTTAGTTACAAGATACAAATTAAGCAGATGTTTGGTAAATTAACTTAATGACTTAATTTAAGTTATTAAGTAAATTAAACATATTTGTTAAAATAAATTAATATTATGGCTTAAAGTTAAAAATGATTTTAAGTATTAAGATAAATTAGTTAATTTATTCCTAATCCCAAATTTCTTTTTGATCTTATTTGTCCACATCTAATGAGAATATATTTACCAAATCGTGACTTATTTTTTCTAGTAAATATTTTAAGATTATCTTACAAATCTGTAATACTTTTAAGTATGGATTTTTGATAAACAAATTTATTACTTAATATTAAGTTAAATTTTTTAATAATAAACATTAATTACGACTATTTGGGGTAAATATGTCAATTCAATAAATTAAAATAATTTTTTAAGTTAATTTTACTAAATAACTTTAATACTTAAAATAAAAAATAAGTAATAAGTTTTAAGTTTACAATTTAATTTTAATTATTTTTTTAACTTTTTGGTGAAATCAAATTTAACTAATTACTTATTTCTTAAATTTTTTTTACTGAATAGAAAAAATCAAAATTTTTAATTTTTTTTTAAATACTAAAGTAACTTATTAATTTTTCCTTACTTTTTAATACTTAATAGAAATAAAATATTAAAAAAATAAATTACTTAATACTTAACACTATAGTTTTAAGTTTCATTTAAAATAAAATAAAATAATAATATATATATATAAAAAAAAAAAAAAAAAAAAAAAAAAAAAAAAAAAAAAAAAACACCATCTCAATGCCACTATGTAGATGAGATCATAGATAAGGTTGTAAATATAAATTTGTTAAAATAAAGAAAATCATGGATAAAAGATAAAAAAATTAAAGTTTGAAGGGACCATCTCCAATATACCGCCCCATTCTCCTTACAAAGATAGAAACATCATTTCAAGCAATTTGATGCTTAATTTTGGATGAAAAAGATTTCCTTAATAAACAATACATCATGAAGTCTTTAAATAAAAAGAAGAAAACTTTGATTCCAGTTCTTCATCAATTCTTTAAATAAAAGAAAACTTTGATTCCAATTCTTATCAATTCCTCGAGAAATCTTTGAATGTTCTTGAAGTCTTGAGTCAGAAGGAATTTCTTTAGTAGTTCTTCAGATTTTCTCTTAAGGAGAGGAACCTTTATTTATACACTTAAGAATTTTATTTTAATATTAACCCTTGATTTTTTTAGAAGTAATTATCATTTATTTTAATTATCATAATATTTAGAATAGTTTTTATTTATTATGATAATTATTACAATTAATTAATTATGGTCGTTATAATATTTTATTTTATTTGATTGATTTTTTTATCAAATTATTTTATATGACATATGAATGGATATATTATTAGTCAATTATTGACACATGGCAATCAATGAATTGACAAAAATAAAATTTGTCTCTTTACAAAGGTATTTAATGTAATTAAATGTGGAATAATAATTTTATTTTATTTAGTATTTAGACTCTTCTAGAATTAAATATTTATATTATTTATTATTTCACACATTAATAATAATAATTATCCAAATCCAAATTAATATATATCAAATTTTTTTATGAAAAATATATATGGTGCCATCACTTAGCCATTTTTTTCAATACCAACCGACCATGATTTTACGCATTTTTTCAACACCTACTCGTATAGTATGGATGGTGGTGATGGGGCCAAAGAAAAATGTTCTTTTTTTTTTAAAAAAAAAAAAAAAAGCATATTTTACACGTTTCTTTTACTATTATCTAGCGTGAAAGGACTTCACATTTAGTAAAATTTGTTCAAGGATTAGCTTGTAAATAGAAAATGGTTGTGAAATGACCATTATTTTTTTCGGAAAATTTAAGAGAAAATAGAGAGAAAAAAAATTAGGATGAAAGAAAAAAAATAAAAAAGATTTAAAATTAATAAATTATTTTTATATACTACTTCAAACTTATTTTACATATTTTCTTCTATTACATAAAGATTAAATAATTCAATTGATAAAATAATTTTTCATAATAATTTTTTTTAGTACTTTTGGAAACTAAATATAGCTATATATATATATATATATGATAAAAATTCTTTTTGTTATTTTTTAATTCTTATTTATATTTAAGTATTTTTTTTGTCAAAAAAGAAAAATTATTTAAAATTAAGAATATATTTATAAATTTTATTAAGTGGATATTATTTTTTTAGATGTGCAATTTGAAAGTCTTGACATTTTGATAGAGTTGGACAATCATTTTCAATACTCAGGTTGAGTTTGGGTTCTATTTTTTCAATCTGACCTCAATTTGAATTAGACTTAAGCTAAAATTTGAATAACCCCGAATTTAACCTGAACTTAATTTAATATTTTTATAATATTTATAATGCATATTATCTTATATAATAATATTCAATTTTTTTTTTAAGAAAAAGATAAAATTATATTATATTATATATTTTTTATTTTTTAAAAAATATAAATTTATATTAATTCTTTTGTGTTGTTATATTAAAATTTTATCTTATTTATTATTTAAATTTTTACGTAAATACATTTAAAAAGTTTCAATTTCGAATTGGATTGATTATTTTTTAAATCGAATTGGGTTTAGATTAATTATCAATCGACCAACATGCACAAGTTGAATGCATCATTTTCCACAATCGAAGGGAGAAAGCAAAGCATGTATGTAAGAGGGGCACAATTGTACTTTCGCAGCATGTTGTGGTAGGGTGACCTTGCTGTTTCGTCGCGTCCACCTCGAATGTACCCACCCACTAAGGCGTGGGTCCCACCTATTGATAGGGGGTTTATTTTTGGGCGGGAATGGGTCATATGCTTCGCGGACTATCGGAATGAAATCAGGCAAATAAAGATAATGGCACGTGCGTTAATGAATGTGGACGTGATGTGAGTACCCACACAGACACCTACACCTACCCCAAAGTCCTAACTCCTATGTGAGACACGCCGACACACTTTAGTTTCGGCCGTAAAGCATTTTCAAAAAGGTAATCGCGCCGAATCTTGAAGCCACGTGTCCACCTCCACGAAAATACAATAATAATAATAATAATAATAATAAATAGGAAATTATGTGTGCTTCTGCAAAATTTTGGAAAAAAAAAAGAAGAAAAAAAAAGGGGAAAAAAATAAATAAAAATAAAAATAAATTTATAGATAATAAATTATATTATATATTATTTTAAAATTATTTTATTTATTTTAATTTTTTATACGAAGCTTAAATAATTTAAAAATGTATAAATTTGAATTAATTTTAATTTTACATTTGATTTTTTTTTTTATATTTTTATTATAAAATTAAATATTACATTTTTAATATTTTATTTTGTTGCCTCAATATTTTTTGAAAGAAAAAAATAATGTACAAAATAATAAGACCCAAACTACAAAAAGTCAATGAGATGTTATTGAATTAAAGACATTTTATGATTGATGCCTACATTTTGGGTAAATTTTTATTTTATTTTATACCTTATAATGATTGTATTATTTTATACTTAAATTTTATTTTTTTTAATTATTATTCAATGGCTCAAATTTAGTTACACTTCAAGGGCCCAAATTTGAAGTCCCATATGATATCTATTTTGATAGCATAGCATACATTTTGTAGTAACAATATATACAAAACATATGATTAAGTGCCAAAAATTCTTGAAGAAGTTAAAAAGTAAAAATAATTTGATACAAAATCCATCAACTTTCAAGTTATTATAATAATTATTTGGGTTTGAACTCCATGTTTTTATTCAGTTATTCTATTTGAGTTTATTGTAAAAAAATTATTAATTAAAAGTATTAAAATAGTTTTTCTAATATAAAAATAAGATATGGATTTTTGTCATATATATTTTTAACCTCTTAAGTATTGAATGACAACTTTTCAATATCTACTAGAAAAACAACTTTTCAGTATCTACTAAAAAAACAACTTTTCGGTAGGTACCGAAAAAGATAACTTTTTGGTACTTATCGTCAAGGTATCATCAATTTGGGTCTCATATTTGTATTCAAGTTCTATTTATTTGTACTACATATAAATTTTATTGCTTTATACTTTGATCCCATCACGTTGTGTATTGATTTCATTTTATTTGAACCTTGATTTCATTCTTTTGTAATTTGTACCTAATTTTGCCCTAGTCCTGTACATTTCTATCCTAGTTCCTTATTTTTGTATCTTTATTTAATGACCTAAATTTTGTTCAATAATTGAAGTTTCGTTATAATAAAATAACTTGTCACATAAATTAAATTAAAATAAACTTTAAGAGAAATAACATTAATTTCAAATTTATTATTTAAATTCTTCTTAAAGCAAGAGCAATTCTCAAAATTACCTAAAAAGATTAAAAAGATTAGAAAAACCTTTTTAACTTTCTAACATTTTTGGGTTCTACAAAACCAAATCAAACAAAACTTGTAGTTAAAATGGGTTTGGATGTGATCTACCCAAAATAAGCAATCAAAAATAATTATCTTAAATATTTTTTTTGAATAAAATAAATAAATAAATAAATTACATTTAAATGTATATTTTCCATTATCTATTTCTTTAAGTGGGTAAATTAAATATTACAAAATAAAATAGGAGGATGTGATCTTTGTTACAAATAAACTTCAACTAAAATAATTAGTCAAATTTTCACCAAATATAATATTATATTAATAATGATTAATGGCACTACTTTCATAAGATTCCTTGACATGATTTGACTCATATGGTATTTAATTCAATTAAATACATAAATACAACCCATGGTCCCACCATGGTCCATTGAAATAGGAATCTCCCATTGATTAAAAAAAGTTCTATTTTTACCATTTTTCTATCCCCACTTGTATTTTAGCAATCATTAAAATTGACACAAAAGAATCTTCTACTTTTTACCATTTTGTTCATCACCCACTTGTATTTTAGTAATCATTAAAATTTATACAAGAATTACTATTTTTACCATTCATCACCCACTTGTATATTAGTAATCATTAAAATAGATACATGAAATTTGCTATTTTTACCAATTTCTATCACCCACTTGTGTTTTAGTAATCATTGAATCTATTTTATTAGGGACAATTGTGTTTTGGACTCCGTTGAGGCTCAAAAATTAAGTTTTAGTCATATAAGTTCACCATTTAAGTTCAAGACCCATAGAAAGTATGAAAATTGATAAGAATGATATGAATTTTTTATCTTTCCAGAATTGATCTTTGTTGACCATGAAAAAAAAATAAAAAGAAAAATCCATGTTGAATTCCATTTATGTTATCTTAATTTTACTTTCTCTGGCATTTCATTTCAGCCTTAGACAGTGGCGTTTTTCATCTCTCCGGATTTTCTCCCTTGCTTCCATTCCATTTGAGGCCCAAACATTGTCTTAATCTCTGTGGCGATTTCCTTATCTCTCAATTTTGTCTATCCTGGCCATTTAATTTCAAGCCTAGATAGTGACGTTTTTCATCTCTGTCGATACATTGCCCTCATCAATCCCTATCGATGTTGTCCTCTGTGCTGCAATAGTTGGATATTTGAGGTTAGTAGGTTCTCTAATTTTGTTTTCTCCCGATTTCATCTCTCTCGACCATTTGATTTTAGCCCAAAAACATTGCCCGAATCTCTTTCTCTATTTTAATTCGTTGTTTACCGTTCCCTCGTTGATTCCCAACGGCGTTACCCTCTGTGTTGACCGTAGTTGGACATTTGAGGTTAGTAGGTTCTCTAAATCTCGCCTTATATTTGATTTCCTTTCAGAATCGCAATGTTCCATACTCTGTTTGGATTCTGAAAAAATGTTCGAAAATGTAGACATTTAAAAATTTTGACGTTGTCCGAATTGTTGCTTTGTGATAGGCCTTTATTTATTTAATTTTTTTAATTCTTTTCTTTCTTGTGTTTTGTTAGGAAACATAGAATAACATATTTTGAAATCTGAGATTTTCTGCACTGCTTATCAGCAAAGAAAAGAAGGTCAGTGCTCAGTTTCAATGTCTTTTAATGTAATTTTTAAGTGAGGTGTATTTTTCCCTGTTTGGTTGCTGAGAAAATGTTGGAGAATGGAATAATACAAAATTACAAGTGTTATGATTCAGCTAAAAAAGGGAAAAAATATTTAGGTGATAAGGAGTGATTTATCAAATCATAGGATTATTGTTGGTAAGTTGCGGATTAGTTGTTTCTTTTTCGGGTAACTTTTGGTAGTTGTTACATCTTTATGTTCAAGTTTTTTGGTTTTGTTTTTGTTTTTTTAAGACCTTATATAAGTTTGTTTGACCATTTTCTGTTATGAAAGTTGCCTCTCTAAATGATGTGTTTGTTTACTACCAGACAGAATGCTTCCAAATTTTTTGGCTAGATATATTCTCCTAATTTTTGTGTTTGATTTGCTTAGTGTTGGGAACTGCCTAGAAGTTATTACATTGTTTAGGAAATTGTAGGGCTACCTTGGAAATGATTTAAAATATAGTTCTCATTTATCAAAAAACAATTTTTGTGATGAAATCTTGAAAATAGTTATCAATTGTTCCATTGTGTACGAATTGAAATATGAAAAAAAAAATAATTTTTTTTCAAGTATTTAAAAAACATGCTATCAATGTGTTCTTGTTAGAGATTTGTTTTTTTGTTTTAGAACATTGTATATATTAATTTTTTTTAGAAGTGTTTTCTATTTTAGAGAATTGTTTTTTATGTTTTAGAGAATTGTATTTTGTTCCCAAGGCTAGAAAAATGTTTTCCAGAACAGTTTCCACATAGGCCTCTGTTTGATAGGTTTTTAGAAGACTATTTTCATCTAATTTCTGAGTCCAAAAGGAGTCAGGTCAACTTTTCTTTAAGACCATGCTCAGTTTGGTAACGCTAGTATGATGGTTCTTTTTGTTTTATTTGTTGTTTAGTCTAGGATAATACAATGTTAGGTTGAATTGGTTTTTAAATGGTTTTAGGGTTTTTGGTATTTACCTCAAACTGTTTAAATTAACAATTTATAACAAGAGATATAATTTTGGGGAATGATGTGAATTGACCTTAAAATATGATGATTAAGAGGTTGTTTGGGAGTTTTTATTAGAAATGTCGTTTGATTTTGTTTGAACAATAGATCTTGGTGATAAAATGCTGGTGGTACTAATTTGTATAGGAACAATACATATTGTGAGATGAAAAAACTTTTCAGATGACATTGAAATGTATAATTGTTTGTTCAACAATATGAAAGTTGTGCTTTGTTTGAATAGGTCGATGGACACTACAAATAGAATATATTGTTACATATTCATGAGAGACAAAATTGTCTAAAAAAATGATGGGCAGTGGGAATATGTTGGTGGAAGAAGCAAAGGTATTCACATATATAAAGGAATGTCATTTAAAGAATTCACTCAAAGAGTCTTAGAGAAATGCAATATCTCCCTGGATGTGATGAAGATGCACTACACCCTCAAGTTTAACCCTATAGTAATCCAAGAATTAGAAGATGAGGATGACTTGGATAACGTGGTTTCCCACAGTGATGACTTTGCAAATGTGTATATAGTAGAGTCACCCTGTGTTGAAGCCATTGAGGGAAATATATCGAATACACAGTTGGCATTTGGGTAATGTGCTTTGACTTGAATGTCCAATTAAAATAATGTGAATATCAATTTTACATATGATGTAGTTTAATTTTGTTTATGTATGTAACACACAGAGGTCCACCTCCCACATTTCCTTCCTCTAATGCATCATGTGATGCAATTCCTAATGCTATGATGCTATCAAGAGGTTTTGCATCGCGTTGTGCAAAAAGTGAGTACACCCCTTTGGAATTGAATCAGTTTCGTGAGGCAATATTAGAGTCAAGACATACATCTAAAAATGTAGAGGAGTTTTGAAATGCAAAATACCATATGTTGTTAAGTGGGAGGTTTAAGTACAAGTATAAGAAAAATTCACCTAATCATATGTCAGTGAAGTGTTCGATTGAGGGTTGTCCTTGGAGATAACAACTCATGTTGTAGAAGGGAATGAAATCTTGTGAGTTCATACTTACCAAGTTAATCATAACTATATAGCTCAAGATGAGTGTTTATTTAAGGTGAGGGTTAGTTCAAAGAGAGCCGTTGTTGTTGTTGAAGATGTCTTTAGAACAACTCCAGATTATCTTCCCCGTTAAATATGTAAGGGTTTTGAATGTGATCATGAAGTTGAATTGACATAAAACCAATCATAGCACCTTAAAAAGAAGGCAAAAGAGCGTATATATGGAGTTCCATGTGACTCCTACATGTTTTTGCCTTGGTTATGCCATAGGCTAAGGGAAATAAACCTCAAAACTATTGCGGTGTACACTTCTCGTGAAGGTCACTTCATGCGATTGTTCATTGCCCATGCATTTTCAAGTCAAAGGTTTATCATGGGGTGTCAATCAGTATTGGCTATTGATTCTTGTCACCTAAGCAGCCCCTATAAGGAAGCTTTTTTGTCTGTCATTGCATATGATGCAGACGATGGAATGTTCCCTCTAGCCATTGGTGTGGTCAGTTCAAAAATTATGGGACTAGTATTGGTTCTTGGAGAAATTATAGGGGGTCTTAGATGGTAAAAAAGTTATTATATCATATAGATATCAAAGGATATTGCATAGTGTTTCCAAGTTTTTTGGAACAGAAAATCATGCATATTGTTATTTACATGTGAATGAGAACTTTTCTAGCTTCTTCAATAGGCAATAAATAAGAGGCAAGAAAGGGAAGGAAGATGCTTTGTTGCTTTTGGACAACATTGCGTATGCTAGGTTGGATATAGACTACAACGAGGCATTTGAAAAACTCTGCGCTTCAATGAGGACCTATCAAGGTTGGATTTGACACTTTTTACATTAAGAGTAATTGATATGGGAACATCCAAATCTCAAGTGTAACGTTTTTTTTTTTCTCTAGATCTTATTTTGATATTCAGTTTTGCTTCCACTATTATATTTAGAGAGGCCCTATGATAGTTTTGCATGCATCTCTTCGATCTAGGGCTTGGAGTAGAGCAATTCAAATCTTTCATTACAGTACACCACTTAAATTGTACACTTCTAGTATACCACTTAAATTGTGCCTCTCTAACGTATCACTTAAATTGCGTATATTCCCAATTACTCATATATTCTCTTTTAACACTTATGCACCTTCCAAATTGTTCATCTCCTCCTTTTAACACTTGTACACCTTTCAAATTGTGCACCTTTTTCTTGCGCACTATCAATTCAAATTGTGCACCTTAACTCAAATTGTGTACATCTCGTTCTTAAACTACTCTATGCACCGACAACTCATAGTGCGCATCCACCCCATGAACCACTTGTGCGTCTTTTCCTCATATATTTTAATTTAGCATTTTATAGTTCTAAACTAAGTTTTATAAGTTATCTTTTTCTTCCATTGAAGAACCTTTCACACCTAAGAAACTTTCTACTACGAAAATCATGGAACAATCCAATAATCAACTAGTAGACAAATCTAACAACATCAAGCTATCTCAACCTAGAATATCAAATTTTCACTTTATTTACTTGAAGCATTGTACATGCTATTCAAGTTAGTTATATATGAGTGCAATTATCATATACAATTATAGTTTTTGTTTATTTTAATATTATAAAGCTTTCCAACATCAAATCACCTATACTTAAAAAACATAACATCCTAAATCTCTTAGCTTATAATACCATAACTCAACTTCCTTCTTGCTTAACTCTAGCTTGACCTATGGAAAATAGTTTTACATAAAAAAAGTGAACTACAACTTAGTAGAGAAAGGTTTATTTGTTATTTCCACTTAATTAAAACTCTAACCTAGATTTTTAATTTTTTATCCACTTATAAAAGTTTTTAGCCAATTAAAAGAATGCCCAAAATAGTTAATAACTGTTGTAAGGATATTTACCCTTTGATGGAGTGGGTAAATTAAAAATTGGTATCAGAACAGTTATTAGAATAACACGTTCAGAACAGTTTTTTCTTTAGACAGTTTTCTGAATGGTTATTCTTGGCCCTCTTCTCCTATCTATAAAAGAAAGATACAGAACCCCTTTTTGCTAAATAAGTTCTCTTCCATCAATTAAAGGTAATAATTCTGTATATTAAAATTTGATAAGGAGAAGAAGAGATCAAGAACTTAAGGTTTATAAATTAAAGGGGATTTCTCGATCTAACATGGCTGTGTATTCTTCAAATGGTATGTATTCAATTCTTTAATTTTCTTGAGATGTGTTGAATTCAATGATCTTGAATTTGTGTGTTAATTTTCGCGTTAAATTCTAACAAAATTAGTATCAGAGCAAGATTGAATTCAAATATTCAGAATCATTGTTTTATAAGGATTAAATTTTTGAGATTTTATATTCGATTAAAATTTTAATGATCTGTTGAAATCAAACACCTTTTTCCTAGTTCTAAAAAAAATATAATAATGTTATGTGCTTGTCTCCAAATATGATTCTAACCATGGCCTATTAGCCATGATGTAATATTTGAAATCGACATAGTATTAAAATTAAGTCTTATGTGTTGTGCTCAATCTGATGGCATGAAGCAACATCTCAATTATAATTCACGGAAGCAATTAAAATACAGCTCTAATCAGATATGGAAAAATACCTGAGAATATAAATGGACATTCCAGTATTCTCTTTTAGAGACATTACACTTGAGAAGATCAACCCTAGTTGGAGCCACATATGGGCTTCCTCTCCAATAAGCATAGGGTACCCTATCCCTCCATTTGATTCTCTTATATCTCTTGTTTCATTCTTTAATTTCCTCAAAATACTCCGCCATGACTTTACATTGGTTTTCACCCTATCAAGAAAAATTGTAACCTTACTAGACTTTTCTTAGCACAATTGTTCTGTTAAGTGGAGTATGAGGATCTTTACCAACCTCAGAAGGTCCAGTCTAGAAAGAAAATGTCGTAAGTAAGGTCATCTTTAAAGTACCGGAACAAAGCCGGAGGCGATCTAAATCCTCTGTAGTCCCGTTTCTGGATGACTGGCCTGTCGTCGCACTGAAATATCAAATCCAAGTCTGATAACCTGTTAGGGTATAGCTTTAGAAGCTGCAAAATTTCCCACATTGTGAACAAGTCTCTTGTTTGAAAAGACTTCCTGTATTGCTCCACATAGGCTTTTCCATTCACTAATCTAAAATCTGCATCCCCTTTGGCACTTTCCACTGCAAATCTTGATATTCCCGTCCTCTTCATGGCCTCAAATCTTATGAGATTTATGAGCATTCATGAATTTGTGACACGTTTTGTCTCCATTGCAATTTGTCATCACCATGTAATATGATTTCTTTTCAATTACATTAATTCATGTAAGTTTACATATAATTTAATGTTTCGGTTAACAAATTAACTTTGATCTATTCATAACCGTTCTGATTTGCGGTGTTTTGTTTAAGTGTCGGTTTTCCTTTTATCATGGGTTTTCAATTACCGGACACTAATATGTGGTTGTGTTTTATGTCTTTGATTTGTTGACATAATTCATCAAAATAAAGTTTAACTCAAATAAAAGAATTAATGCATTATTAGACAATTTATAAATGTAAGGTTAACTAGTTTAGATAGTTGCCAAAGTAACCTAAATTAGTGAGCCTTGTATTTATTAAATTGCATAATAGAATAAAGGAAGACTTGTAAAATTCTTAATAATTCTCTTTATAATTAGGAGAATGAGACTAGCCCAAAGAATAGTCAATTTCTGCTAATTATTAATTAATGCTTTTATTTTGTGTTGCTTAGAAAGGTAAAATGGATACCCAAAGGTAACATATAAATGAAACAAAATAGTAAAGTATTTTAAGCTCCTCCAAGTGAACACTGGATATGTTAAAATTTACCCAAAGGAGAATTTTAACGATATCAATAGTTCATTGTTATTTATTTTATACTTGAGGCTTTATTGTGAGCATTGTTCTATTTTGTATAGTTCCCACTTCGTTACACTCTCTTGCATTTGGAATGACTGTTTTTGATAGTCGAACTTTTCTGAATGGTATGAAAGGGTTCAATTCTCACTAGGCGTATTGGATCTTGACCTAGCCTTAATAACTGATAAACCTCCTGAAGCTACGAATGACAGTACTCTGGAGCAGGTGGAACAATCAAAAGCCTGGGAAAAATCAAACAGACTCAGTCTGATGTTTATGAGAATGACTATTGCCAATAATATCAAGACCTCTCTTCCTCAAACCGAGTCAGCCTCGGAATTTCTGAAATCTGTTGAGGAACGCTTCAAAACGCGTGATAAGTCCCTTGCAGGCACATTGATGACTGAATTGACTACCATGAAATATGATGGTCAGAAAGGTATTCAACAACATGTTTTAAACATGACTGAAAAGGATGCAAAGCTTAAGGCACTAGGCATGAGTATGGATGAGTCCTTCTTGGTACAGTTTGTCCTTAACTCACTTCCATCACAGTTTGCTCCATTCAAGATCCACTATAATACTAACAGCGATCAGTGGAACTGGAATGAGCTCACCAGTAAATGCATACAAGAGGAAGTGAGATTAAGATAAGAAGGACATAATCTTGCCTTTGCTGTAACTCATGGAGTCACGAAGAAGAATGGAAAATTCAGAAAAGGAAAGAAGTTTACACCTAAGAAAAGTGGACCTGGGGAAGGTAGCCAGAGTCATGATGTAAAATTCACGGTAAGTTGCTATTTTTGTGGCAAGAAAGGGCATGTGAAGAAGGACTGTAACACGCAAGGCTTGGTTCGAAAAGACAGGTATAAATCTTTCTTTTGTATGTAGAATCTAATCTTGCTGAAGTTCCTTCAAATACTTGCTGGATTGATTCTGGAGCCACAACTCATGTGACTAATTTAATGTAGGGATTCTTACAACTAGGAAACCGAAGGAAAGTGAAAAGTTCCTCTATATGGGAAACCGTCTCAAGGTTGAAGTGGTAGCTGTTGGTACCTATCGCTTACTCTTAGAGACAGATCATTGGATGGATCTTTTAAACACTTTTTATGTACCTTCTATTTCTAGGAATTTAGTTTCTTCGTCTAAATTAGATGCTACTGGATATTCTGTTTTATTTAGTTCTGGACAATTAAGTTTGTTGTTAAATTTTGTTACAGTTGGTTCTGGTATTTTATGTGATGGTTTATATAAAATTTCCTTCAATCATGAATTTGCACAAGCTTTGATAACCCTGCATTCAAATGTTGGTTCAAAACGTGGCTTGATTAATGAAAATTCTTCAATCTTGTGGCACAGAAGACTAGGGCATATCTCTAGGGAAAGAATTGAGAGATTAGTGAAGAAAGGAATTTTACAAAATCTTGACTTCATTGATTTTCAGGTATGCGTGGGTTGCATAAAGGGAAAGCAAACTTAACATACAAAGAAAGGTGCCATAAGAAGTAATGAGCTTCTTGAGATAATTCATAGGGATATTTATGGACCACTCTTGTTCCATGTTTTAGAGGAGAGAAATATTTTATCACCTTTATAGATGATCTATCTCGTTATGGTTATGTTTATCTAATACATGAAAAGTCTCAGGCCATTGACATCTTCGAGATGTTCATTACAGAGGTCGAGAGACAATTAGATAAAAAGATTAAAATTGTGAGATCAGATCGAGGTAGTGAATATTCTGGCAGATATGATGAATCAGACAAAATCTGGTCCTTTTGCCAAATTCCTTGAAAAGCGTGGCATTCGTGCTCAGTACACAATGCCTGGTACGCCACAGTAGAATGGTGTTGCTGAAAGGCGTAATTGCACATTAATGGAAATGGTTAGGAGTATGATGAGTTACTCTTCTCTACCTATTTCATTGTGGGGTGAAGCCTTAAAGACCACAATGTATATCTTGAATAGAGTTCTTAGTAAGGCAATTCCAAAAACTCCTTTCGAGTTATGGACTAGTAGGAAACCTAGTTTGAGCCATATACATATATGGGGTTGTCTAGCGGAGGCAAGAATCTATAACCCACATGAGAAAAAGCTTGATTCGAGAACGATATCTGGATATTTCATTAGCTATCCGGATAAATCGAAAGGGTACATATTTTATTCTCCTAACCACAGTGTGAGAATAGTTGAAATCGGTATTGCCAGATTCTTAGAGAATGACGAAATCAGTGGGAGTAATGAACCAAGAAAGGTAGATATTGAGGAGATAAGAGTGGATATCCCACCACCCTTATTACCTCAAGAAATTATTGCCCCTCAACCTGTTCAACAAGTTGAGGAACATGAGCAACATAATAGAGATGGTTCATTACCACCAGAAAATATTGCCATTGAAAATGCTGTAGAGCCACCACAATCGGCACCTTTGAGGAGATCTCAAAGAGAAAGGAGACCTGCCATTTTAGATGATTATGTGGTGTATCTACGGGAATCTGACTTTGATATTGGGATAAGGAAGGATCCGGTTTCGTTTTCACAAGCCATGGAAAGTGATGATTCTAGTAAATGGATGGAAGCTATGAATGAAGAGTTGAAATCTATGGCCCATAACGGTGTCTGGGATCTCATCGAATTGCCTAATAGTTGTAAACTCATTGGCTGTAAATGGGTCTTTAAGACAAAGCGCGACGCTTAAGGCAATATCGAACGATTTAAGGCCAGACTTGTGGCCAAAGGTTTCACTCAAAAGGAAGGTATCGATTACAGAGATACCTTCTCTCCAATTTCCAAAAAAGATTCGCTTAGAATCATCATGACACTTGTAGCTCATTTTGATTTAGAGCTACATCAAATGGATGTGAAAACTGCATTCTTAAATGGGAATTTGGATGAAGATATCTATATGGAACAACCTGAGGGGTTCGCAAAGAAAGGAAATGAACACCTAGTTTGCAAATTAAAGAAATTCATTTACGGTCTTAAACAGGCTTCCAGACAATGGTATATTAAGTTCAATAATACCATTACTTCTTTCGAATTTAAAGAGAATACTGTTGATTAGTGTATATATCTGAAAGTTAGTGGGAGCAAGTTTATGTTTTTGATACTGTATGTGGATGATATTTTGCTTGCTAGCAGTGATCTTAGTTTATTACGTGAAACCAAGGAACATCTCTCTAAAAACTTTCAAATGGTTGATATGGGTGAGGCAAACTATGTTATTGGCATCGAGATCTTTAGGGATCGATCTCGAGGAGTGCTAGGTTTATCTCAGAAAGGATATATTGATCGAGTTTTAGAGAGATTTAATATGCAGTCATGTTCATCAGGGTCTTGCACCTATATTGAAAGGTGACAAATTAAGTAAAAAATAGTGCCCAAGGAATAACATGAAAGAGAGCAAATGAAGAAAATTCCTTATGCATCAGCTGTGGGGAGTTTGATGTACGCTCAAACATGTACAAGACTCGATATTAGCTTTGCTGTTAGCATGTTAGAAGATACCAAAGTGATCTAGGATTCGAACATTGGAAAGCTGCAAAGAAGGTGATGAGGTACTTACAAGGGACAAAGGATTATATGCTCACATATAAAAGATCAGAACAATTAGAGATTGTCGGTTACTCGGATTCTGATTATGGTGGTTGTCTAGATAGCTTAAAGTCAACTTCAGGATTTGTCTTTATGCTCGCAAATCGGGTAATATCATGGAAGAGTGAAAAACAATCAATTATTGCTTCATCCACGATGGAGGCTGAGTTTGTTGCTTGTTTTGAAGCCTCAAGTCATGCTTTATGGTTGCGGAATTTTATCTCAGGACTTGGTGTTGTTGACTCTATTGCTAAACCTTTGAGAATATATTGTGATAACACTGCAGTTGTTTTCTTCTCTAAGAATGGAAAATTTTCTAGTGATCGAAACACATAGATTTAAAGTATTTAGTTGTTAAAGAAGGAGTCCAGAAACAACAAGTGTCAATTGAAAATATTAGGACCACACTTATGGTTGCTGATCCATTAACTAAAGGATTGCCTCCAAAGACATATTTGGAACATGTTATGAGGATGGGTCTTTTGAGGAATCCATAATATGTATGATAATGAATGGTGGTTATGTAATTGACAATTTGCGCATTAAAGATTGTTTATGTTTATTCTTGTTTTCAATTATGGGTGCACGTTTTATTGTTTAATAAACAAGAATTGTCCTGACAAGACAAATTATAGGGCCTATTTGGCATTAAGGACTGGGTTAGTAAGAGTTATTGATGTGTGGTGCATGGAAGGAAACATGACATTCTGGTTATGTGACCACCATGACTCGCATTTATGATCTAAATTGATTCAGTATTATGGTATATGATTTTGGACGTATTGGCTAAGTTTATTGAAATCATGATCACGTGTCAAATTTATTTTCCAGTATATATATTTTATATATAAATATAAATATATATATATATATATTATAGTTTTCATAATAGGTTTAGTGGGCCAAGTGGGAGAATGTTATTTCCACGTTAAAATTAAGTGGGTGGCCCACTAACCTAGTGTTTTAATTTTTTATCCACTTATAAAAAAAGAATGGCCAAAATAGTTAATAATTGTTGTAAGGATATTTACCCTTTGATGGAGTGGGTAAATTAAAAATTGGTATCAGAATAGTTATTAGAATAACACGTTCAGAACAGTTTTTTCTTTAGACAGTTTTTTGAACGGTTATTCTTGGCCCTTTTCTCTTATCTATAAAAGAAAGATACAAAACCCCTTTTTGCTAAGTAAGTTCTCTTCCATCAATTAAAAGTAATAATTCTGTATATTAAAATTTGATAAGGACAAGAAGAGATCAAGAACTTAAGGTTTATAAATTAAAGGGGATTTCGCGATCTAACATGACTGCGTATTCTTCAAACGCTATGTATTCAATTCTTTAATTTTCTTGAGATGTGTTGAATTCAATGATCTTGAATTTGTGTGTTAATTTCGCGTTAAATTCTAACATTATTGTCATAAAAGAGTTTGTAAAATACTTCTATAAAATATTTTGCACAACTAAGAACAACAATTCATATAAATCATAGATTTTCATTTCACATATACAATTATATCACATCTAATAATAGTTATCACACCATATACCTTTCTTGACAAAGTTCTTTCCACAACATGTAATAGTTAAATTACAATATATAAAGTATTCGAGGTTTCTTACTAGGGATATGTGTTTATGTTTCCCCATTAATCCATACATGTATTTTCCAAGGAATGTTTTAGGTCTTTCACCTTACGGTACTTTACCCTTCTTTCTTTGAGGACTCTCACCTAGGGATCGTTCTCTGTATTACTTTTTTACTTTTCTTTCAAACCACACAACATGGTGCTTTACAATAAGAAATACTAGTGCTTTTAGAACTCTCCATGTTGCTCATGCTACAACAAGAAGTTAGTTCCAACAAAACATAAGATATTACAACAAAGTATATCTCAATCATAAGTGACAAATTTGAATTTTAATTCATATTCTAGCGTCATAGATAATCAATTTATTTTAAACATGAGGTATAACTAAATATGTTTATTTAAACTTAGCATAAAGAATTAAAATGGAGTTTCGGACAAAATTTCTTACCTCTTTCAACAATTTAGTTAGCTTAACTTTGGTTTTTTTCTCAAAGAAATTCTTGTTATTCACATTTTTTGATTTCCTAGAACAAACACAAGTTAAGGTTAGTAACTATTTATTCACAAGAAGCTATTGCTACGTGTGTAATTTTAAAACAACCTTAGTGTTAGGACTTTGAGTCTTATTTGAATGTTGACAAATTTGTTCCTTTAAATGTTTGGTCATAGAAGTTCTTTTAGAAAATTGCTTGCTCTCCATTGAAGATTAATGGTTGCTGTTCATCCAACTAGGAAGTCACAAGTACGTTTAAAAAGATTGTGGCAAGTTAGGCTCTTATGAAGTATAGAGAGAATCAATATTGTTTTTGAACTTAAAATACTTTTAATTAAAGTTTTGAATAAGAATAGGATTGCTCAAGCTGCCTAAAGCGCTCAAGCGCTGAAGATCTATCAAGTGCTCTACACTGCTTTTTAAGCACTTGAAGCACTCATGCAGTGGTTCAGTGAGCTTGAGCAGTCATATTAATTTTGCCGAGATTTTTTAATGTAAATTTGATTTAGAATTCTTCTAAAGCTGAAACTCTTCGGGTTATTTGCCTATAAATACCTTTCCACGACCCCAAAAGGGTTAGAGATCTTATTTTCATTAGAGAGAGTTTCATTGAGGAGAAAGCCTAATGAGTTACACCATTCCTATTCTCTCATTCAAAGGATTCAAGTTCTGAATCTTGGGTTGAAGACCTTTATCTCTTCAATAAAATTGAAGTGTATTCATTGGAGCAATTAAAGGTTACTATGTTGTGGACGTGGGTCAAATTATAGGTACTGGAGAATAAGTTTTTAGGCTAAAACGACTAGGTAAATTTATGTAACTTGATCTCATATAGTGGATTTAGATTAGCGATCTTAGACCTCATGATTTTTTATCTCCAATTAGTGTGAGGATTTTCCAAGTAAAAATCTTTGTGCCTCATTGCATATTTTTATTATCTTGATTGCATTGCCTATTATTGAATAAAGTGATAATCTCTAATTTTTCTTAGGGAAAAAGTTTGTTATAATTTACAAATAATTAATTAAATTTTTAAATACACCCATTCACCTCCTTTATGGGTGTTACCCTATTGGACGTCTAGGTTTTTTCACTTAGTGTCCACAATTAATCGATTTCTTACACTTATTTCAACTTATTTTTAATTAGTTTCAAGGTGGCAAATGGTTTTTGTTACAAGTAAATTAATACAATTTGTTTAATTCTTAGACACTCACTCAAACAACCAACTAACTAAGCTAGTAGCTTACCAACCATCAGAAAAAATTGTGGAGGAACACCATTTACTCTTAATCATTCTTCAATTAGTTTACCAACTTATTAACAAACTAACCAACTTCTAAAATTTATTCACCCATCAATTCACTAACCGAACCATTAATCATTATTAAGAGATTAAATAAACTTAGTTTAACCTTGAATTAAATTTAGTTTATTATAGTATTGTTGTTAGGGATAAGACTATAATAGTTGCTTAGAGATATACTCAAATAAAGGGAGTAGATTATGGAAAGAGATTTACATTATAGCTAGATTGAGTCTAGTAAGTTATTATTTGTAATGCAATATTTAAGCTACATCAAATGGATGTGAAAAGTGTTTCCTTGATTGAAGTGTTGCAAGAAGAGATATATGTATAACAACCTAAGGGTTTTGAAAATTCTAAATATCCTAATCATGTCTTTATGTTTTAGAAAGGCTTTGTATGGATTAAAACAAGCTCCTAGAGCTTGGTATGATAGGATTATCACTTTCGTAAATAGGAATTTGTGAGAGGGGACAAAAATAGGAATTTTTTTAATCCTTAGAATATAAAGTAATTCTTGGTAGCAAAAATATATGTAGATAATAACCTATTTAGTCAACTTTGGAAGACATTTCCCTAGGATATGTGGAGGAAATGAAAAAAGAATTTGAGGTGAGTAAGATAAGAGAGTTAACCTTTTTATTAGGACTTCAGATCAAGCAACTAGATAATAAGATTTTTTTTTTGTCCCATCCTAAGCTTGCTAGGTAGTTAGTTAAAAATTTTGCGTTGGACTCAATTAAGCAATTTAAGACACATATGAGGATGAGTATAAAATTGTCTAAGAATACATTTGGTGGAGATGTTGAGTAAACACTTTATAAGAGCATGATAGCAAGCTTACTATATCTTACTACTAGTTACCCAAACTAATCATTTAGTGTAAAGGCTTACACTTGATATCAAGCTAATTCTATAAATCTTACTACAACACAAAGGATTATATGAAGAGATTCACAATCGACACCTAGCTTGTGTATAAGCCAAATACAAGATCTCAATATGGTACTTGAGTTAGTGAGCATATAGAGGACTTGAGTCAATTGGATTAAGACCTATATGGTGGGGGAGATATAATATACAATTATTTTGGAGAACTCCACCATAGCATGTATTTCATATATCATGTGCTTGGCAACTAGATAAGATGAATGAATAATCCCTCATCCTTCACTATTGCGAGTTTTTATAAATCTTTATGATAACTTTTTATGTCTCATGTGACCTTTGACTATGTCGTGACATAGGGGTTTAGTGTATTCTACTTTTGTATGTTACTTTATAGGGAAAAAAACTAGGCCAAAGTTGAATGACATGAGGGTGAGGGGAAGACTATATAGTGTTACATCCAAGTCTTATACTCACTTATCAACAATTTATGTTGCATATGAGGTGTTGCAATATATTTGTGACCATGCTATCGAAAGCATAACTTTGAAATATTTTTCCAACAAGATTGGAAGTGCTTAATTCAATATGACTAAAAGTGCATTTGGTAGTGTTTTTTTGCTCAAGGTATTTTTTAGTAAAAGTGTTTTTTGAAAGCGTTTTTAAGAGAATTACTTATTAAGTGTTTTTGTAGAAAATATTACAAGTAATTTTTCAATACTACAATTAATTTTTCAAAAATTTAAAAATGTTTTATAAATTTTGTCAAACATATGATTTTTCTGCAAAAACACTTTTTAGGGTGAAAGTAATTTTTAAAAACACCGCCAAACGAATTCTAAATGAGTTTGGGTATAATGAGACACTTTATTTTGGGACAAACTATGTTGATCTATATGAGGTATAGTATTCTACACCTTTCTTATCTATGTGCTCTATGGTCACGTGATCTATTAGCCAATATGAATAAGAATGATAATGATATAATAGAGAGAAATTGTGCGAATGATAATGATATAATTCAGAGAAATTGTGCCCACTACAAGTGAGTGGGATATATTATATTATATTATATTGGACACTTATTAGATGAGAGTCCCCATGTAGGGGTAGACTCACATTCTAATAAGTGTTTCTATTTTGAATTTGAGAGATAATTTTGAACTTCAAAATTACCTTATAGTTTTTTTGAGTTTGATATGATAAGCTCATCTTATCTGATGAGCTTTATAAATAGCTCTTTCTTTCAAATTACCTCACATATAAGAAGAATCAATCCATGCAACTATTTTTTTTAGGTCATATTTGCTCAATTTAAAGTTTATTTACCTAGAATTATTTTTAAAAATTACTAGTTTTGTTAGTGAATCCAATGTATTAAGTTTTGTTTAATTTAGAGTTTATTTACCTAGAATTATTTTTAAAAATGATTAATTTTATTAGTAAATCCAATACATTAAGTCTTGCTCAATTTAGAGTTTATTTACCTAGTGAAAAAATTCACAAAATTATAATTCTATATAAAGAAAAAGCTAGCAAAGTTATTCAAAATGTACTTTAGATTTGTGACTTTCTAGTGTTAATTTTGATTGGTTTTGAGTTCCATGACTTTCAATACTAATTTGATCAATTTTTGAGTTTAAATTATTTTTAAAAATTAATAAAGGTTTATAGTAAGTGTTGCTTGATTTGGAATTTATTAAGAAGTTAAAAGAAATTCAGAAAAATATGTATAATTTATAAGAATATCATATTTGAAGATTTTAGTATTGGTATTAGATCGTGAAGAGAGAATGAAATTAAGAAGATAGACGTCATCTTTTATTTTATTTTATTTTTAGTTTTTATTTTTTCTTATTTGTTTATGTTTCTTTTATTTTTAAAAACTGATAAAAACTACTTCTATTTGTTTTATAAAAACTGTTCTTTATTTCACTTTGTTTTTTAAAAACTACTTCTAGAGAATAACAACCAAATAGTGCTATAAATTTTAAAACAATTTCTTGTTTTTTTAAACAAAAGACTATTTTTACATCACACGACGATACAAACTTTTATTATGAAGTAAAAAAAACCTCTCAAAGATGTTTTTTTTAATGAAAATAAAAAATTATTTTAAACTTTGTCTAGTTTGAGAGTTTTTTTTTTTTTAAATGTAAATAAAAAATTATTATAAATTATATATACAATATTATTGCCAATTTATTTTCTTTTTTATTTTGTACTTATTTCATTGTTAGTTAACATGGAAATGGAAACAAATAATTATCTCAACTTAACCTTCCTAGGCACATCCAAACGCAATAATTGAAATCATCAAATTCATTCATATTCAAGAAAAAATAGGAATAAAACAAAATGTGCATTCCCTTTATGTATTCTTGTGTACCAAATATGGTCTTAGCGCTTTTAGATTATAGAAAGATAGTGTTTGTTCTTGTAGTGACACTGGTTTAAGTACTAAGAATCGCAGTATGGAAGGTCTAGACTTTTGCTTATCCAAGTCAAGTATTTAGTTTGTGTAACAAGAGTTGCGGTATGCATGTTTTTTTAGTAATTCCCTTTATTCCACAAGTTGCATTATTAAACATGATTAATTGAAAGTAGAGGAACTAATAACATTATAAATTAGTGACTACCTTCTTACCTTTGGTAATTTCAAGATGAATAACGTATTTTCATCTTCAACCAATTTTGTGTGATGTGCGAAGATAGATGTTTTGTGATGATGGATATTTTTTAACATAAAAGTTTATGATATATAATATAAATCATACTATTTTTGTTTTGATTCTCCTTAAAAAAGAGATGTTCATCTTATTAACCAAGTAAAGAAAATCTTTCTTTAATTTGCACAAATGTAAAGATATAAATATGAGGGTGAGATATTGGAGAAAATTACAACAAAAGGTTGAGCTAAGTGAACTAAATGGGCATGAAAGATCAAAAAACATTTAATATGAGGAATAAATTATAATAAAAGGTTGAGATAAGTAAATTAAATCACTCATTAAAATAAAGGGTTTCAAAAGTTAGATTTTGAGTGATTATGAAAACTGTATTTTATTTACTCATTGAATTTCTTAGGATGGTTGCTTGCACTCTAAAGTAGGTGAGTTAGAGTTTTGATTTTAGGGTGTAAGGAGAAGAATAAGCAATAAAACTTATGATAGAGAAAAAAATAAGATAAAAAAAATAGAAAAATCAATGGAGTCTTAGATTGCAACACTTGTAATGAAAAAATCATTATATTATTAATATTAATCAATTAATTTATTCATTTGATTTACATCGATTAACCTTATTTATAAGTTTTTCTAAAAAAATCCAAAGTCTACTAAATTCTAATAACTTATTATAACTCTAATTCTTATTATCTTATAACCTGACTAGTTAATCCTAATTTGACTCAACAAATACTACTTCTAATTTAATTCTAATTAATACTAAATCTAATTTAATTCTAACTAATAATAATTCTAATCAATTTAATTCCAACTAAAAATAATCCTAATTTAATTCTAAGTGATACTAACTTGACTCTAATTACAACCGATACAAATTCATTTTTTTGATGTGTATCTTAGAGATTCATCCTCATCACAAACTCTTGTCACATTCTTAATGCGGAAGTTATGAGATTATTATTACCATAGTGGTCTTATTTTCATTTACAAAAGAAAGCTATTTTATGTTTAAATGAAATTTTATACCTTCAATAAATGTGAATCTAAATTATGAATTAATGAGTACAAAGAAAAAGTTTGATCTGAAATTGAGGCTCACTCAATCCCGAATGTTGTGTTTTTTTATGTATTCTAACTACTAGGTGACTGGACCCACCCAGAAATGATCCATTCATGAGTTTCCTCAAGTCACGTGATTCGCAGCATCGCGACCCATACCACGGAGCCATGACTGATCAACCATTTGAATATTGCTTGATTCATGCATTCATGATGAAGAAAAAACAAGTATATTGTAATTTTATAAATTATTTAGAGATAAACATATTTATTTTATTTGCATATTAATTGAATTTAGATTCGAAAATTTTAGAGTCTCAATTTAAATATGAAGAAATAGTTTGTTTAATTTCTCATATGATCAAAGAAGACGAATGTGTGCTTTTTTTTTTCCTTTGAATACTCCATATAAATAATAATTCCTAATAAAATAGCAGTGATATTAACGTTTATAAATACTTATATAATCACGGATTAATAAAAGTTCTTAAAATATAATTATTTTTAATTTTAATGGCAGACTTTTACTACTTTAAATATTTAGTAATATAATTAAAATTATAAATTAATTCAACATATTCTGGTATTATGGGTATTCTTTATTAAATCAATCCAACATAGTATGGGTATGCCCACGAGGCATGTACTTATTTTGTTCTTACAACTGAATTGTATGTGGTATCTGCCAATGTTGTCTTGCGAGGGGATTTTTATTTTTTATTTTTTAAATACAATAATTTAAAAAAATAAATTTTAAAATATGATAATTTAAAAAATATTTACAAATTTACAATACTTAAAAAAATCTAATTGAAAACTATCTTTTGAAAAAACAATTTCGCTTTAAATATGAAAGTTAAGAACAACTTTAAAAGACAACTTTCATTTAATGTCATAAAAAGTACTATAAATTTGAAAATAGTTTAAAATTTTTTCATGTTCTAATAAATAATTTTTTTTAAATAGTATTTTTATTATAACCCGTACTACAAGTATTTTTAAATACTTTTCTTTTAAATAGTGTTTTCTTGATTCTTAGTTAATAATAATTTCATGTCATGGATGACATTATATTGTTTCAAATGTTCCTTCTCAAAACATCTATTAAGAAAGAACAATAATAAACAACAAGAATAGAATAAGAACACATAAATTTACGTGAAAGCTTTATACGAGAAAAACTATAAGTAGAAGAGAAGAAAATAGATATTAGACCAATCTCATCATTTTAGTTACACCATATAGTGCGAACCTTTCAGGTTGAACAAAAAAGAATTCAGATCACCAAACTCTAACAACTAAATAAAAACTCGAGAATAAAGTAAAAATAAAAAAACCTTGAAAAATACTATTAAAACTAAAAAACTTAAAAACTAAGTAGATGAAAATAAAATATTAATTGCCAAAACAAAATAATATGTTTTTTATTTTTATTTATTTATTATCTTCAATACATATTTTTTAGCTAATTCCCTAGTTTTTCTATTTATAATTTTGTATATCTAACTCAATCGATAATTTTTTTTTAAAAGTTAAAGCATTCAAACCATCATAATTTAGTGACTTACAAAATTTGATTTTAGTATTTTTTTCATTGAAGTATTCTTAAATTTATCTATTCCAATGTTATTTAAGATAAAATTACCTTCTATTGTAACTAAACTGAAACATATTATTTTTGTTTTGAGGGTAAACATTTCATGATAGTTTTGTGATAGCGAAATCAACATTATTTTTATTTTCATTTTCATTAAAAATGATGAGATGAAAATAATAGTAACATTAAATCATAGAAAGAGTAAATATTACTTATGGATATATTTGAGATATAGGAGAAAATTAAAAATTTAGTTTTAATTCAAAAATAAAAACAAGACAATAAAATAATATCATATATCATAAAATAAATGAATGGATGGATTACCAAGCAACGTATGTTGCCCAAAAGTTCCCATGAGAGAGGGTAACAAGTTATGAAAAACTAAACGGTTCCTATGAGAGATGGTAACAAAAGTTCCCATGAGAGATGGTAACAAGTTATGAAAAACTAAACGGTTCCTATGAGAGATGGTAACATGTTATGAAAAATTGAGAGATGGTAACATGTCATGAAAAACAAAAAATCATTTTTTACTGGCCAAAAGAGTTGGATTTATATTTATTTTCTAATTTTACTTCATTGGATAAAAAACAAAAAGACCAACCTATAATTCATTTATTCAGAGATGGTAACATGTTATGAAAAATTGAGAGATGGTAACATGTCATGAAAAACAAAAAATCATTTTTTACTGCCAAAAGAGTTGGATTTATATTTATTTTCTAATTTTATTTCATTGGATAAAAAACAAAAAGAACAACCTATAATTCATTTATTCATTTTTGTGTACGGATAAATAAAACATGTTGAGTCTATCATTTTTAGTTACTAAATAATGATATGACATATTTAGTTAGGAATTAAACTAAATTTTATAATGATATAACCTTTATGATTTGCTTTATTATCTGAAAATGGTATCAAATTTTCTTTATGGCGTTTGCTGATTGAATTAAAAAACAAATTTATATTTATTTTGCTTTTTATTTCATTCATATTCAGTTAAATCATTAATAGAAATAAAAAGGAGGAAAATTGGAATTATTATTCAAATAATAACACTTGCCTGCCCATGGTAAACGCAATTGGCCTTTTCTTTGCAGAAAATGAAAATGATAGTATAGTTTTCATAAAATAAAAATCATTGTAAGGATCCTAAAACCATCTAGTTGCCATATAAAAATTGTTTTGGGAAAAATGAATTTCATATTATTAGTAGTCAAATTTGTAATCATATTTTTGGGGAAAGTGAATTTTATATTATTAGCAGTCAAATTTGTAGGAAGGTTTTTCTAAGAAGTTTCAGTATGCATTCAATTTTTTTTCCCTTTCTTATTTTTTTGGATTGAAAAATAAATGTATTGGTTGAATTATCTCATTTTTTAACTAAGTCTCGATTAATCAATGATGAAAATATCGATAATCACGGATATATCGGTACTTCGATTTTACGGATATATCAGATATATCGGAGATATATCGGCGGATATTTTGGAAAAAAAATATTGATAAGCTTAAAATTAATCAAAATTTATAAAAATATAAAAAAAACTTCAAAAAAATGTAATTAGAAGTATAATGATATTTTTAAATTGTTTTATTAAATAATTTGATATATGTATAATATGATTTATCATATTTGATAATAATATTGTATGCATAGATAAAATATGAATTTTATAAGTGTACATTTATTATTAAATTACATCTAATATTATGATATTTGATTATAATATGTCTAATTTTTAAATATATATTAATATTAAAATTATGATTCATTTAATTCAATTGTATTAAATAATATAAAATAAATTATGATATATATACAATTTTTTAATATTTAATTAATTATTAATGATATTAAAAATACTATGAAGAAAATTATATAATTTTTATATTTTTGGTAATCAATTAAAGGAAAATTTTGGATTTAATTATAAAATAATTATAATTAATTTGCTCTTTAAAATATTCTTTTAATATTTTCTTTATATAATGAGTTTAAGTATATATCAGCAAAAGGAAAGACCATTTTTGAGGCACTGCAAGCGGACACTGTAGCTACATTGACTTCATTGTAGTGCGTTTGACGCGTTGACCATGTGATATTTCGGGAAAAATTGCCGATTTATCGCCAAAATCACCGATATATCGGGCCAAACCAATATTTCTCCATAAAATATCGACACTCGCTGGCACACCGATATTTAACTAGTAAAATGGAGTGATGGAAAATAGCATTTTCATTCCTATAATACAAAATATCTGGTTTTGAAAACTACGAAGGAAAGAAAAAATAAAAGAAAAATGATTTTCTTATTAAATATGAAAAGGAAAAACGGAAAATATTAAAAAAAATTTCCTCATTTTCGTAGTTCCTGAAAAAAATGTTATGAAAAAGATAAAAATTGCTAAAAAAAAAAAATTCATTTGGAAAATGATTTGACTGTTCCATGAAAAATACTAAGAAAATAAAACATAATTTAAAGTTTTTTAGAAATTTATGCACTTTCAAATTATTTAATTTTTATATACAAAAGTTAAAATAAGTGAAATAAGTTTGAAGTAACATATACAAATAATTTATTAACTTTGGATTTATTTTTTATTCTCCTTTACTTTTTCTTTACTTTTTCTTTTTTTCTATATTTTCTTTCTCTTGCACTTTTCAAGAACCAAAAATAGCTTAAAATTATGTTTGATTTTTGGAAAGTACTAATTAAAGAAAAAAATATTTAAAAAATTATTTTCTTACTTTTTGTTATTATATGGAAAATGCAAAAGATAATTAAATATAATTAAAATTAGTTAGAAACTTATGTCTTTTAAAATTATTTAATCTTTATATCAAAGAATTAAAATAAATTAAATGAGTTTAAAGTTAATAAATTAAGAATAATTTATTAACTTTAAATATATTATTTATTTATTTATTTTTATTTTTCTTCTACTTTTTCTTTCTATTTTTTTCTTACATTTTCCCTCAAATTTTATAAGAACCAACCACAGCTTAAAAAGTTTGAGGAAAGTGGAAGTAAAAAAAAAAAATCATTTATGTACCAACACATGTAATAAAATAACATGACCTTTCATGGGAGTGAAGGTGACAACTGTTAGTCCCCTGACTCTGACACTACAATACTAAGGGCTTTAAGGGCAGGAACGTTGCACCCATGAGAGATCCTAGTGAAGAGGCAAGGTGACTAAGGTTTGACATTTGGGCTAATTTGGACAATCATTTTTAATATTTAGGTTGCACTTGAATTATGTTTTTTTTAGTTCGAACTAAAATAGGTTGGACTTAAGCCAAGGTTCAACCAATCTAAGTCTAATCCAAAATTGATTTAATGTTATATATATAATATTTATAATGCATATTATCTTTTATAATAATATTTATCTCCTTTTTAGATTTTTAAGAAAAAATCATCAAATTATATTACATATATATAGAACAATATATAAATTTATTTTTAGTTTTTTATTATTATTTAAAAATTTTGTTCTATTTACTATTTAAATTTTCATATAAATATATAGAAAATAGTTTTTAAAAAACATTATACATGATTTTGAATTGTACAATTTGACCAACCTAAATCTAACCTGATGAATCCGAACATAACACAAGTTTAGAGAAATGAGGTTAGGTTAGGTTTGGCTAGAGTTGATTATTTCTTAATTCCTAATCCGTCCAAGTTGCAGCTCTAGTTATATCTCTATTTTTATCATTATATCATTTAAATTTAGTCCTTTTATTTTTATTTTATTTTTATAATTATTGATATATGTGTTCAAATTAATATATATATTTTGGTATGATACATAATGATTTTTTATTTTTTAACTAGTATAAGCAAATTTCTATTCTAAGTGACTTGAAAAATGACTTTAAGATAATTTTAGGAGTAATTTATCCCTTTAGTTTCATTATATTTCAAATAATTAATAATATTTGTTAAATTAACTTTTTAAATAAATAATATTCTTAATTAATTTTTTCATAATGAATTAATTTATTTTTGTAATTAAATTTGCTCATGAGTTTGATTATAGATATGAAATATTAATATTTAAATTGCGGTTTCATGATTGAAGCATGGTTAAAATAGTAAAAATAAATTATTTCTTTTTCATCCCTATTAGACTACCAAAAAGGGGAATAATTATTTTCATGTTAATTTCTTGAGGAATTTAAATCTAATAGTTCCTTTTATTTCAAACTCCAGTTAGTTAAATTCATTAATTTCTATGCAATTTGGTTCCCAACCGTAACAAAATTGATTCTTTTTAATAATGCTTCTAAAATTCTTCTTAAAAGTATTTCTAGTAGAACCATTATTAATAATACTATTAAAAACTACAAGGGTTCAAATTAAAGTTACTAAATTTTGAAAGTCCTTGGTTGAAAAGGAAAGACGATCCGCATATTCTCAATATACCTTTTAAGTTATCTCGACATGTGAGAATTTTAGAGCCCATTTGGTTTTATGATTCAAAAATAGTTTTTTGCTTTTAAAAATAAAAAACTATTTTTAAAATTTTTAACACTGTTTGGCTGTTATTTTTTATAAATAATTTTTAAAAATAAAGTAAAATAGAGAACAATTTTTAAAGAATAAGTATGAATTGTATTCATCAATTTTTAAAAACAAAAAGAAAAACATGGACATTTTTTTATCATGTTTGCCAAAACTTGTTTTTTTATTTTTTTTTTATTCTTTAACTTAAAAATAGTTTTTACAAACAAGTTTTTAAAAAACTTGGTCAAAGACACCTTTTTTTATTTTTCATTTTTTTAATTCTATTTATTTTTGTGATTTTAAACTTGACATGGCGAAACTAATAAAATTATAAATTATGTTTAAAATTATTTACTACTTGTTCTCCCTTTTGTAATTTCAAGATCAAGGACATATTTTCAACTTCAACCAATTTTGTGTGAAGATAGATATTTTGTGATGATAGTAGGTTTATAATATATGATACTATTAGATAAAAGTTTTGTGATAAATTAGATAAATTAAAGGTTTATGATATTATGAAACAAAATATTTGTTATAAATAAATCATATTATTTTTGTTTTCATTTTCCATAAAAAGGGAGATGTTTCATCTTATATAGTTTAAGTCAAGAAAATCGTTAGGTGAAAGATATAGAAAAAGAGATTTCCTTTCTTTTCCTTTTTTAATCCACACAAATGTAAAGATATGAAATGGTTGAGATATTGGAGAAAATTACACCAAGCTAAATGGGAACATGAAAGATATGGAAATATTTGGAATATGGGAGAAAAAATTGAGCTAAGTAAATTAAATCAGCCAATGAAAGGTAGGGTTTCAAGGAAGTGTTTTAAGTGATTATGAAACTATATTTGTTTTCTTAGTGAATGCAAGCAAAAGTCTGGTCTTGGTGCAAGTATTGAAATTGTTATTGTCATAACGACATTATTTTTATTACCAAAATAAAGTAATTTTATATTTAAATGAAACCTTAATAACATCAATAAATGTAAATCAATTAACAAGTTTAAAAAGCAAAAGTTAGATTTGTAATTGATGCTCATTCAATCTCAAAATTGTCAATTTTGAAATACATGAGCTCTATATATTGTGAAATCAAAAAAGATTTAGAGAGAAAAAAAGAGAACAAAAAATTTAGGGTTTCTTATTATGAATCCTCTTAAAAATAGATACAACACCATTATAATTTAAATAAATGAGATAAAAAGAAATAAAGATTAACGTATCCACAAACTCATGATGTAGTTGCAAAGAGTATCAAGAGTTTGCCAATTAAAAACCTTTTAGAAAGATTAATCAGGAGAATAACCATACAATTTTTCAAAAAGTGACAAACTAGAAGGTGGGATGAGGGGATTTTAGTAATTAAGTGAACTATAGTAAGAACCACTTACCCTAGAATTCTATTGAAACAAATATTTCCTTCATATAATCAATAAAATTAATTAAGTTTTAGGATATCTATAGAAACAAATACAATTACCTTAATAAAATATTTCCTTCATTCTTTTATGGAATTTGCTTATTTTATACTTAGATTAAACTTTTATATAATCAATGGATTTAAATTATGAATTAACAAGTTTAAATAAGCAAAAAGTTTGATTTGTAATTGAGGCTTACTCAATTCATCATGGGCATGGCTGAATCTACCATTTGAAAATTTCTTGATGCTTGCATTCATGATAAAGAAAAAACAAGTATATTGTAAGTTTATAAATTGCATGATAAATAGAAAAAAGAGGGATAAAAAAGAAAAAGGTACTCAGTATAAATAGATTGCTAAGCTGCGGTTTATATACGTTTCTTATTTTTTATTTTTATAAATGAAAAAAAATATTAACTATTGTCTAAAATATAAAAACTTTTAAAAACTTTTGTTAAAAAGATAATGACTTTTAGATATTTTTTTATTTTCTATTTTTAAAGTGAAAAATAATATTAATTATTACCTAAATATAAATTTTTTTTAAGACTTATCTTAAAAAATAATGACTTTTAAATATTATTTAAAAAATTGAGATATTTAAATTTTTTATACTAAAATTTTAAGGATATAAGGTAAGCGTATACTTTTTATAGCTATTACTTAAAAAAAAAAACTACTATTTTCTATTCTTAGTTCTAAAAAAAACCCATAAATATTTTATTTATAGAAAACAATTAATGAGATACTTTTATGAAAAAGGTTGTGTACATCTATATTATTAAATTTATTTTTATATTCTATGAAGTTTGAAACAATAGATTGATTTTTGCTAAAATGTTGTAGTTTAAATCTAGATGTGATAAAGTTTGATACCATTCATCAATATTATTTAAGCCCAACATGTTTTTTGTGGATTTGGGTTTAATATAATCATATTTGAATCAAATTTGTATTAACTTGTATAACCCATTTAACCACAATCTATATAACATGAATTTGACTCAAATTGACTTCTTTTATAATAGTACTAATTAACTTAATTTAATTTTAGACTATTGAATCTATATTTGACTAATTTTACAATAAATAGATTAATCAAGTTGTAAATAGATTTAGTTAAGACATTGATGATATAGTGTTATACAAAACCCAACTCAGTATGATTATTAAATAGAATGACCTAGTTGTTAAATATGTCACACATATGTTACCTAATTATTAGATTGTGTTTAGGTTTATACTTTTAATCCGGTTATTATTCATGTCATGTTTTGATTGACCTATTTAGTGGAATATTTGAGTTTTGACATTATACGAGCAATCCATTATGGGTATGAAATATTTCATTATTTCAATCTCTATAAATTGTGAATGATTCAAACGATCTATTTATATTTGTGTTAGGAAAAATATAAATCATTTAAAGATAAATATTTTTTTTTTCAAGAAGTAATCAACATATTAATTGAATTTGGATTTGAAAATTTTAGAATCTCAATTTAAATAGGAAGAAATGGTTTGTTTAATTTCCTCATACCTCAAGGAAGTCCAATGTTTTTTTTTTCTTCAAATACTTAATATAAATAATAATTCCTAATAAAATAACAGTGATGTTAACGTAATTTTTCATACTAAATTAAATCAATTCAACATTGGTTGTGCCCATGTGACTTGTAATGATTTTGTTCTTAGAATTGAATTGCATGTGACATGTGCCAATGTTGTCTCAAAGGGGATTTTAAAACAAATATAGTAATTAAGAAAAATAATTTTTAAAATATATCAATTCAAAAAAATATTTACAAATTTACCATATCATTAATAAAATCATAATTTGAAAATAGTTTCAAAACTATCATGTTTAATAAATAGTTTTTAAAAAAAGATATTTTTGTCAAAATCCTCTCCTACAAGTTAAGCCTTGGCCTTCTATACAATGCTTTGTCAATTCTTTTTTTTTTTGTTTTTTTTAATTAGTGAGAGGGAAAGCGATAAATTATTTGGCTTATAAATTATTTTCATGAATTGAATGGTTCAAAAAGTCCATATTATGGATTTGTATTTGGCTTCCGGAAAAATATAAATGATTGAAAGATGACTTTTTTTTTTTATCAAAAATATTCTTTTAAGGCTTAAATATATTAATTAAATTAAAATAAAAATAAAATACATCATTAAAACTAAAAATTTAAAAAATTAAATAGATGAAAATAAAATATTAATTCCCCAAACAACAAAATCTTCTATATTTTTTTTTTCCTTTCCTCTAACTCCTTGGTTTTTTCTATATTAAACTCTATTGTTAAATTTTTTAAAAGGTAAAGCATCCAAACAGTCAATTTAGTCACTTATAAAATTTGATTTTCCTTTATCCTTAAAAGTTATTTTTGTTTTGAGACTAAAAGTTTCATGATAGATAATTTTGCTCAGTAAAAGTTTCGTGATAGGAGTAGATACGACATGTGAGATACTGGAAAAAATTGAAAATTTGTTATTAAAAAGTAGTTGTGTTTTCAGTGATACTGTTCTTATTTATATTTTGTTTGATATGAATTTATATTTATTTTCTAATTTTAGGTTCTTGGACAAGCATGTATCTGATTGGATTAAATAAAAACTTAGCCTAGGTTTTCAAAAAATTATATTTTGTTCTGAAAAATTTGAAGGAGAATATGAAGGAAAGAAACGAAGGGAAAAAGTATAAAAAAATAAAAAATAAAAAATTGATTCAAAGTTAATAAATTATTTTTAGATATCAATTTAAATGCATTTCACTTGTTTTAACTCTTAGATGTAAAAATTAAATAATTTGAAAATGTATATATTTTTAATTAATTTAAATTATATTTAATTTTTTTTTTATGTTTTTTATAGGATAATAAAGATGAAAAAATAATTTTTCTTAATATATTTTTTTTCCTTCCTCCTCTTCGAGAATAAAAAGTAATCTTACAAAATATAAAGAAACAAACCTATAATTTTAATTGTTTCTAAACAAATATGGATAAATAAAATATATTCAAACTAAATTTTGATGAGGTGAACTTATGGTCATCATTAGAAGATAGCATCAAGAAATCTTCATTACACATGCTTATTGAATTAACAAACTTTTACTTCATATTCAGTTAAATCATTAACAAAAATAATAAAAAATAGTGAAAAATAGTATTATTATTATTCAAATAATAACAATTGCCCATAGTAAATGCAGCTGGCTTCAGAGAAAATGAGAATCATAGTACAAGTTCTCGTAAATAAAAATCATTGCAAGGATTCCAAATCCAAATACTTGCTTGGCAATAATATTTTTGGAGAAAATAAAGTTTACATTATTAGTAGTCAAATTCGCAGGAATGTTTTTAAGAAGTTTCAGTTTTTTATGGATTAAAAAAAAACGATATATTGGTTGAATTATCTCCATTTTTTATTAAGTCTTATTTAATTACTAAAATAGAGTGATGAAAATAGGATTCTCGTTCCTACAATGCCTTATATTTGGTTCTTTAAAACTATTAAGGAAAAAAAACTAGTGAGAAAAATGATTTTCTAAATTTTCCTTATTTTCTTAGTTCATGAAAAATGTTAATAAAAAAGAAAAAAAATGTTATTATTATTATTATTATTATTTAAATTTTTCCTCGTTTTCTTAGTTCATGAAAGATGTTAAGAAAAACAAAAAAATGTTAATAAAAAATGAAGGGAATGTTATTATTATTTGTTAGGATGGTTCCTCCCCATTTTTCTTAAAAAAAGGTAGGGAAAGTTTGAGGAAAGTGTATTCTTAATAAATTTAATTTTTCTTTCTTAATTTCTTTTTCGTGGACAATTAAACAAGAGAGAAATCATCCCTTTTTTTCTATTTTTTTTTCCTTTTTTAATGTAAGTTTATAACTTCACAGAAAACATAATGTTTTATTCCAAGAAAATATTAAGAAAGAAAAAAAAATGATTTTTTCCATCCATCGGAAAATAAAAGAAGATTAAATATAATTAAATTTAATTTAAAACTTATACAATTTAAAATTCTTTAATCTTTATATAGAAGAGGAAAAAAAAAAAAAAAGAGTTTCAACAAGCATATAAAAATAACTTATTAACTTTAAATATATTTTAAAATTTTCTTCTCTATTTTATTTATTTATTGCATTTTCTATACTAAATTAAGGGAAAATATAAAAAAAAAAATTACTAAAAGTTTGAGGAAAATGGAAGTAAAAGATTTACTCATCTATTTACCAACACATGTAATTAAAGAATGTCACTTTTGTGAGAGTTGGATTGACTCTAAATTTACTTTTGTGCATAAAGGTGTTTTCGTAATTATGCAAAATTGCAGAAGAGTAATTGAACAAGGTCTTTAAATTGGGCTAATTGATTAATTAGTAGGCCCTATTGGGTTCATTCATCAATTACAACTTGTTTTAGGCTAAATTAAGTGATCCAAGCCCTTAGTGGGCTCAAGTCACTTAAGCCCATTAGGGAACCTTATAAATACCTC
This sequence comes from Vitis rotundifolia, assembly GCA_030254885.1. Classification (NCBI taxonomy): domain Eukaryota; kingdom Viridiplantae; phylum Streptophyta; class Magnoliopsida; order Vitales; family Vitaceae; genus Vitis; species Vitis rotundifolia. The sequence continues at coordinate 20,189,430 of CM058159.1, read as the reverse complement.
CTTAGGGGTTAGGGATTTTATAACTTTTTTCATAGAGTTGTCTTTCATCTCTAGATAGAAAGAGAGTCATAGTCTTCACCCTCTTCTCTTCCTTCCTCTTCTCCCATCTACCAGAAGTGTACCAATATCAAGGAAAAGCCATTAAGCAGAAGATCATAGGTATATGAGGCTTCCAAGGACATCAATTTAATTCTTCAATACTTGGAATTTAAGGTTTGGGGATATCCAAACCTAAAGGTTAGTACTTTGACCCTAAAGATAAATTTTTTTAATAAAATTGGTATTACTTCCGTTGCTTAGATATAAGAAGCTAACACTTGAGTCCATGACTTGCTACTCATTGCGTTTAGTCTCCCCATAAATTGGTGTCCGTAGTTTAACAAGTTAAAAGTTATCAAATTTTTTAGACTATCTCTACTAATCTTAAGTTACATATCCTCTTATTGTATGTTCAACTAACATATCTTAACTCCCCAAAAACTTATGTCAAGTTCCACTTAAGAAACCACTATGACCATAATTTACATGAACACACCTTTTTAGGATCATTCAAGGGGACACTCTATCTCAATCCTATAAAATATCATTGTGTCTTTATTGAGAATACCTATTGTTATTGTCTTCCATTAACAGTGACCTAATCCATAGGGAATATATGATCAACTTATGATCTCACTTATAAGTCAAAACCATTGCTAACTTTAGTACAAACTCAATCTTTTTTCAAGATTGACAAACAATACAATGAAACAACTTGGTGAAGTTATGACAACTTGATAGTCTTATGTCATGACTCATTATAGGTCTTGTATAATGTGTAACTGTACACACTAGTAGACTCACTATAGGAAAACTATCCCAAATGACCAAGACCAACATCCCTTCAATTAGGAGGTAGTATACTACAACCTTTAATGGGTTGTCTAAACCTAAGAACCAATTGTGAACAAATCATCTACTTGTAAAGAACTCGTGACTTGAATCTTCCATGCAACTCTCAATGCATCCATGTTACATACAATGGAAAAGATGCATGCTAGAATGCTTACAAGATATAATGGATGGAATAAGGATAAATAAAAGTGAATTAAAAATTTATTAATGAATAATAAAATCTAAAAGTTTATTACATCATGTTATACTTTTAAGTGCCCTTATCCTAACAATCTTCTAGTAGCCCTCAAAGCATTAAGACTTTAAAGCATACTAGCTACACATCTAATACATATGCTATCCTTATGACCATCAAAGATTGTTCCTATTAGTGTATTGATGAAGGATCCATCAGGTTATCCATTGGAGGTATCTTCTCAACCACTATATCACCCCTCTAAACTATCTCACGAATCAAACAGTACTTTCTTTATATATGTGTTTATCTTTCCAGTGGTTTCTTGGTTCTTTAGACTGTGTTATAGTCCCATCATTCTCACAAAATAACATAATGGGTTGTACAACCAAGGGTATGACCCTTAGCCCCGTGAGGAACTTCATAAGCCAAACGACTTGCTTTGCTGCTTCAGAAGTTGTAACGTATTTAGCTTCCATAGTGGAATCATCAATACAAGATTATTTCACACTTCTCTAACTAACAATCGCATTACCAAAAGTAAAAACAAAATCGAAGGTAGATCAACGAGAATCCTTATCAAATTAAAAGTTTGAATCTTTATACTCTCTAGGCACTAACTTGTCACTTTATAACACAAACATATAATCTCTTATTCTTCTAAGACATTTGAGAATATGCTTGACAGTTGTCCAGTGTTCTAGGATTTGATTGATTACTCAATATATCTATTACAAAGCAAATATTTAGCTTCGTACATAACATTACATACATAAGGCTACCTATTACAGAAGCATAGGGTATTGCCTGCATGCGCTCTTTCTCCTTAGGTGTCTTAGGACACTGATCTTGAGAAAGAGGAATTCCAAGCCTTCTTGGAATGCTGCATCACATACTTGACCAAGAGCTTGTCAATGTAGATGGCTTGAGACAACACCAATTTTCTATTCTTATGGTCTCTAAGGACCTTAATCCTAAGAATAAATTGTGTTTCTATTAGATTCTTCATGTAGAACTAAGCATACAACTAGATCTTAATTGATGACAATTGCCCTGCATCATTACCAATGAATAGAATGTCATCAACATATAAGACCATAAAGACCACTATGATTTCTGGCACCTTTTTGTACACACAAGGTTCATCATCTTTTGGATTAAAGTTAAAAGACTTGACTGCGTGATCGAAATGTTTGTTTCATGAGCAAAATGTTTGCTTTAATCCATAAATAAATTTATGTAATTTGTATACCATATCCTTTTAGCCCTTTGCTATGAAATTGTCTAGTTGCATCATATAGATGCTCTCGTTAAGATTGTTATTCAAGAATGCAGTCTTGACATTCATTTACCATATCTCAAAGTCAAGATGCATCATAATAGATAGGAGTATCCTAATAGATTTGAGCATGGTTACTGGCGAGAAGGTCTCTTCATAGTCAAAATCAGGTTTCTAACTATAATTCTTTGCTACTAGCTTAGTTTTAAAAGTCTTAACCATTCCATCTACTCACCTTTTTCTTTTGTAGACCCACTTGCACCTTATGGGTGTTTTTATAGTTTCAAGTGCTTTTACAAGCTCTCGGACTTGGTTAGAATACATGGATTCTAACTATGCCTTCATAGCCTTTTGCCAAAAATGTGCATCCACATTGCTCATTACTTCATCATAATCTGTGGGATTGATTTCATGTTCCTCTAGAATGACCTCGAAAGACTCTACCAAGTACATGAATTGGTCCAGTTGTATAAGAACCCTCTCACTATTACGAGACACTATATACTAGAAACGGGAATGATTGGTACTGGATCCATAGTATTCTATGTTGTTATGGGAGTTTCATCTAGATCTCTCATATTGACCTCAATCTTAAACTTATTACTCATCATATAATCATCTTTCAAAAATCTGGCATTTGTACTAACAAACACCTTCTGGTCAATGTGACTATAAAAGTGATAACATTTAGTTCATTTGGATACCCAATAAATTAACAAACTTCTGATCTTGGTTCCAACTTATCTTCCTTAGGTTTGAGCACGTGTGCTAGACATCCCCATATGCTTTATTTTGGGAAAAATTTTGAAACTAATTTAGGTTGAGGTTTAATTGATGTTTATTTATTTATCTATATTTTTTTATGACCATTTGACTTAATAGTTAACTCCTAAGGTTTCTATACTAAAAAAAAAAAAAAACTTGTTGCCTTAATTTTCACTTGAATTAGACTTTTTGTGCCTACTTTTTTTTTTTCTTTCTATAAAGTTTATATTTTTTTGATGTGTTATTTGAGTGAGAGTAAGCTACAAGAACCTTAGAATCATAGTTTTCTTTTTATGAAATTTCCAAATCTCAAAGTGTACTTAAATTTTATTTTATTAGAAGAGGATCCAAAATTTATGGAGATATGAGTAATTTTACTAAGTTTTTCACAATATATATATTAATGACATGAAATATATGTTGTCCTTTAGTCAAAATGCACACGATTTATATTGAGTTTGTAAAAATAAATATTACCTTGCTTTCAAGAAATTATTTGTTACCATGCATATGTTTACAACCAATGACATTATATACCTTGTTATGATATAATGAATAGTTAGACTTTTTAGACATTAATATTTGATGGACATGATAATAAACATATATCTATGAGGTATTCTAGGACTCCACACCACTTATATAGCAAGAGGAAGCATTAAGGTGGGATTATGGGTTCTAATGTTGGGTTAGAGGGTAGAGCTTGAAATGGCAAAGTACTCTTTGTTGTGTTGCTTATGGGATGACCAAAAGAGGAGCTCTTTGGTATGGTGAACTAGGGTAGTGAGACCTTGAGAACCCTATAGATGTGGAGATGCATGGGTAGTAGAATTTTGTATAGCTAACTAATTGACTATAGATATGTCTAGACCTATGATTGCATGTTTTACATCTCATATTTTCTTTAAATGCTACTATGATTATTATATTCTAGTTTCCAATTTCTAAATTTATAATAAATATGTTTTAGATATGTTTTTAAAGTGGGCTGACCATCCTAATACTTGTGTATCATAACTATTCATTGGACTATTGTTCACTCCATTTAATTTATTTATTTATTTATTTTTCAGAGAAGGAGCATGTAGATTCAATTAAAATTAAGTCAATACTAAGGAAGAGTAATATGATATAAAAACCAAAAAAAAAAAAAAAAAATGCTAATAAGGCTAAACTAAATTTTATTGAAGAGAAAAATGAAAGCATAAAAGGAGTAATAATAGTCTAGGCCATAGGATTAGATACAACATAAAGTTAACAAAATGTCTAAAAAAAAAATTGGTATTAGGATCCACAAACTAAGGATAATTAAATAATGTTAAAAAGGCTATAGGCCCTAAGGCTCGCTCTCAAAGACTATTCCACCTTTTGAGTCTATGGTTTCATTATTGTTTTCAATGTGTAATGGGACCACTATCTCTTAGTTGATCCTTAGGCAGGGTTGCTACAGTTGGTATCACAACTTAGGTTATAGGTTTTATAGACTTCTACCTATAGTACTAGTTTAGAATCACAAATGCTAATATGGAGTAACATTTGTTAGGAAAATATAATAGGACTTTAGTGTAGGGAATTAAATTGAATTCCCAACCTGTGAGAAACAAAATTGAGAAAACACACGCCAAAAATTCACATGCACAAGACAGTATTTACGTGGTTCGGCAATTTGCCTACATCCACGGAGTTGCAGGGATATCACTATTATCAGGGAAGAATCCAGAGTACAACCCACGGTTACCGTAATATCATCCCATCATGACCTAGAATATTTATATAGAGATATTTCCAATAACCTTCCTTATTCTATAAGGAAGTCTAATATTACAATAATATATCAACCTGGAAATATTCTATATAATATTCTTTACAAACAATAAGGAAACTATACTAATTAGGAATTTGGGATATTTCCTAATTAAACTAGGCTCCACAAAGCCCAACAAATCTCCCACTTGGAGACTAGTTCAATCACCAATATCAAACCGCTATCCCCAAGAAACAATCCCTCATCCTTGCAACTCATCCTCCTGTCCTCAAGCTAGAAGACCAATTGAAGCTGCGCACAGCTTCAACTTCTCAATAGTGACACTCTTAGTCAACATGTCTGCTGGGTTCTTAGATCCACAAATCTTCTCAAGTATTACCAGTTTATCTTCAACAAGGTACCGGATAAAGTGGTATTTTGTTTGTATGTGCTTCGACTTTGAATGAAAAGCCGAATTTTTGGCAAGAAAAATTGCACTCTGACTGTCACTGTGTAGAATGCCCATCTCCTGCTTCTTACCTAATTCATCTAAGAAACCATATAGCCAAATCATCTCTTTTCCAGCTTCAGTTGCTGCAACATACTCAGCTTCTGTAGTAGACAAAGTAACAATCTTTTGTAGATTTGAAGCCCATGATATAGCTGTACCACCTAGAGTAAAAACAAATCCAGTAGTACTCTTTCTACTATCAATATCTCCAGCAAAATCAGCATCTACATAACCCTGCAATTTCAAACTTGCACCTGTAAAGCAAAGACATGTATCTACTGAACCCTTCAAATATCTTAGAATCCACTTGACTGCCTCCCAATGCTGCTTTCCAGGCCTACTCATGAATCTGCTCACAACTCCCACTGCATGTGCAATGTCTGGCCTTGTACACACCATAGCATACATCAAGCTGCCAATAGCTGAGGCATAGGGCACCTTGCTCATATGGTCCCTTTCTGCTTCTGTCTTCGGTGACTGTTCTTTGCTTAGTTTGAAATGACTACCCAAGGGTGTGCTCACTGGTTTAGCTTCATTCATGTTGAACCTGCTGAGAACTTTTTTCACATACTCTGACTGTGAAAGCTTCAATGTACCATTAGCCTTGTCTCTAATGATTCTCATACCAAGGATTTGTTTTGCAGCTCCCAAATCCTTCATTGCAAACTGTTTGGACAGTTGCTTCTTCAGATTATTAATCTTCTCAATGCTAGACCCTGCAATAAGCATATCATCCACATACAACAGTAATATGATGTAAGAATTGTCAAAGGACTTAACATAGCAACAGTGATCAGCTTCACATCTCTTGAACCCAATTCTATGCATAAAACTGTCAAACTTCTTGTACCACTGTCTAGGAGCTTGTTTAAGGCCATACAAGCTCTTTCTCAGTTTGCAAACTAGATTCTCTTGTCCCTGAACAATGAACCCTTCTGGCTGAATCATGTAAAGGTCTTCTTCCAAGTCACCATGAAGGAATGCTGTCTTCACATCTAACTGCTCAAGATGTAAGTTTTCTGCCGCCACCATTCCCAGTACAAGTCTGATTGTTGACATCTTCACAACTGGAGAAAATATCTCTGTGTAGTCAATGCCCTCCTTCTGTTGGAACCCTTTAACAACTAATCTGGCCTTGTAACGTTTGCTACCATCATGCTCATTCTTTATTCTGTATACCCACTTGTTGTGCAAAGCCTTCTTTCCTACTGGCAATTCAGTCAGTTCCCATGTCTGATTCTCTAACAAGGAATCCATCTCATCTTTCATGGCTAACTCCCACTTGCTTGAATTCTCATCTTGCAAGGCTTCATCATAACACTCTGGCTCACCATTATCAGTTAACAGGAGATAATTTAAAACAGGTGAATAACGCTGTGGAGGTCTAATGTTCCTAGAAGATCTGCGAACTTCAACTACAGGTGTACTTAGATCTACCTGTGAATTTACATTCTCCTTATCTTCTTCACCCCCCTTTTGGACAGTACTTTCAGTCAATTCATCTAAGTTGACAAACTCAGATTTCTTTTGATCTATCTCTGTAGCATCTGACACTACAGTTGACCTGTCCTTGTACATAACCTGTTCATTAAATATCACATTTCTACTTCTGATAATTTTCCTGTTTTGTTCATCCCAAAACCTATAGCCAAATTTCTCATCACCATAGCCAATGAAAAAACATATTTTAGACTTTGCATCAAGTTTACTACGAGCATCAGAATCAATATGAACATAAGAAACACAACCAAAAACTTTTAAATGTGAAAACTTTACCTCTTTACCGCTCCAAACCTCCTCAGGAAGTCTGAACTCCATGGGAACTGATGGTCCTCGATTTATTAGGTAAGCTGCAGTGCTAACAGCATCAGCCCAAAAAGTTTTTGGTAGTCCAGCATGCAACCTCATACTTCTAGCACGCTCATTTAGAGTTCTGTTCATGCGCTCAGCCACACCATTCTGCTGTGGTGTCCCAGGAATGGTCTTCTCCATCCTAATTCCCTGTGCAGCACAATACTCACTGAACCCTCCATCTATGTACTCTCCTCCATTATCTGACCTCAAACATTTTATTCTCAAACCTGTTTCTGTCTCAACCATGGCCTTCCACTTCTTAAAAGTTTCAAATACATCAGATTTATTTTTCAGAAAATAAACCCATACCTTTCTGCTTGAGTCATCAATAAAAGTGATGTAGTACCTTGAACCTCCAAGGGATGCAACCGGAGAAGGCCCCCACAAATCAGTGTGTACTAGTTCCAATTTTTTAGCCTTCGGCGTCCTGCCAGTTTTCAAGAAGCTCACCTTTTTTTGCTTTCCTAAGATGCAACTTTCACACATGTCAAAATCAATGGACTTTAATTCTGGTAGTTTTCCTTTTGACAACAGCATCTTCATCCCTTTCTCACTCATGTGACCAAGTCTGCGGTGCCATAAGCTTGTATCAGTACTTGTATCAGCAACTGCAATTGTGTCTCTTGGACATGAGGTCATATACAGAGTACCAGTCTTCTTTCCACGAGCCAATACCCTAGCTCCCTTTGTAACCTTCCAAGTACCACCAACAAATAGTATTGCATGTCCTTCATCATCAAGTTGTCCAACAGAAATCAGATTCCTCCTCAAGTCAGGAATATGTCGAACCTTCTCCAATAACCAAACAGACCCATTGGGCAGCGATATCCGGACGTCTCCCAGACCCACAACATCCAAGGCTGAACCATCAGCCAAATACACCTTACCAAAATCACCTGCAACATAATTCTGTATGATTTCTCGGTGTGGAGTGGTATGAAACGAAGCTCCTGAATCCAAAACCCAATCATCAAGTGGACTGTCTACTGCAAGAAGTAATGCATCCTGTACCTCTTCTGTTACAGCATTAGCAGAATCATCTTCATTCTTCTTCTTATGACTTTTGCATTGCCTTTTAAAGTGACCTGTTTTCCCACAATTCCAGCATTGTACTTGTTGGCTTGACCTAGATTTGCTTCTGCTCCGATTAGAATTTCTGGATTTTGATCTACCCCGGTTTGAATTTTTGTCATTACCTTTGTCTCTTGTTTCAAGGTTTAGGGCAGAACTAGATCCTGAGGTTTCGCCTGCATCTCTTCGGCGAATCTCCTCAGCCAGAATTAAATCTCGTATATCGTTGTACTTGAGCTTTTCTTTTCCCATAGAATTGCTCACTGCCATCCTCATTGCCTCCCAACTATTTGGCAAAGAAGCCAAGATGATCAGAGCACGAATCTCATCATCAAAATCAATTTCTACAGATGACAATTGATTTGTGATTGTATTAAATTCATTCAGATGTTGTGCTACTGATGCATTCTCTGCCATCTTCAAATTGAACAATTTCTTCATTAGATGCACCTTATTGTTTGCGGATGGCTTTTCATACATACCGGAAAAAGCCTTCATCAAATCTGCTGTGGTCTTCTCCTTTACAACATTGTGTGCAACAGACCTAGACAGAGTTAACCTAATAACTCCCAGAACCTGTCTGTCAAGAAGCGCCCATTCTTCAGCCTTCATACTCTCAGGTTTTGTCTCCAAAAGGGGCAGATGCAATTTCCTCCCATAGAGATAATCTTCAATTTGCATCCTCCAATACGCAAAGTCTGTGCCATCAAATTTTTCTATTCCAGACGCCTTTCCTGCTTCCTCTGTCATTGCTCTCACTCAAACCTAACCCTAGGCTCTGATACCAGTTGTAGGGAATTAAATTGAATTCCCAACCTGTGAGAAACAAAATTGAGAAAACACACGCCAAAAATTCACATGCACAAGACAGTATTTACGTGGTTCGGCAATTTGCCTACATCCACGGAGTTGCAGGGATATCACTATTATCAGGGAAGAATCCAGAGTACAACCCACGGTTACCGTAATATCATCCCATCATGACCTAGAATATTTATATAGAGATATTTCCAATAACCTTCCTTATTCTATAAGGAAGTCTAATATTACAATAATATATCAACCTGAAAATATTCTATATAATATTCTTTACAAACAATAAGGAAACTATACTAATTAGGAATTTGGGATATTTCCTAATTAAACTAGGCTCCACAAAGCCCAACATTTAGAAGTGCTCACGATCTAGTTTATCAATTCTAACATTGTTTGGTAAGTATGAGCATAAGTGTGCGTTAGTCTTAGAACTTTTAACTTTGATGAATGGGATGTTATTAGGGTTATTAGGTGAACTTCCATAAACTAAGAACAAGAATCAGATTATCGTCCTAAAATTTAAGAAGACTCCAGGGAACTTCATGTTCTCATATTTGTGAGTAAATAATGACTTTTAACAAGTGGCATAAAGTGGATTTTAGGGTATAAAAGATTGAGCGCTTCTTAACCTTAATTGAAAAGGGGTTTTGAAATAGAGTGTTTAAGCACTTAGAGCACTTAAGTGCTAGAAAAGGGTGTTTAAGCATTGAAAACTCTCAAATATACTTATCCACCACTTCAATGTTCAATGGCTAAGTTTCCAAAATTTTGTTCCATAGAGTTCTAATTTCCATTCTAGCAAACTTATGTTAGAAAATAGAGATTTTGGAAATAGTCCAAGTCTACTAAGGTTTCACCTATATATATGCCTAAAAAAATAGGTTTCTCTTGATATACAAATACTTAAAAGTCATTATAATTTGCATGTACTTGAAACTCTCAAAACTATTTTGTATGTCATTCCTAGGTTCATGAGAGAGATTTACATCCCCTTAAGACATTGAGGAGTCCATTAAGGAGCATGGTGGTATTGTGCCACACACATGAGATTAGATGTAGGTTCTTCTAGGGTGTAGGTTTAACAGAGTAGTTGCCTTAAGGTAAATTTGTGTGCCTTTTCTTCAAATTTAGTGGATTATAACTCTGAGGTCTTTGAGTGGTTTTTATATTCACAAAGTATGTGGGATACTTTATGGGTGGTTTTTCACGTATATCATGTTTCATTAATAAATCTTAATCAAATTAAAGAATCCATAAAAACATTTAAAAAATTGATAAGCTTTTGGCTGCATTGAAGAGGGCTACCTATATATTCGCTTCTCTCTAGGTCCATAACTAGGACCTTAAAATTTCAATAATAATTATGTATAAGGAATATAGTTTTTTATATGATACAAAACATATAACGAATAAATTAAAAAAAAAATTATTTGAAACTAATATGTATAAAACATATGTTTGGTTTACGGGACAAATAATTTGATTGAAAAGAAAAAGAAAAAGAAAAACCAAAAGTGAAAGAAAATAAAAAATAAAAGTGCTCTAAGTTGAGTTGTTTGCAAGGATGCCATTATAAAAGAATATCTAATTTATGGATTTGTCATTAGGGTTAGAAAATAAAAGTTTTTTGAAAAATAATTTAAACATATTCTTTATGAAAATATATTTTTAAAGGCTTGAAAAGGATGTTAAATGCAAAAAGTGTGTTTCCATAAACTCATACGAAAAAAAAAAAACCACAAAATAAGAACTCAAATTTATAAAATACAAATTTCAAACAATTATCTAAAATTAATTAGCATTTCATACATTTTTTCGTCAAACATACTCTCTTTCACCATTTAGGTACATGATATAGATATTGCTTTTGACCATCCTAAGTACTACATTTGATTAATGAATGTATGAAATTTGAATTATTTTTAGAAGATTCCTATTTTGTAATTATTTTTATATGAGTATATGAAAACTTTTTTTTTTTTAATTTTCCTCTTAATTAATTTGCTTAGGATATAAAATTGTATTCTATAACAAATTTAAATTTTAGAATCTAATTTTAAATAAAAAATTCTACTGGTTTCTTCAAATCTCAAATGAGTTTCATTTGTTTTTTCTCTCCAACACTAGATATAAGTAACAATTCATGATAAAATAAATAAATGCTAATTAAGAAATCAAGTTATATAATTTATCATTTCTAAGATTTTGAATTATGAAAAAAAAAAAAAGGGCATATTATTACATTGTCAAAACTAAGAGTCAATTTGACAATGATTTTAGAAAACATTTCTAAAATATTTAACACTTAAAAAATTTTATCATTAAAAAAGAATTAAAAACATTTTCTAAAATCATTGCTAAACATACTTTAAATAAGGTTTGGCTTGATAGCAAATACCATTTTTTTATATATATATTAAAAAACATTGAATAAAATTCATATATTGAGAGGAAAAAAAGAAGAAGCATTTTTCGGAAATATTAGTGGCATAATATCTAAAAAGAGTTTTTAGATTATACTCTAAAATCCGTTACTAATTTTAAAAAATATAGATTAATTTTCACCATTTTTCATTTTTGTTTTCTAAAATTGGTATGCTGTTTTTTCAACAAACCTAATTAAATAAAACTAATTATTTTTAGATATTATACAAATTAACAACTTTCATTTTGGTATTCCATGCAAGCTTTTTTGGCTCTCAAACTTCTTTGTTTTTGTTTGTTTATTTGTTTGTCTTTTATATTTATTTTTTAAGAATACGAGGGAAAAAATATTTTAGCTTTTCTTATAAACTATTTTTCTTAACTTTTTTCCTTTGCATTTTATAAAAAATCAAACATAACCTAAAATTTATTTATCGTTATATATACAAAACAACTTCTACTCTATTTTCATGTTTTAAGTGAATATTATAAGAAATAAATAAATAAGGTGACGGTTAGGTATACTTTATGTTTTTTAGCTTGAAAAATAAAAATTTATATACAAAATATAGGATTTATTATATAAGAACAAAATTTACCTTGTGATTTTAGAACTTTTTTCAAAATTTAAAAAATATGAGTAAGAGAAAAGATTCTGTATAAAAAATATATGTATTTTTAAAAACAAAAAATAGAAAATATATTCAGCACTAATAATTGATAATGGGTTGTTTTCTTCCAAGAACTATTAAGTTTTAATGTCTCCAATATGGTTACTATATAACTATTATTGAGATTCTCCTATTTTTGACAGTAAATATTAGATAATACACAACATTATTGGGTAAAAATTTTGTGATAAATCAATCATAATATTTTTATTTTCATGTTCTTTAATGTTAACATGTTCTCCATATTAATAGTAACTATTATTGAGATTCTCCTATTTTTGACAGTAAATATTAGATAATACACAACATTATTGGATAAAATTTTTTTGTGATAAATAAATCATAATATTTTTTATTTTCATGTTCTTTAATGTTAAGATGTTCTCCATATTAATAAATATTAATAAGATGGAAATATATACCAATAAGTGGTAACCTTGAAGGATATGGAAATATTTGAGATATTGGGAAAATTGAAAAATCAATTGAGTAAAAATTTTGTGATAAATCAATCATAATATTTTTATTTTCATGTTCTTTAATATTAACATTTTTTTGACATTCTAAATATAATAAGATGAAAATATATACCTACAAGCGAAGTGGTAAGATAGGACGAAGATAGGAGGATTTGAAAATGTTTGAGATATTGGGGAAAATTGAAAAATCAATTCGAAGTTGATTCATGATGGAATGGGATGGAATCAAATCAAGATGGAAAAATAAAAATTTAGAATTCAATCACATTAATGCATTTTACGATGACTGTAATTCTAGTTTCATTATCTCATTGTCAAATTCATATGTTTATGATAATGCAATAAAAGATGTTCATTAGTTTCAAATTCATTAGTGCATTGTAGATAATGCAATAAAAGATGTTCATATTTTTTCCTTCCTGATGTATAAACATTAAAAGTACTTTTTCATTTTTGAAAAGGAATGTATCCGGTATTACTCCAGGTTTTTGAAGTGATTCTACTCAACAGTTCATTTCACAATACTTTAATAAATAAAAAATTATTATTAAAAACATTTTTTTTTTAATCCAATGTTTGAAAAAATATAGAAAACTCTTTTAAGAAATTAAAAAAAATCATTTGTAGTGCTTCCAAGGGAAGCATTTGATGGATAATTCTTCCAAAATAGTTTCTAGAGAAAACACTTCAAATAAAAATATTATCTAACATATTAAAATGCAATGATTATAAAAAGTGTTTCTAGTATCTTTAATAATTGAAAGATAAAAAATTTAAAGTGTTAGAAATACTTAAATACTTCCTAAAATCATTATCAAATACACTCTTAAAACTTATTTGACAATGATTTTAGGAAGTATTTTTAACCTTTTTAACACTTAAAAGATAAAAATTTTCAAACATTAAAAAAGTTAAAAAACGCCCTTTATAATCACTATTAAACACAAAACATTTTTATCTATAATATTTTTATTAGTAGCGCTTCCTTTACAAAAATTTTTAAAATGTAGAGCCCCGATCATCTTTTTTATAGGTTAGCTTTTATTAAGTTAATTTGGCGTTCTTTATTTGATAATTCATCTAGGTACAGAAATGCTGCTATGAAGAGAGATTAATTTGATGTAAGCTCATTGTTTAGGCTATGCATAGATTAATTAGATCATGATTTATCATTATTTGGTTCTTCTTCTTTGTTGATACCAACCTTTCGATTTTGTGCTTTTCAAATTAAAGTGAAAAATGTGAGTAATTTTTTTCATGCAAAATTGTGTATGATAGGGAAGAAAATAGTCTCCGCCAACATCATCAACCATGCCACAACATGATACATGAAAAATAATTGTGTAAGTTCCTACATAATATAATTTTTTTTATTAAACACTACAAACCAAATTTAATTAGATAAAAATTCATTTATTTAAAAAAATTAAAACTTATTAAAATTTTACATCTACATATTTTATTGTATAATATTAATATTATGATATATGCATAAAAGCATTTACAATTTTAGAATATATTTTAAAGTTCAACCACTTAAAAATCTTAAAAATTTTGTTCCATTCTTCTGCCAAATTATTACTTTATAAATTTTATGAGTTAATTTCATTCGCATTTCTTAAGTTTAGTGTAAATATACCAAGCCACCATTGATTTCAAATTTTGTAAGTTAGCTCCCTTATAAATATATTCTGATTATAAAATTTAATTTTTAGAGAGATTTTGGATAAAAAGATTTTATGAAAGTATGTTTAATAATTCTCAAAATAATAAATTTTATTTTCTAAAAAATCAATTTATTTAATTTATAAAAGCAATTTTAGATAAATATGTTTAACAATTTTCTAAAAAAATAAATAAATTATATATATATATATATTTATTTATTTATTCTTAGTTCAAAGCCTCATAAAATGAAATTTGAAGCTAATACAAAAAAAAAAAAAAAAAATCCAACAATAAGTACTTTAACAAATTATTTCAGACATAACCAAAATAATAAATTTATGATAGTGAAAATTTGATCAATATATCACTATTTTATGCTTAATTTTGTTTTTAGATATCTTTCTCCAATATCTTAAATATATTTCTCATTTTTTTTATTTTTTTCCTCATTGGCACGATTGATCATCAAATCCTTATAATAAATTTTTTATCTTTAACTCCTTGGAAGTTCTCAAATTATAAATGTAATTGAAGTGTTACAACCTCTTGTTGAATTTAAATTTTTATATTAAACTTTGATATAATAAAATTGTTCTAGGATTGCTAATTCTTTTTTTTTTTTTTCTTTTATCATTTTCATCTTACAAGTTAGCAGATTTTGCGACGTGATTGCTGGATCTGCGGTGTCTAGGTTATACCTTTAATGTTACTTTGTAAATTATTATTAGTTTATTGAGCATTTGAGGAAAAATGGAGGTTTTATGAAATTACCAGCAACTTCATCACAATAGGGAGGAGACATTAACACCTCTTACCTTACAATCAATTTACGAGAATATTATCATACATTTGATATATATTAATTTGATTTATCATTTTTTGATTTGGGAATGATTTTTAGGAGTTTAGCTTGTTTGGACATGATTTTGAAAGGGTCTAAAGCGCTTTCTAACATTGGAAGCAATTTTTTTTTTAATAAAAATGAAATATTTGATAAATTTTTGAAATTTGAAGTGATATTTGAACCATTATTGAGTGGGTGATTCTTTCAAAAATCATTTTTTTAATTATATATTGTATAATATATTATCAAAAATAATATCAAAACACGTTTTTAGTTTATATCCAAATGCTAAGGGATTTTTTAAAAATTCTTTTTAAAGGAAATACTTTTTTAGTTTATTCCAAATGCTTCGGGCCACAAATTATGAACCCTTTTTTTAGCAAAAGAAAAAATTAATTGAAGATTTGGACATGAAGGTTATATTTGGTTCTCAAAAAGTACCGATAAAAGAAAAAAAAATGTAAAGGAAAATAGTTTTCTTATGTTTGATTTCACTATAATTTTTTTAAAAAAAAATTAAATGTAATTAAAATTAGTTAGAAATTTATACATTTTAAAATTATTTAATCTTTATATAATGGAGAAAATTAAGTGAAATGAGTTTAAAAAAAATATAAAAATAATTTATTAATTTTAAATCTATTTTTTATTTTCCTTCAAATTTTTTATTTCCTTCCATCTTTCTTCTTTATGTTTTTTTCCCACACATTTTCCTTTAAAATTTTTGGAACCAAAGATTACCGAAAAGTATATAAACAAATCCTAATTTGAGTTGCACTTTTATTTTTGCACTATTTCTTTCACGAATGATATATAAGTGGAGTGTACTTTTTGACTTTAATAAGAACTCAATGGCAAAACTTGATATTATATTACAAAAGTTACATTTGTTTCATGGTGAAATATGTAGGAGAGCATTTGAGCAGCATCCCATCCCCACCAGTAGAGCACCTCAAAGGCTATATAATTAACCATCGTTTGAGTGTAGTGCAGGGTTTTGATACAAATGAAATTTCCCTTCTATTCATTTGTAAATATATATATATATATATATATATAAAAATTATGCTTCTTGTTTTATTAATATGTAACATATGATATGTTTCCTCTTTTATTCTTATTTAACATATTATTGTTATGGAGAGTCGCATTATTGTACAAAGATAGAAATTTTTGAAAGTAATAAAAGTTTTGTGATAGATGGTAATATTGGGTATGAATTTTGTGATAAATGGATCATACTATTTTTATTTCATTTTCATTAATAACAACCTTTGACAATATTGAATCTAATGGAAATAGTAATAATTAAAAATTGTTACATTTGAGATATTGGGGAAAATTATAACAAAATTTAAGCTCTAAATTTATCATTTAATATACTAGAAAGAGGTTCATCGTTATGATTGTGATTATGATTCACTCTTAAAAAAATAAAATAGGGGTCTTTTGACTATGTTTTCTAATGTTTGTTTTAAAAAACTATTTTTAAGTTAAAGAAAAGAAAACAATTTTTTTAGTATTTTATAAAAACAAAGGATTTGATTAGTTATTTTTAAAAATATTTAAAAAGAATAAAAATAGAAACTTATTTTGATAAGTTGTTTCTAGAAATTATTTTTGTATTTTGGTTTTGTAAAAACATTGTTAATTCCGCTTAAAAGTTTGTGGATCTGTATTATGGAATACTTGGGGAAGGTGAATAGGTATTAACTTCTTTTATAGTTCAAGCTTTTATTTTTAAATTTTTCTTCAATAATTAGAGATAGAAAGGAGAAATTAATAGCACAAGACAAAATGATTTTTACGTGAAAAATACAAAAGCCATGGTTCAAAGACTACAAAGCACAAATCTACTATCGGAATAAAAGCAAACAAATTTACATGGCGGATGTTATCCTTAAAACTTACTCTTTAGTGTCTACTCTAATATTCACATTCATGGTGTAGCACCGCACATGCTCTTGGTAGACTACTGAAATAAGAGGGAATGATAATTACTCTGATGAACCCATGAATAAGAATCACGAAGATACAAGAGTCTTACAATGCAAGAAAGATTAATAATCTTTTTTCTCAAATTTGCATCAACCACCAAAATGATTTTTAGGCATCATATTCATCTAGGGTTGAAATCCTAATGGACAGAAACCTAACGTTTCCAATAAATTATTTTTAAATTAAACATGAAAAGAATTAAAACAAAATCAGGTATTAAATTTTGGAAAAATCTACTTTGAATGCTCGAGTGATTAAAGGATCACTTCCAACACGCTTAAGAGCTTGTCAATTTTTTAATAATTTAATTAAAAAAAAAAACATTTTAGCACAATTAAAAACTTAAAATCCACTTTATGTCATGATTAATTTAATCCAAATTAGCCTTTCTTGACCTTTCTATAATTACATGTGTGATTCCAAGTTGAGCATGCAGCAACCTTGGATAGTTAAGATGAATAGAATAAAATTATCAACTTAAACTAAGCAATCTAATATACTAACACAATTTATATAATATTAATTAAATTCAATTCAAGTTTTAAATGAAATGGTTTTGTATATAAAAATAAATTAAAAATAAATAGTTTTTAGTAAAATATAAATATCAATATATAATAAAATCTTAAATTTTATTTATTTTTAATAAAAATATACTCTTTTAGTATATGTGATAGAAATATGGGTATTAATATCTTCATAAAAACATATTTGATTTTTGTTGTTAAAAATAAATAATAATAATTTAAAAATAATAATTGTTAACAATATTTTATTTAAAATGAGTTTTTTTTTTTAATTTTTAATTTTAACTTAAATGAGCTAAGTTTTTCATTATATGCACACATTTAGTACTCAATTAATATTCTTAAAAAATATATATAATTCATTTAAAAAAATTAAAACTAATTATATCTCACTTAATTTAGAATTTAATTACCTAGTGAGAATTTAGAAAATATAATTGAACAGACAAAGAGTAAAGTCATAACTCATTATGTATCAAGTTTGCTATATTACTTTTTTTTGTAGTGATTAAATCTATTTTTTGTTTCAAATTATTTTTAAAAATTACTAAACTTATAAATTAATTCAATATCATCTCCTAATTTGATGTTCATTTCTCTAGTAAGAAAATTTATAAAAATATAATTATATGGAGAAAAGAAATAGTAGTTATTATAAATTAATTTTTATCTATAAATTTTTATTAGGAACATCCAAATCACAAGTATGAGATCTAACCTCTATATCTTGATAATATTCTAATCACAAGAGATGATGTAGTAGAAGATGAGATGATGAAGTGCTTTCTAATGAAAGAATTTTAAAACAAGAATCTCAACGCCATGAAATAATTCCTAGGAATGGAAGTTACAAAATCAAAGAAGGGCATCTCAATATTCTAGAGGAAGTATACCCTTGACTTGCTCAAAGAAACTAGTTTCCTTGGAAGTAAACCAAAAGATACTTTAATCAAGACAAATTATAAGATTGGATGCGTCAAAAGAGAGGGTCTCATTAACAAGGGAAGATACCAAAGACAAGTCAGATGTCAAAATAATCTATCACACACTAGATCTAACATCATATACGTAGCTAGTGTTGTGAGTCACTTCATTCATGAACCATACGAAGAACATTTGGAAGTTGTCTATCAAATTCTCAAATATGTCAAAGGTAATGATTTGAATGCTTTGATTGAATTTGATATGAAAATGTTTGAATCAGAATTGAAAGTGTACAGTTAAAAGTTTTGAATGTACTAGAAAAATTGACTCAAATTTTATGAAAATAATTAGATATAATGTCTCCTATTTTGCAAGTGAATTTGAAATGTTTGATCCATGGACTGCATTAATGTTCCTTATTGGGCTTTGAGCTCATTCCTATTCGTTGATAATTTTTCAGGTACCCTTAGTTCGGGCAAGGAGTGATGGCTAGGTCAGGGAATGGTCATCATTAAGATTTTGCCTAGGATGTTATTTTTGGACATTGTTAGCCTATAAGTTATGTTCATTTGGATTTAAGTGGTTGTTTTTTTTTTGGAGCTATTTAGATTTGAACTAACAAATTTGTTATGATAGTTTGAAGTTGAGATTTGGAGATTATGATAATTTGTTAGCACTTGATTTATTTGAGTTTGCAATTTATTTGGATAATGGATTTTGGTTGATGGATACTTAGTTTTAAAGTTAAGTTTGAAGATTTTAGAATATTGTTCTGCTACTCTAAACAGGTATTTGGTGATTGGTAAATTTCCAGTTACTATACAAATGTTTGTGTCGTTTCCACTTTGAGCCTTTGGGCTTGAGGTGTGAAATGACCGTCACGCCCTTGGAGTGGGTTTTGGGGCATGACAATTTGACCCTGCAATCCCATGGAACACAACAAGGACGTTGTGTCTGCATGGGGGGGGGGGTGTTTGTGATGTCCCACATCGGATAGGAGAAAAAGTTTTAGCTCTATATATGTAGAGACTCCTCTTAACCAAGTAGACACGTTTTAAAGCTGTGAGGGCCCCTTTGGGTCCAAAGCGAACAATATCTACACGGTTGGGAGTGGGTCGTTACACTTTACATCTGTGATACAACACCACATGTCCCTTCGGTGAGATGGAAATTTCTCTTACGAGCCCACGAATAAGAATCATGAAGATTTGAAAGTGTTAGGATGCAACAAAGGCTAGCAATCCTTTTTCTCAAATTTGCATCAACCACTAAAAGGATTTTTAGGCATAACATTTGTTAAGGGATGAAACCCCTAGTGGACAAAAACCTAACGTTTCCAATAAACAATTTTTAAAACATGGAAAGAATTAAAACAAAATTTGGTACAATTCCGAAAAAATTGATTCAAATGATTGAGTGATTGGAGGAGCACTTCCAATGAGCTTAAGAGCTTGTCAAGTTTTTAATAATTTAATTAAAAATATTTTTGCTCAATTTAAAACCTAAAATCCATTTTATGTCATAATTTTATCCAAATTAGCCTTTCTAGGACCTTTCTATATTTTGTCATTCCAAGTTGATCATGTAGCAATTTTGAATAACCAAATGAATGTAATAAAATTATCAACTTAAACTAACTAACCTAAAACACTAACACAATTTATAGAATATTAATTAAATTTAATTCAAGTTTTAAATGAAAATAGTTTTGTAATTAAAAATAAATTTAAAATTAATAGTTTTTAGTAAAATATAAATATCAATATATAATAAAATCTTAAATTTTGTTTTTTATAAAAATATACTCTTTTAGTATATGTGATAGAAATATGGGTATTAACATCTTCATAAAAGCATAATTGATTTTTGTTGTTAAAAATAAATAATAATAATTTAAAAATAATTATTAATAATAATATTTTATTAAAATAAATTTTTTAAAATAAAGTTTAACTTAAATGAGTGAAGTTTTTTTTTATTTTATATACACATTTAATACTCAATTACGGGTATAGTACACTAAAATGCTTTGATTTAATTTATAATTAATTGATTAGTTTTTTAATTCCAAATTATTCTTAAAAAAAAAAAAAAATCATTAAAAAAATTTAAATTAATTAAGTCTCAATTAATTTAGAATCTAATGGCCTAACGAGAAAATTTAAAAATTATAGTTGTGCATATAAGAGAAAGAGTGAAGTCATGGCTATCAATTTTGCTATATTACTTTTGTACGCACAAAATTAGTAAATTGGTCCTGCAAAATTAGAAAAACAAATAGGAAAATAATGCAAACAAAATATTTATTAAAATTGAAAATATTGTGAGTACAATCTCAAATATAATATTCTTTACAAAAGAATATTTTCCCTCTGATTCTTTCGCTTTAACCACAACTTGAAGAACGATGATGACGTTTTCTTGATTTTGAAGATCAATTGAGGGCCACAAGTTGCTTATTCTCGAAAGAACTCATTGAATGGTGAAGAATCCATATAGTAGTTCTTTTGCCGTTTACCGGACTTGCAGGGAGATTTGATGAAGTTTTTTCTTTTGTTTTGAAGCTTATTTTCCCGTACGAAGTCGCCTTTGGATTTTCTTCCCAAAATTTTCTTTTTGGATTTTTTTGATTTCTAAATTTCTCCTCCTTTTCTTGAAAGAAGACACCTCTATTTATAGGTGAAGATATGGAATTTGAATTTCAAATTCCAAGAGTTTAGTCGCTTAATTCAAGGGATTTAGTTAATTGATTTTAGCAAATTTTCTTCTCCCGAAAGGTTTTACCAACAAGATAATAATAATAATAATATTCTTCTTCTTCTTATTATTATTATTATTATTCTTTTTATAGTTGAAGATTAGGAAAACTTATCGATAGGAGGATATTTATTATTATTTTTATTTCTAAATGCCCCCACTTCAAGACGCATCACGTACATGCATTGTCATATGGATGGGGTGAGTCTTGAAGTTTTTTTTTTTTTTTTTTGTTGAAAGAAATATTTTAATAGGAAGTTTCCTATTTTTTTCAAAAATATATTTCTTTCCCACTTTTTTTCTAAACTCCACTTTGTTTTCCTTATTGCTTTACACTTTGAATCATCTTCCAATTTGTTTTCCTTCTTGCTTTACACTTTCAATCCTCTTCCAATTTGTCATCCCTATATACATTTTTTATATATATATAAAGGGAACAATAGTTGAGAAACTTGACTTGAACTTTTTCAAAGAGCTGTTTTGATCTTTGAGTGTTCTTCGACCAATTTGAGGAAGCCAACTTGAATTCTTTTAGAAAATTCTTTCAATTTTTGGGTGGTCTCCAGCCCAATTTTAAGAAATTCAGCTTGAATTCACCACAAGAAGTCTTCATCTCTTTAAACCTATAAGTGTTTTATATATATATATATATGTCATGCCATACCAAGATCATGTCGTGGGTGGCATGTCAAAATTATGTTGGTGTAGTGTTGGACATCATGCCATGGAGAAGTATGAACAGTGGCTGTTTGTGGCATGCATAGCATCCAATATATATATATAATACCCAATTTACCTGTGACTACTTTGGAAAGTGGTGGAATATATATATTTAGGAAAGTCAAACTTACCATGAAAAAAGTATATATATAACACCAAAATCAAACGTAGAATATATATATATATATATATATATATATATATATATATGTTTACGCGTGATGTCCTTTTTATTATTTTTTTTTTTTAAGGAAAGAAAAGACCTACCTTTTTCGAATGCGTGTTAGCCTTCATCATTTTCATAAACAAATTTGATTTCAGGTAATTTAATTTTTTTAAAAAATTACCTTAATACTTGAGGGGGAGTTAATTTTTTAATAAAATTAAATATCCATAAAAAAAAATATGAATATTTAAAATTTGACCCTCGTGTAATCCAATTGTAGCCCTGATGCGAAGTGACGTCGTATTTTCGACACTTATGTGCTAAAGTCTTCACCCATGCAAATTGACTTGATTTGAATGCATAGTGGTGTTCAAGTTTTAACATTTAATTAAAACCAGAATAATACTTGATATCTATGCAAACAAATTATGACCCTAATGCTATGCGGTATTGTATTTTTTACACTTATGTGCCAAAGTCTTCACCTATACAAATTGGATTGACTAGAATGAATAGTGATGTTCAAGTTTTAACATTTAATTAAAATCAGAATAATACTTGGTATCTATGCAAACAAGTTATGGCCCTGATGTTACACAGTGTTGTACTTTTAGCACTCAATATGACTTAAGTGTTAAGGTCTTCACTCATGCGAATTGGCCTGACTTAAATGCATGGTGGTATCTAAAAACTTAGACCCATATTTTATTCATTTCTCTTTCTACCTTCTTTTTTTGTGTAGGATAGCGTTCTTAAAATGTTTCAAGGAGAAGACTGTAACCATTCTTGAGGATGATAGTGAAGATTTTGAGGAAGGGACTACCTTGTCAGTGCATAAGTCACTTGCTGACCTTCAATTTTTGTCAACGCTAGTGAAAAAGAACCCATTACACATTTCTTCCTAGTCCCGAGTTGCATTTTGCAAGCTTACAAATATTAACAATTCAAAACTTAATAAGGAGAAACTTGTTTATGATGTTTTGCTGCTGAATTCCTCTCACCCAACTACTACTAAAGTTCATGATGAATTTGGATTTTTGGGTTCTCGTGTTCATGACGGAGAAGCTAAATGGGGAAGCTCATTCAAAGTACTTGGGGAATCCTTCCTTACCGAAGGATATTGAGAATGGGTAGATGAGGTATTGGGTTAGCATGGACCATTTCTTAAACGATGTAAGCTTTATAAAGCTATTTTTGCGTCCTTATTCAGTTATGACCGTCATGCCTTTGTGATTAAGGCCTTTTGCAAACGTTGGTGTCCTACCACTAACACCTTTCATACTTCCATTGGAGAGGTTTCCATCTCTCTTTGGGACTTGTATCGTATTGTTGGACTACCTATCATTGGATCTTTTTATGATGAGATGGTATCGAGCGTAGAAGAGTTATCTAATAATGCAACAAAGTCCTCACTCCCACCAAGTTGTCGAAAGTTATTCCTTGCATATCATCAAATTTGCTCTAAGACGAAAGGGAAGTCTTCAGTCAAATTAGCCTATTAGGTATCATTTTGGTACAAAGGCTCCATGAAGTATGCAAAACCTCCAAACAAAAGTACAAGGAATAAGACGCGGAGGCCTAAGGAGACTCATAACTCCCCGGAGGGGTTATGCGGTGTCATATTTTATTATTTATTTATTCATTCATTTTTTTTAAGGAAGGAAAAGACCTATCTTTTTCGAACGCGTGTCAGCCTTTATCATTTGCATAAACGAATTTGATTTTAGGTAATTTAATTCTTTTTGAATTACCTTAATACTTGAGGGGGAATTTTTTTAATAAAATTAAATATCCATAAAAAAATATGAATATTTAAATTTTGACTTTCGTGTAATCTAGTCGTAGCCTTGACGTGAAGTACTATCGTATTTTCAGCACTTATGTGCTAAAGTCTTCACCCATGCAAATTGGCTTAATTTGAATGCATAGTGGTGTTCAAGTTTTAACATTTAATTAAAACCAGAATAATACTTGGTATCTATGCAAACAAGTTATGGCCCTGATGCTATGCGATGTTGTATTTTTGGCACTTATGTGCTAAAGTCTTCAACTATGCAAATTGGCTTGACTTGAATGCATAGTGATGTTCAAGTTTTAACATTTAATTAAAACCATAATAATATTTGGTATCTATGCAAACAAGTTATGGCCCTGATGTTACGTGGTGTTGTAATTTCAACACTCAATATGATTTAAGTACTAAGGTTTTCACTCATGCGAATTGGCCTAACTTAAATGCATAGTGGTATCTAAAAACTTAGACCCATATTTTATTCATCTCTCTTTCTGCCTTCATTTTCTTTTTTTGTGTAGGATAGAGTTCTTCAAATGTTTCAAGGAGAAGACTATAACCATTCTTGAGGATGATAATGAAGATTTTGAGGAAATGACTACATTGTCAGTGCATAAGTCACTTACTGACCTTCAATCTTTGTCAATGCCAGTGACAAAGGACCCATTACACATTTCTGCCTAGTCTCGAGTTGCACCTTGCAAGCTTACAAATATCAGCAATTCAAAACTTAACAAGGTGAAACTTGTTTTTGATGTTCTGCTGTTGAATTCCTCTCACCCAACTACTACTGAAGTTCATGATGAATTTGGATTGTTAGGTTCTCGTGTTTGTGATGGAGAAGCCAAATGGGGAATCTCATTCAAAGTACTCGGGGAATCCTTTTTTACCAAAGGATATTGGGAATGGGTAAAGGAGGTACTGGGTTGACATGGACCATTTCTTAAAGGATGTAAGCTTTATAAAGCTAATTTTGCATCCTTATTCAGTTATGATCATCATGCCTTTATGATTAGGGCCTTTTGCAAATGTTAGTGTCCTACTAATAACACCTTGCATACTTCCATTGGAGAGGTTTCCATATCTCTTTGGGACTTGTATTGTATTGTTGGACTACCCATCATTGGATCTTTTTATGATGAGATGGTATCGAGCGTGGAAGAGTTATCTAATGATGCAACAAAGTTCTCACTCCCACCAAGTTGTGAAAACTTATTCCTTGCATATCATCGAATTTGCTTTGAGATGAAAAGGAAGTCTTCGGTCAAGTTAGCCTCTTAGGTATCATTTTGGTACAAAGGCTCCAAGAAGTATGCAAAACCTCCAAAGAAAAGTACAAGGAATAAGGCGTAGAGGCCTAAAGAGACTCATAACCCCTCCGGGGAAATTGATCCTGTTAAATCTCGTACTCAGTTTGAGTTTTGACAACCTTGGCATAGTCGAGGCAAATGTTAAAGAGACTTACTTGGCCGCTTTCTTAGCATGTTGGTTATGCAAGTTCATTCTTCCTTGAGGGGGGGGTGTCAATTTGATTCATCTTCTAGTCTTCATGGTAGCTAGTAGAATGGCTTAAGGTGAGACATTTAGCCTTGTTGTTTCAGTGTTAGCAAGAATTTACAATGGCTTAAATGAAATCGCTTGTTCTTCGAAGCGTGAGACTAATGCATTTATTTTCCCTATTCATTATTTATACGTAAAGGCTTCGGCGTGGCGTGTATGCTGGCATCGCAGCCAGTGCGGAGAACACCGGCTCCAGCGCGGCGTGCAAACCGGCGTCGTAGCTAGCGCGAAGAGCACCGGCTTCAGCACAATGCTTCCTACACCAGCAACGCTGTGCTAGCGTTTTTTTTTACCGATGTCATAGGTGGACTTCGGGTGGGGGAGACCGACTCTGGGTTTATACCATTTTCCATGGGGTGGGGATGCTGGGTACATGATGCCAATGCCGAGTTCGGCAAGAGGTGGCGACTGGGTGGTAGATGCAGTGCATGACTATCCCTAAAGGGCAGTAACCAAGGAGCATTTTTAAGCTGTAATTGAGATATCATAAAATATAACAAAGTATCTCAAGCAAAAATCAATACAAGGCAGAGGTAAGATTCAAAGAATTATATAAAAATTATTTATTAACTTTAAATTTATTTTTTATTTTCTTTCCATGTAGTTTTTCTCTCCATTTTTTTCCCACAAATTTTTTAGAACCAACCCTAGCATGATATTGGAGACGAGTGAGTCTAGTCAACAATCTCTAGTGTGGCTTTTTCCTTTAGTAAGGTTTGATGGTACTAGCGAACATCTGAGGAACTAGTTGCACTACCGGTAGACCAATTGCTTAGATTATCAAAAACCCAAATATACGGATAATAATAGATAAAATATTTTAGTGTAATTTATTTGTAATATATATATTTTTATTTTTATAAAAGGTTAAAATTATAATTTTTATTTAAAATTTGAAGTTTAAATAAAAATAAGGAATTTTTGTATCCTATAGATTTTACAAACCTGATTTAGAAAAATATTTTTCAAACAATATATTTTTTTTTAAAGAAAAAATACTGTATTTGTCAAAATTTAGAAAACACTTTTAAAAAATTTTAAAAATCACTTGTAGATTTATGAAGAAACACTTAATAAGTGATTCTTCCAAAAAAAAGTTTGAGAGAAAACGCTTACTAAAAACAATTTAAATAGAAACACTATAAAACACTTTCCATAAGTAAGACTCGTTATCTTTAGATAATAAGGCTCTATTTGGTAATAGTTTTCAAAAACAATTCTGAAAAACAGTTTTAAAGAACAATTTTTTAAAACTGTTATTTGATGTTTTGTAAAACAAAAGTTTGTTAGGAAACTTGAAATATTTTTAACATATTTTTAAATATGTTTTAAAAACTAAACCCTAAAACCTTAAACCTTGAAACTCTAAACCCTAAACCTTAAACTCTCAAACCCTAAATCCTAAACCCTAAAACTTTAAAACCCTAAACCCTAAACCCTGGAACCTAAGACCTAAAATCCTAAACCCTAAAACCCTAAAACCTAAGACTTAAAATCCTAAACCCTAAAATTATGAACCCTAAAACCCTAATCCCTAAACCTTGAAACCCTAAAACCCTAATCCTAAATCCTAAAACCCTAAACCCTAAACCCTAAACTCTACACCCTAAACCCTAAACTATAAAACTCTAAACCCCTAAAACCTAAACCTCAAAACCCTAAAACCTGAAACACTAAACCCTAAAAATCAAAATCCTAAAACCCTAAACCCTAGACCCTAAAACCTAAGACCTAAAATCCTAAACCCTCAACCCTAAAACCAGAAACCCCAAATCCTAAACACTAAAACCCAAGACCTAAAATCCTAAACTCTCAAACCCTAAACCTCTAAAACCCTAAAATTTTAAACCCTAAACCCTATAACCCTAAACCCTAAACCTAAATATTAATGAAAGGGAAGTATAGGGCATAAGCTAAATGCAGAAATATTTTAGATATTGAGGAAAACTGAAAACTCAACCCAAATTTGATTTATGATGGAATTTGATGGAATCCAACTTTGACCGGGAAAATTGAAAGTTTAATTCAAGTTTGATTAATGGAATCATTAAAGATGACATTGGAGGGAAATAATCAAATTTCAAAAGTTAATTTTAATAAAATACTTTCAAAAATTGATTTTTAAATAAAACTATCTTCATAATAATGGGATTAAAAGTAATTTTTATTAATAGATGTCTAATTTTTTCTTCATTTAATAAGGATAGGATGAGAAGTTTTTTTTTAAAAAAAAAAAAATAAAATTAAAGTTATAGAAATCATTTTCTTAATAAAATTGAATTGAAAAATTTTCATAAATAAAATTCATACAAAAAAATCAATTCATTTGTAAATAAAATCAAATTGAAATATTCTTTTGTAAATAGATTTATAAAAATATTTTTTTGAAATTTATAAAAATATTATTTCTAAATGAAATCTAATTTTTAAATAAGAGTTAAGCCGAAAGATTATTTTAATAAATTGGTAAACTATTCTCTGTCTACATGAAATCCAAAAATCGTTTCCTAATAAAATTGGAATGCTTGGGAATAAATTTGTGAAATTCTTTCTCTAAATAAATTGATAATCAAGAACATTGTCTAAATAAAATACAATATATATATATATATATTTAATAAAACTAGGTTGAAATTTCTTTTTATAAACTTGTGAATATCATTCTTTAGGTTTGTAGATTTTTTAAAAACAAAATAAATAAAAATTGAATCAAAACACTTTTGAAAATAAATTTGTAAAATTCACCTTTCTTCCTAACAAGATAAATAAAAATCATTTCTTGTAAAATCATATCAAATTTTTTGTGAACAAATTGAAGCCATATGAATAAATAAATTCAAATCACTAATTTGAAATTGTTGTTAATGTAAATAAATTCTTTAAAGATATCTGAAAATTTGTATTATGATATTTGAAATAATAAAATCCTTTTAATAAATCATTTTTTACATTTCTCATGTTTCATTTTTTTATATTTTTGTAATTTACTTTTATATTATTCAATTGATTTGTATCATTCTATTTTGGGTATTCATGATTAATTAATTAATTAATTATTATAATTATTTTTATACTTGTTTAGTAGAAACTTTTTGAGAGTCTAGAGAGTTGTTATCCTTGTGATATCTTTCCAATCAATAATCTAACCCCCGAATCCGCATTTGATTTTTGCAAACATGTTTTTCCCTAAAAATTGAGTCACATTAGGGTTTTTTTTTTTTTTTTTTCTTATTTTGTTTTCCATTTTAAAAATGAACAAAAAATAAATGTTTACCTCAACTTTTTTTTAAAAATCAATTTTTTACAATAAAAGAGAGTCTCAATATTTAAGTAGAACGCATATGAAAAATACGGGCATACATAAACCACAAAAGCACTTCTAATTTTTTGAAAAAGAATGTATCAAGTATTACATCAAGAACCATGATTTTCTAAATTTCTAAAATTTTATTAATTTTCTAATCAAAACAAAACACATTAAATATTAGAAACATTTGACCAATTTGAAAGTGATTTTAGGTTCCAATAGGAAATATTTAAAAATAAAAAATAAAAAAATCTAACATTAAAAGCTTTTTGGAGAAAAATCAAATATTTGGAAATTTTTTTAAAACAATTAGAAAGTTGAAAAATCATGTGTATTGATTTAAAAAAAACACTTGATAG
Organism: Vitis rotundifolia; assembly: GCA_030254885.1. Taxonomy (NCBI): domain Eukaryota; kingdom Viridiplantae; phylum Streptophyta; class Magnoliopsida; order Vitales; family Vitaceae; genus Vitis; species Vitis rotundifolia. The sequence continues at coordinate 20,160,125 of CM058159.1, read as the reverse complement.
ATAATTTTCTTAAAAATATTTTCACAAAAAAACACTTTAACTAAAATATTTCAAACTATATATATATATATTTGAAAGAATCATTATAGTTGTTCAAAAATCCCGTCAAATTATTTTAAAAGTAATTTTTAAGAATTTACCAAATATCTAATTTTTATTAAAGAAAATGCTTCCAAGTGTTTTTGATGCTTTTGAAATCACTTCCAACGAAGTGAACTCCTAAAAATCATTTCCAAATAAAAAAAATACTAAATCAAACTAATATCAATCAAATATTTAATAAAATAAATTGTAAATTGATTGCAAGGTGAGAGATCTTAATGTTTCCTCTCTACGGTGATCAAGTTGATAGTAATTTCATAAAACCTCTATTTTTCGTCAAAATACTCCATAAACTAATAATAATTTACAAAGCAACATTAATATATAACCAAAAAACTGCATATTCAGTAATCAAGTAACAAAATATTCTAATTTATAAAATGAAAATGATAAAAGAAAAAAAAAGTGAAGAATTAGCAACCAAAGTAAAAAAATAAAAAATTCTGATATCCAAATCAATTTTAGTATGTCAAATTTTAATATAAAAAGTTAAATTCAATAAGATTTGCAACCCTTTAATCACATTTACATACCACTTAATTATTGGTTTTAATGTTTCACAAAATGATAATTATTAAAGGGTAATTGATTTTTTAGGAGGGCTATATATATAATATATGTGGGGTAAAAATTTGATGAACATCATGCTATTTTCATTTTTATTTTGATTAATAAGAGGATACAGGGGATACAAGAATAATAGAGAAGCAATACACAAAGCGATAGATAAAAATGTTGTGGTCGAGAGAAATATAAAATTAAGAACTATATTAAGAGATTGGAGAAAACTATCCAAAAAAAAAAAAAAATTAAGCACAGAGAAGCATTGACAACTGAAAAGAAACAAACAAAAAAATGCAGTGCAGGATTAAGCAGTTATCCTTCTGATTTATGATTAAATTATGTTCAAATAAGATGTTATAATTTTGATTAAGTCATGGTTTAATTATGTTTGTTATAATACTTTTTTAATCCTTATTATTTCCACTTATATTTTTATATATATATAATTAAAAAAAAAATAATAATTGCATAAAAATTTTAAGAACAAAAAAATTGCACTCTCCTTCAATAGGATGGTTTGGACCATTTGAATGACAAGTATGCTATTTTTTTTAATAGTGAATGGATTTTTGAAAAAAAAAAAAAGTATAATAATTTTTAAATATATTTATTAAAATATGTTACTGTTGAAACTATTTCCTTCTTTTTATAACATTAATTTAAAGTTGTTTTTAATAAACAATTTCAGTTTAAATGTGAAAATTGTTTTTTTTTTAAAGTCAATTTCAAAATTCAATTGAAATTAGCCCTTTAAAAGGTAATTTTTAATTGGAGTTCTTCAAGATTTAGAAATAATTTTCAAAGTGTAATATTTTAAAAAATAATGTAATTTTTCAAAATCCTAATATTCAAACTCTCCAATGAGGTTTTTTTTTTTCCAAGTTGTCTAGTTTGCAACGTTATGATTGGCTTTTCGAGCATGCCTCAAACGTGGTAACTAGATGGGCCCCCAATCCTTTTTGTTAGGTTAATGGTTTTAATAATATATATTTAAATTATTTACTAGTTAGAATCTTACACATTCCTTTATACTTAAACCAACAAAATCATAAAATTATAAAATTAATAAAATATTAATATAAATAATAAAATATAAAATTAATAAAATTATATTTATCTAAAATTAAAAAGAAATCAAATATTAATTCTTACCCCTCGTTGAATTTGAGGTCAAGGGATGGTTGTGATATGTGTATATAATCTATAGGTTCAAACACCCTTATTTGTCCACCATAAACATATGACAATTTCATTTCTTTAGTGGGTAGGAATGCCTTATATTCGATTTTTTTTTTAGATCTTGCACATGAAAGTACCTTGGAGTAGAGTTCAACAATGTTGAATGAGAGTAATGAGAGCTTCTGAATGGTGGAGTCTCCACTTGGATGGAAAAAAAGAAAAGAAAAAAAAAAAAAAAGAAGAAGAAAGTAAAAGAAGAAGAGAAGAGTGAAAAAGAAAAGATTAGGAAACACTTAAGGATATTTTAGGAATATTAAAAAAAATTAAAGTATTTTTTTAAAAAAATCATATTTTTAAAAATTTTTAAAAATATTTTCAAAAACCAATTTTTTACCTTAAAAAGGTTTTTAAATGTTTTTAGTGCTAAAAGCACTAGCCAATGGGCTCTAACATCAAGAGTTTTAGTGTTTCTCACTTTTGTTCTAGCCTTTTGCTATTTATAATAATAGTAATAATAAATATTTAAATAGTTTTCTTGATACATTTTTTGATTCAAAATATTAAAGGGTTAAAACTAAGTAGAATTAAATTACTTTTCTACTCGGAGCATTGTACTGATTGCGTATTATAAAATAAATGTTAAAATTAAAAGAGAAGAAGAAAGGAAATGGGATGAGGAAATAACTTTGTTGTTTGATTTCTTTAATTCATAAATCCTTATTTATAGTAAGAGTACACACATTATAATAATGTTATCATCCATACATTATCATACACACAAATATATATATAAAAGAAAATTAAGAACTTATTCGACAATAATTTTAAAAATAATTTTTAAAAGGGATAGGGTAATCCTCAAATTTTAAAAAACAATCTATATTTTATAAATACAATTTATACTTTTTTTTAATAACCCTTTTAAAAACTGATTTCAATTAAACAAAGTTTTGTTTGAGAGCTCAACTATGAAAATTAATAAGATTTCGTTTACTTATGTTCAATTCACAAGGCACAAAACTGTTTTCATATTTTCCATTGATTAAATGATTTTAAAATGCCCTAAACACTTTTGAAAAATCTTTTATCATTTTTTTTTCTTTTTTTTTTACTATATTTTTTCCTACATCATTCCATGGTATCCAAATATAATAAAGCTATTTTTATTTATTTATTTATTATTTTTTAAGAAATCAAATGTAATATAAACGTTTATTTATTGTTACAATTACAAACATCCTTGCTCTATTTTTATGTTAAAATGAATGTTATGATAAAATAAATAAATAAATGAAATTCAAATTACTAGAATATCCCATTACAAAATTTGATTATTTTTTATTTTTTTCCAAACCACTATTAAGTTTTACATCATTCAAATCGTTATTCAGATTCTAAAATAAATTTTCTGAGTAAATTTTCATGACAGATGACGGCGGGTGAAAGTTGTGTGATAAATGAATCATACTGTTTTTATTTTCATTTTCTTTAATACTGTTCTCAATATTTTTTTAATATCACCGTGTTTCCATGTGAGAGAAACAAAGTACCAGGTAAATTGAAATATTGAGATATTGGAAAAAACTATTTTTTTTTCCAATATCACCGTGTTTCAACAAAGTAATAGGGTAAATGAAAATATTTGAGACACTAGGAAAAACAGAAAAATCAACTAAATTTGATTCTTGTATGGAATTAGATACAATAACCACAAAATCCATTATTTTCCAATGATAATCTGGCTTCAGTTCTTGATATGCTTAAACTGCTGTCTGACATATACTTAAATTCCTGTCAGAGAAAATGTTGTATTATAAATAAAGTTTTTTTCCTAAGTGATGTAGTATCTTCAAGCATAAAATATCTATTCTCTAAAAAGTAGGTGCTATCTAATTTTATACTGTATGCATATTTAGAGAATATTTTTAAAAATAATTTTAGTAAAAAATGATTTTTAGAAAAGACTTGAAGTCGCTATTTTTTATTTTTTATTTTTTAAGAGAAAACAAATGAAGAAAACCTTAGGTGTGACTCCTTATTTGGAAAAGACAGATTTATGAAAAATCAAGTTTAGGTGATCAGGTTACTTATTGGGAAGGTACGGTGGTGAGCTGTAACACATTTTTTAAGCCTGTATAACTACAACCTCTACTAAACAAATTAAAAAAATTGTGACAATTAATTAATTAATTTTGGCTACCAAGAAAAATAATCAAGTAAATGAGTATGTTCAAGTCATGGTGAAAATTAATATATACAAAAATAATGATGAAATCTAATTACAAGAATACACAAAATAAATAATAAGAGAATTATGCAAAATGATTTATTGAACTAAATAATAAAAAAAATATTAAAAAAAATAGTTTTCAAAAAATTTCAAAGGATTTTATTAAAAATGATTTTGAATTAATAATTTCAATTTATTTATTTACAAAAAAAAATCAATTTATTTTTTCAATTTCATTTGTATTCAATTTTCAAAAAAAGTTATTTACTATCAAAATAATTTATTACAAAATTTCAATTTGAGTACAAAAATTATTTTTACTTGTTTTTACAAAAAATGAATGAATTTTTATTATTTTATTTACAAAAGTATTTTAATTTGTTTTCATTTAAAAAAAAAGTGATTTATACAACTTATTTAAAAAGACAACTTTATTTGCGAAAGAATTTTTTTATTAAAAAAAAAATTCAATCTCTTATTTCTAAAAATTGCTTTTAATCTTATTTTAATTAAGAAAGAAAGAGTTTATTTTTTAAAAAAAACATTTTTTGGACAATTTTATTAAAAATTAATTATTGGGATAATTTTATTTACAAAACAATTTTTGAACAATTTTATTAAAAACAAATTTTTAAACTCTATTAAAAACAATTCTTTTTGGATTTTCTAAATGAATTTTTTTGAATTTTTATTAATAAAAAAAAATTTCTTTTATTAAAAATAATATTTTAAAATTATTATTTTATTAAAACATATTTATTGAATTCTTCTTCTCTAATTTATTCGATGTTCAATTCTGTACACACTCAATAAATATATACAAACGAATATTTACAAGAACTAATAAAAATAAAATCAAATAAAAATGGGGAATAAAATATATACTCAAATAAACTTACAACAAGCTTAATGTCTTCCTACAGCTTTGTCACTCACTTTCTTCCATGAAATTCCATGCTCCACATGTCATAAATCTGTACTCACCCAACAGAATTGCAGAATAGGCTCATGTAAAAACAAAAATAGCCTAAATGTAAATATTCAAAATTATGTAGAGTCCAAAATAATTATTCAAGCCTAAATTTAAACTTCAAATTAGTCCAATAAATTTCACCAATTAAAAATGAGCCTAAATTAACAAATATAACTCAACAAAAGTATCCCACATGTCATATAGACTCTAATATAAAGTTTTCAAATTAATAGTCAAAATATAAGCTCAATTAATCAAACCCAAAACATGATAAATTAAGATAAATCTTATTAGACCTAAATTTAATATTCCATAATTCAAGTCATATTTAATATACATCACGAATTGTCCTATATCCAAATTAAATAGTTCAAATAGGCAAAGCCCATATCAAATATTCAAGTCATCCAATAAATCTCACTCACATTGTAGGCCCAAAATTTATATCAATTAACAAATCCACATCAATAATATACGTGGCCAAAGGAAATAATATCTCAAGTCTAATCCAATAAGCCCAAACACATTACCAATTAACAATAGGCTCAAGTCCAAACAAACAATATGCAATTGATATAATCCAAATATCCTAAATTAATCACCAAATACAATATAACCACAACCTAAATTAACCAATTTCAAATTAATCAACTAACAATAAATTAATTCAAATTTCATATTAACTCTCCAATAATAAATTAACCAAAATTTCATTCTAATTAACAAAGCCTTAAGGCACACAAACAAACATAAATGCACAAGTCAATTTCATAATAATAATAATAATCTGAAAAATGGGTGGAAGGGGAGGTGATCCCCGACTGCCGGAAATGGCGTTGCCCATGGCAGCTCGCTGGCGATGACTAATCGGCCGTGGATATGGAATAATAATAATAATAATAATAATAATAATTGACTGTCTGAAAAATGGGTGGAAGGGGAGGTGATCCCCGACTGCCGAAAATGGCATTGCCGGTGGCAGCTCGCCGGCGATGACTAACCAGCCGTGGATATAGAGATCGGTTTCATGGGAAATAAAAAAAAATGAAAAAGAAAAAGAAATAGAAGGAAGGAAAAATGAGGGGGCGTGTGGCAGTGTGCGGAAGAAGAAGATGGAGGAGGAAAAAAATCTAGGGCCCACGTGTGTAGGAGTTAGGAAGGGGAAGATAAATAAATAAATAAAAATAAAAATGGAAGAAAGGAGCTGGGGAGATGGGCAACTGAGTGTGCTATTGGGGGAGAGAGGAGAAAGAAAAAAAATGGGAGAGTGGAGATGAGGAGATGGGCCGGCTGGGAATCGGAGTAGGGAGTTGTAGACAGGGAGTGAATGGAGGGGAAAGAGGAAAAAAAAATGGGGGGCCCGCCAATGGGAGTGCTGCCAGGAGAAAAGAAAAAAAGTGGAGAGAATGAGAGGGAAAAAATGGGGGGAAAATTGGTGGCCGGCCCGCCTTGGGAATTGAGGGAAAATAAATAAAAAAAGAAAAGAAAATAATGACGAAGAGCGGAGATGGGGGGAGCCTTTGGACGTGGAAGGTACGAGGGTAGGTAGAGGGTAGGTGGAGGAAGGTAGGAAGAGAGAGGAGAAAGAAAAAAAAGAAAATGAAGAAAAGAATAATAATAACAAATAAAATAAAATAATAATAATAATAATAAAATAATATATAAAATTAAAAAATAAAAATTTAAAAACTAGAATTAAATCCCACTCAAAATCAATATAAAAATAAAAATTAGATAAATTTTGGGATCTACAATTCTTAAATCATTTAATTTATATTGAAGAGAGAAATAAGTCAAATGAATTATAAAAATATTTTATTAATTTTAAATTTTTTTTTAAAAAAAAATTTTCAACTATTTTTTAAAAAGTGTTTTTATTATATATATCAAATCAAATTTCCAAAACAGAAAATATCAAATCAAATTAATATATATCAAATATCTAATAATATTCTTTGTGGATCAAATTATTATATATCAAATTTTCTAATAAAAAAATTTCTAAATTGATTCTAAGGTGAGAGATCCCTCGCTACTGTGATAAAGTTGCTAGTAACAAAATATGTAGGACGAATATGATATATATATATATATATAATTATTTGAAGGGTGAAAATGATTAAAAAAAATTGAAGAATTAGCAACAAAAAGTAAGAAAATTAATTTTTTTTAGGGCATATGTACATCCTTACTGCGAACTGCAACGAATTTTATGTGAACATGAATTTTTTTTAGGGCATATATACATCCGTACTGCGAAACTTCAACCATTTTTTTTTAATGGTAAGAATTTGATGAATATCATGTGATTTTCGTTTTTATTTTCATTAACATGATGGTACAAGATACAAGAGAAGTAGATTTACAGAAAAAGAAAAAAATGTTCTGGTGGAAAGAAATATAAAAATGAGAACTATATTTAAGCTATTGGAGATAACCATCTTTAAAAATTCAACAGAAAGTTTAAGATGCCATTAGAAAGAAATATTAAAAATGAGAAATCTATTTAGGCTAGGTTGTGACTCGGAGAAAAATAAAAAATGAGAAACCTATTTAACTTATGTTTGGTTCTTAGAAATTATCAGAAAAAAAATATATGCTAAGAAAAATGATTTTATTATATTTATTTTTATTATAAAATAAAAAATCAAATATAATTAAAAATTTTCAAATATTTTTATACATTTTAAAATTATTTAATTTATAGAAGCCAAATAAGTTTCAAGAAATATATAAAAATAATTTATTAAATTTAAATTTTTCTTTCCTTTACTCATTTTTAGAACCAAATATATCCAAAAACTATAAAAAAAAAAAAGTAATCACATAATTAAAGAGTGATGTAGTGAGTTAAGGATGAAGTTAGAAAATTTTGATATAATCTGAGTAAATTTAAATTTTTTTTTCCTTTACTCATTTTTAGAACCAAATATATCCAAAAACTATAAATAAATAAATAAATAAGTAATCACATAATTAAAGAGTGATGTAGTGAGTTAAGGATGAAGTTAGAAAATTTTGATATAATTTGAGTTGCCATAATAGTGTTTCTTGTTCAACTTATATCTATCTTATTGTTCTTCTCTCTAAACTATATAACTATATAACTCATACACTTGAAAAAAAAAATTAAAATAAGAAAAAAAGTGGTTTAACATCAATTCTACATCCAATTTTTTAATAAGTATTTTTTTTGTTAAAGAGGGAAATCAGCCCTTTCATATGTATTTTTAAATTTCAAAATAAAAGATCCAGTGATTGACGATATATAAATTTTTTTTTTTTTCTTTTTAATAAAAACTCATATTACCTCTTTCTTTAACCTTTCAACTTAGATCATTCCTTTCCATTATTGAGAATACTACATTTTATTAAGAATGAAAACCGTAGTGTTTCTCAAATGATTTAAAATAGATTTTATGATTTTTCTGAGCAATGAAAAAGTAAAAACTTAAGTTTGATGATTAAAAAATAAAAAATAAAAGTGTGTTTAACAATGAGTGATTAAAAAATCTAATAAAATTATAAAAATAACTACAAGTGGGCATTAGGTCATAAATCGAAAGTTCTTTTGATAACAAAAATCAAAATAAATTGTTTCTTCATGGTAAAAATATTTTTAGACTTTCAACAAGTTTTGTGTGAAGATTAGAATTTTTCTAGGTAAAAAATTTATTTTTATTTTCATCAACAAGAAAATGCTGCAGAATTTAAATCCTGGAAAAAGTAGTTGTAATCAGTTAAAATTGATATGGGATGAAATTATAAAAACGAAAAAGGAAAAAAAAAATCTTTAGTTTTTAAATTTGAGATACTCAAGCTAATTTCTGGCTTTTTTTTTTTCATTTGTATATGTAATTTTAAATCCTTTTTTTATACTAAGAAAAAAGTTGAATAATTATTTAAATCAATTAAAATATTTTATCCATTACAGAGAAAAGAGACATTTAGAAAATTCTCATATGATTTTGGAGATTTAATGACAATTAATTTAAATTTTTAGAATAATACAACCTTTCCATCCAACGGGTGAAATGAATTGGTCTTAAAAAAGTATGCAAAGTGCTACTTTTACCCTTTCTTATCATATAATTACATTATTTAAATTTAAAAATACTTATATAATTTATTATATAAGAGGAACCAATACGAATTTTAACCTCTACCCTAAAATAAGAATATGATTTCTCTATAGCATTTCTACTAATAAATAAAAAAAGTGCATTCCAACATTCAAAGCACTCTTAACCATTCAAAATTATTCTCCAAGGATTAAAACTCACCATGACACAAGTCTCACTCACTATTATCCTTTCTTTATTTTTCAAAATCCTTTACCATCGAAGGGCAAGTGAAGACATTTCAAAGAATCAAGACAAATTTTTATTGGAAGGGAATGAGGAGACAAGTCAAGAAAGAGTTTATCGTGGGTGTGATGTTTGTCAGCGCCATAAAACTGACCAAATTAAGCCCACGGGATTGTTGCAGCCACTTCCAATTCCACAACAAATTTGAGAAGACATTTCAGTGGACTTCATTGAAGGCCTAGAGAAAGTATCCATTAAGATACAATTTTTTATATTTTTAATTAGTTCTTAAAGTATTATACAAAAATATACTCGAGAAAATACTGTAAACTTATTAAAAAATTAACCTTGTTTTAGAACAAAATTTCAAAAATTCTTAGTAGCAAAAAAAAATTGATTAAAATGTCTTCTTTTTTTTCTTCAAAATTTAGGATAATATTTATGTCATAAACAACAAAAAATTTATTTCAGAAATAGTTTTCTCACATGTTTTAAGACTTTTGAAAATTGTACTTTTTTTGTTTTTTTTTTTCAAATTTCTACATTTGTTTAGGAATATAAAAAGAAGAACATTTTATTTATCATTTTTTTCATTTGTAAATATTTTTTCTTATTTCTCTCCATTATATCCAAATGTAATAAAACCATTTTAATTTTTTATTTTATTTTCTTATCTTCTAAGAATCCAAATATAATCTAAATATTTATTTATTATTATATTTACAAAACATCCCGTACTCTATTTTTATGTTTTAAAATAAAAATTATAATAAAATAAACAAACAAATATATAAATGAAATTCAAATTATTAGAATATCTTATTACAAAATTGATTAATTTTTCTTTTCTCCACACCATTAACCATTATTGAGATTCTCTATTGATTTTAAGCAAGAAAACTTTTAGAGTAAATATTTATGATAAAAATATGTAAAAATTTTGTGATAATAAATCATACCATTTTTTATTTTCATTTTCTTTAACATGTTATCTAGATTTTCTTAATATCAACATATTTTCAATATTCTCAAATATTAAATAGATCATTGTAAACTGTGAATATAGGAAAATATTTGAGATATAGGAGAAAATTGAAAATTTAAATTTCATCAATAACCCATTTTTTTTATATATTTTTTTAACATGTAAATTTCATTAATAATCCATTTTTATATTTTGAACATGTAACCGTGAATATTTATAACGTCATATCTTAACATGTAACCATTATCTAAATTACATTTTAGATAATGCATTATCTTATTCATATTTTCTAATAGTAAAGTGGGAATATTTTAATTTGGTTTCGAATGGAATAAGTTATACAGTTTGTTTTTAGAGTTAATAAATGCTTTAATATTTGTTGGATTAATTTTATTTAAAGAGTTTCTGAGTTTAAAAGCATTAATTTTATTCAAAGAATTTGTAACTTTGAAAAAAATACTTAATATAAAAAGTCAATAAAATGGTATTTCCCATTAAAATTATATTTCATCTTTAATGAAATTTTTAAGGCCTAAACATGTCTCACCCTTCCACCGGGCTTGATAGTTTGTTGCCTTATATTTCAAAACTCAACATTCTACCCCAAACTTGTAAAATTCTAACACTTCACCTCAATTATAAAACTTGCATAAAATTATAAATGAAATTATTTTTGTACACTAATAGTGGTTCAAATTTTGGTTTAAATTTAGGTTGATCTAAATTTGAATAATTAGGCTAATATATGTTTTTCTTTGTATTTGAATTTTATCGCTTTACTTAACAAGTTGTTCATTGACTTTTTAATTAGTTTAAAGAAACAATATTATTCTTTAATAAGTTTGAGAGGCAAAATATTATTCTTCAACAAATTTGAGATGTAAAGTGTTAGGTTTTGAATACGAGGGGTAATGTGTAAAATGCATTAGAGATTGAGAGGTAAAGTGCATTTAACCTAATTTTTTAAGATTTAAGTGTTAATTATGAATTTAATTTCAACTTTAATTTTTAATTAAAACAAAACAAAAAACATCTGAGACACCTTCTTAGATTCTTAGAATAGAAGATGAAGATAAGATTTTAATCTGCTATCAAATAAAAAGGTTAATTGTTTTCATTTATATGTACAGTGTAATGACTTGCACCCAATTGTGTAAATTTTGTCCCTCATATCCAATGTGGGATATTACAAACACCCCCCATATAGACACAACGTGCTCATTGTATCCCTAGAATTGCAAGGTCAAACAGACAAACACCTCCTATGGAGCCAAACAAACCCTCACACCAAGTTCAGGGATCGACTCTAATACCACTTTGTCATGCCCCAAAATCCACTCTAAGGGCATGACAGTCATTTCACACCTCAAACCCAAAGACTCAAAGTGGAAACGACACAAATATTCATTTTATAACTGAAAATTATCAATTCCCAAATTCCTGTTCAAAGTAGTAGAACAAAAATTTTAAAATCTTCAAATCTTAACTCTTAAACCAACATATCAACCATAGTATTTTTGCCCAAACAATTTCAAACTTAAACAATAGCTAATAATAAAATTCTAACAATTAACAAAGTCCAAAAAAAAGTGTTTAAATAAACGTCCTAATAAAGCCAAAATTTTCATCCTAACTGTCACTCTTCACTCGAACTGAGGGAACTTGAAAAATTAACAACAAATGGGGATGAACTCAAAGCCCAATAAGAAATATTAATACAATTTTATGGATCAAATATTTTCATTTATGCTTACAAATAGGATATATAAGGTATAATCATATTCATAAAATGTTTGAGTTCAAACATGCTAATATATTTTAAACTATTCAATCAGACATTTTTATATATATCAAAACCATTTCATATCAGATCCAAATCAAATACATTTCAATTATTTTCACTCTGGTTATCAAATTACAAATGGTGCCCAATTAAGTGGGACTTTACAAATGGGTGGTTAGTTTCAAATTTGTTCCTTTTAAGGTGAACAAAACCAAACAGTACTAGTACTTGTAACCTCTAACCAAACCCTTAGAGGATGGGTCCAAATTAATTACATTCCTTACCACAAAAATGTAAAAATCAACTATTATATTATGTTGACAAGAACTGAAAAGTAAACTATTATATCCTATTGATAATGACCAAAAAGTCAACTATTATATCGCGTTAACAAAGGCCAAACAAACCAGAGTCAAATTCATTGTTTTATTTATTCAAACTTACGGAAGCATAACATCTCATATATTATGTTATAAACAAAAGAAATGTTATAATATATTTTTCATGCAAAAATATATTTGATTCATGCATAGAAGAAAAAATAAACATTTACACCTTTCAAACATGTATAAAAAAAATTATTTTTTTTGTAAAGTTTATATTAATTTTCCTTACCTCAAAAGAAGCCCTCAAAAACCTTGAAGAAAAATAATTCTAAAAAATATACTATTCACCTAATATAACAAAAGAGAAATAACTATTACTATTTATCTATAATTATAAGTTTGACTTTCCTTTTTTTTTTTTAATATTAATATCTCTAATTATCAAAAATAATTTAATTAATCTATTCCTTATTTAAATAAAATTAATAAATTCCTAATGTATATAAAAACTAGTTTTCTTCCCAATTTGTTTGTAAGAACACACTACTAATTTAATTAAATTACAATTTTATTTCATTAATGAAATTCTATAATTGTTTTTTTTTAATTTGCATTTATCATCTTCATTATTATTTCATCAACTAACTATGGACTTCACTAACTCTAAACACCCACTTAATATTACAAATGTTATTATCTTTTTCTCATGCCAACAAACCAAGATTCCTTCAATTATTCTTTCATAATTTATTTCTTTTCTTTAGAATAATTTGTTTCTTTTCTTTCCTACACAGAACACCCATAAGTCTACCTTCCTTCTTTTTTTTTTTTTTTTTTTTTCACACTTCCAAAGCCATGATCGTACCCACTCTTAAAAGACACCAACAACATTTTTTTTTTTTTTGGCCGCCACATATTCACCATCCCCAAACAATACTATTATTATTATTATTATTATTATTATTATTCAATACCCTACGCCACACATAACCTTTTTTTTTTAATCGTCATTGCACACACAACAACAAAACCCTTTTTTTATATATACAGATTTATTCATCTAAAAAATTAAAATTTTCTAATTTCCCAATTTCCATTAATAAATCAATTCATATTCTTAAATTTCCAATATTTTGATTAAAATAAATAAATAAACTAACTCTAATCTAAATCGAAATTTTTCAAAAAATTATTTTGTGTTCAAAACTAAATAACAAATCTAAAATATTAATCTAGGGATTAGAATCTTACTTGGAAAATCTGGATTTCAAATCCTAGATCTATAAATCTTCAGTCCTATGTTCTCTAATTCTCTAATTTTTGGTTAATAGGATTTTTTTAAATAGAAAGAGGAGCAAGAAAAGAAATTCTAATTTATACTTGGGACTATTAAAAGCGAAAAGACTTTTTTACCCTTAATGAATTTGAATTTAATTAATTAATTAATTTCTAATTTTCTATTTTACCCTTAAAATTAATTTAGGGTATTACATCATGTGACATCCCAAATAAAGGGGAAAGTTCCTAGTACTATATATATATATATATATATATATATATATATATATATATAGACTCCTCTTAATATTGTAAATGCATTTTAAAGTCATGAAGGCCCATTTGGATCTAGAGTGGACAATATCTATATGGTTGGGTACGGGACATTACAAATGGTATCAGAGTTGATCCTCAACCTTGATGTGAGGGTTTGTTTAGCCCCATAGGGGGTGTTTATCTATATGGCCCCACAATCTCATAGGATACAATGAGTAAGTTGTGTTTGCATGAGAAATGTTTGTGATGTCTCACATTGGATATGAGAGAGTTTTTGCCTTTATATATGTAGAAGTTTTTGCCTTTGTAAATAACTTAAAATTGTGAGGGCCCTTTTGATCTTAGAGCAAACAATATCTACACGGTTGGGTGCGGGTCATTACAAATGATATCAAAGTCGATCTTCGACCTCGGTGTAAGGGTTTGTTTAGTCCCGTAAGGGGTGTTTATGTGTTTGATTCTGTAATTACATGAGACACATTTTAAAATCATGAGTGCCCCTTTTCGTCTAGAACGGACAATATCTACACAGTTGGATGCAGGTCATTACATATAGTTTTTCTCATATAAATAAAACTAAAATATTTTAAAATTATGGATTAATTGATTAAAAGTGATGAAAATATCTCAAATTTGTAAAACTAACTTCTTCCTTTTTGAACTTGAAGAGTAACACATTTTTTTATATAAATACTCTTCAACATTTTCATTATTTACATATGTGTTTTAAAAGAAATAGTTGTTTTTGCAATAAAAAGATAAAGACATTTTTGTCCAAAATGGATATTTTTTTAGGTTGAAAAAAGGTGAAGGGTAAGTTTTTCAAAATGGGGATGATTCCATCCCTTTTAATCGGTTATTCCTAAAATTATTTAATTTTATATTGCATTAAAGGATAAAAGTGAAATGAGTTATATATATATTCTATTTTTTCTTTCTTTCTATTTTTTCTCTATTTTCATTTTATTGTATTTTTCTTTAAAATTACCAAGAACTAAACATAGGATTAGTATTAGTGTTTAAACCACAAAATTACTTTTAACAGTGTTTTTGGTAATGTGTTATATAAAAAAATAATGGTAGAAAAAAATTGTACCTAAGTGCTAGTTCAAGAACTAATTTAAGTGATTTTAGGAATTTCTAAAATTTTGTCAAATGCCTAATTTAAATAAAACCTTTCAAAAATTAAGAAAAAAAAACACCACTTCTAAATTCCTAAAAATCACTCTAGATGAGAAAATACTAAATCAAATCAATATGAATATCAAATAATATTCATGTAAATTGATCATAAGGTATTAGACCTGATGTCTCATCTCAAGTGTGATAAAGTTTTTAGTAATTTCATGACCCTACTATAATTTTTTGAATTTTTAAGATTTGATTTTATTAGTAAACATTCTTATCCGTTCAAAATCAAAACTCCCCTTGCATTATTTGCATGTCTAGTCCATTTTCTCAATTCCACTAAATAAAACTTTGAGTATAAAAAAAGAAAATTTAATTTCTTTACTCCTATACCTTTTTTTTATAATTAAAAAGTGCTTGAAAATTGATAAAAAATTAATGGAGATAATTTTTGTCAAGAAAATGTTATATTAATGTTTTTAAGATATAGAGGTATTTTTTTCCCAATATTATTGTTTTATATATTTTAATTAAATAATTATTTTAAAAATAATTTACAATTATTTTAAAAAATAAAATTTTGTTTAAAAACTCAAACATGAAAATTAACTTTCTTTGTTTATGCTTTTTTAATATTCCATGCACTTATCATTGACGAAAAAGATGTAAAATTGTTTTTCATATTTTGAATTGATTTTCTATAACTATTATATAAAAAATAATTGAAATTACTTCTAACTTAGTCCAAAGCATAACTTTCTTTTAAAATAAATTTTCAAAAGGTGATCGAGAGAAAAAATGTTCCAAAAATATATTTTTCTATTTTAAAGAAGAAAAAAATTGTTTCGAGAAATAATTTTTAAAAAGAGCCATAAAGAATTTTGAAAAGGACACTTTCTCTATTTTTTATTTTTTTTTATTTAAGGAATATACGCATCTTGTACTTTAATTTTATATTTCAAAATAAAAATGATGACAAAATAAATAAATAAATGAAATTAAATTCAAATTATTAGAATATCCCATTACAAAATTTGATTATTTTTTATTTTTTTCCAAACCATTTTTAAGTTTTATATCATCCAATATATTTAATAGGGATTCTCAAATAATTTTTTTTAGAGTAAATGTCCATGACAGATGACTTATGGGTTAAAGTCTTGTGATAAATGAATCATATCATTTTTATTTTTATTTTCTTTAATATCAACCTTCTCTTAGCATTCTCATTAATATTAATAAGAGGGAAATAGCTACAAATATCATTAATATTAATAAGAGGGCAATATTTGAGATATTGGGGAAAATTGAAATTTTAATTAAATTAGGCTTTCGAATTAAATACCATGGAATTTGATGCGATCAAATCACGCATTCATTGCAAATTGTTGCAACCCATCATTTCCTTGGATTTGCTTGATATATTTAAATTCAACCTTAGGTAATGTAACAACCCAATTCAAATTTAAAAAAAAATAATAATAATATTGAAAGCATGACACCACTTTCTATTTGGTTATCACAATTCATACTTATTGTTTTAAGTATAATTGAGAGGTTATTTGATTAATTTTATTTAAATAGTTTCTAACTTTAAAGAAATATTTAATATAAAGATCATGAAAATAATATTCCTTATAAAAATTATATTTCATATTTAATGAAACTTTTAAAATACCAATGTTAATTATAAAATTAATTTTATTTTAATTTTTAATTAAAACTAAACAAAAAATTATTACAATGAAAACTTGGAGGGCGTTTGTTTTTTAAGATTTTTGTTGAAATCAATTTGCTTTTAAATTTTAAGTTATTTATTTTTCTACTTTTTCATAACTAATTATAAACTTTTTACTAAATAGAAAAAATCAAAATATTTGGCTTTTTCTAAATAGAAAAGTAACATGTTGATTTTTCTTTACTTTTGAATATTTAATAGAAATAAAATATTTAAAAAAAAAAAAAAAAAAAAAACAAACAAACAATCTAATACTTAACATTATTAACCATTAAAGTTTTATTTAGAATTAAGTAAAAAAAACAAATACCACCTTGGTCTCATCTAATTAGAGAGATTAGGTGTAGGTTCTAAGGTGTAAGTCTCACAGAGTAGTTATTGCAAGATAAATGTGCATGCTCGTTCTTTAGATTTAGTGGATTATACATTTGTATTCTTTGTGGATGGTATTCCACATATATTGCACCACTATATGCGATTGGAATTCTTGTCGTAATTAATAGATCTCAATCTAATTAAAGAACTCATTAAAAATAAAATAAATTGGTAACTAAATTGAAGATGACTACCTAATCACACCCCTCTAGTAGTTCAATAATTGATATCTTAAATTTTCATTAGGTATCAAAGTAGGATAGAGTTTAAGATTCAAACTTTTTCAATATTGATAAGATCTTGGTTCATGGATCTATAAAGAATTGGATAATCTATAAACAATCTATCCAATATTGATGAAAACAACCACCTAGACTTAAATGCCCATATGGAGTTTCAAAAAGAAAGAAAAAAAAAAGAATAGGTTTATAATTCAATGAAATCTAGATGGTAACCATCATTCAAATTGTTAGAAAAAATTTAAAATCTCTTCTTGAGAGATTAGACCTAAGGTTATAGGTATTGAAAAAAGTAGGAATAATGACTCTTTAAGGGTTGAAAATTTATTGAAGAACTGCCCTTGAAGGCATCTTGAAATGAAGAAAGGGAGTCTAAGTTATCTACTAATGACATTTTAACTCTTGATGATTTGATCTTGTTAACTAAAAATTTTAAAACATTATAAGGGAATAGAAAAGGAATTTTCAAAAATTAGACTCAAGGAGGAAAAAGAATTGATAGTTCACTTAAAGAAAAAGCTTCATCCAAAACAAAGAAAGTTGAATGTTTTAACTATGATGGGCTAAGGCATATGGCTATTGATTGTCCTAGTCCCAAGGATATTAAAAAAAGAAAAAGAAAAAGTTATACAAGTCATTTGGAGTGACACTAACTCAAGTGATAGTGAAACTTCAAGTTCTAAAGATAATAGGCACAATAAAAATGAAAATTACCATGCATGCATTTTTTGCTTATATCAATTTTGATTTTGATCCATTTAATGACATTGAAGTTAATGAAAAGGATGAATATAAATTTGATGGTTAATCTAAGGCATATCAAACCATGTTAGAAGAGAATTTGAAAATAGAAGAAAAAAGTTTAAAAGTGAAGAATAGATATATATATATATGCTATCAATGATTCACTTAAAATTGAGAATGTCAATCTGCTTAATGAAATCTCTACCTTAAAAAATGAATAAAAAAATTGAAAAGGTAAAATTTCTAAAGAACGAGCATAATTGTATTCTTGAGAAAAATAAATCTCTAACTATAGAAATTGAAAGATTGAGAAGAGACTTGTCTTCAAAGAATCAAAGCTTTCATCCAAAGACAAAGGTTTTGAATGAAATCATAAGGGTAAGTCCACTAGAGATAAAAGAGGCATAAGCCATATTAACAAGGTTGAAACTTTGTTTAATGGAAAAACAACCTTTGTTAGAGCCATAGAGGAACCTTCAACTTTGGAAAGTTCCTCTAGCACAACTTCCCATTGCACCATATGTAACAAGTCAAGGTACATTGGTTCATCAATCTCTAGTTCACTTTCTTTTGCTAGATTTTACAAACGTATTTAACAATGATATTTTTTAAGTAAAGAAATTAAACCAAATGAGCATTTGAGACTCTCAATCCTTGAACCAAAAAAAAAAAAGAACTAACTACCAATATAACAATTAGGATATCTTCATAAGGAATTCTACTAGGCAATAAAAAAAATAAAGAAAAAAAGTTATGATTACAATTTAAGAAGCTCAAAAGAATTGATTTTAAAGACAATGAATGGAAACAAGAAATTTAAAGACAAAGAATTAAAGGAAAACAAATTCCAAGAGTAGAGATCCACTAATATCACCACTTCCAACTATAGTTCATACAAGGCATTGAACTAATGCTTACGACTTTAAATTTAGGTCAATGGTTTTACACCAAAAGGTCACTACTTAAAATGAATGAGAACCACTTCAACAAGGTTTAACTCACTGTGATTGCTTTCTTTTGGGTGCTCACCATTAGATACTTTAGATAGGTTTCAATTCATCTTAGTAGATTTGTGCTCAACACAAGGAAATCAATACAATGATCCCTAGGTATGCTCCCAAGGTTGCTTGACTTACGACCCTCATAATTGTTGCAGCATATACTTGTTTCTTATGGTTATTCCTTTAAGTCATTGTAACCATCGACAAAGGTTAAATATACTTAAGTTGTATATAAATCAAATCAATGGAAAGTTGAATTGAGTTATGGAAAGATCTTGGCTTGCTAAAAATTAAAAAACTAGATCAAGAAATATAAACTTGGAAATTGAAAATTAAAATTGATTTTAAAAAATGGATATTTAACTAAAAAAATTAATGCTTCATTTAACTAGAAATTAAGGAAAGATTACTAGTAAGGGAAAAGATTTACAATTGAAAACTAAACTAAGTTACTATTGGAAACCTTAGAATACTTTGTTCCTTGAACCTAGATCTTGTAAGGTGCATGTTATATATCTATACTTAGGCTCTCTCAATCTAACATAGCGGAATATATGACATCAAAAACTATACTAAAACCTATATCTAGAGATATAGAAATCATCTTATGATATGAATGTTCTCATATTGAATCCAATTTAAAGAAGATGTTGAAGAAGATGTTGTGGGCATCATAGAATTCATCTACCCAAAGATCTTTTACCCGATCTCTCTCTTCATGGATCCTAGTATAAGAGAAGGTTAAGCCTTTCTTCATTTGTTGAGGTTGTCTAGGGTTTGCTTATTCTCTCTCTCTAGAAGATGATGGCAAATGGTGCAAAAGTCTGAACCTTAAACCCTTAAGGAGCTTTATATAAGCATCCCTGTAAGCTTAAGTGACTTGAGCCCAAATTAGGTTTGAGTCAACTTATCCAATGTACTTAGGTTCTATTTAATTAAGTAGTCATATTGGGCTCCAATTAACTAATTAGTCCAATATGCCAACCTTATGTTTTTACAAAAATTCCCTTATGCATACTTCTAAACTACAAACCTACAATCCCTCAAACAAAATGTGTCACCATGAACTAAAAGCTTGAGTAAGGATCACTAGGACCCATAGGAAAATGCTAGCTTCCTCAAAATCCAATTTTGAATTTGACTCACTAAACACTTCAATATCCTATGAAATTATAATAAAGCAAAACTCAGATTCATAATTAGTTATCCATTGCATGAAAACTTCCTATGAACAGGTGTTTGTGATTTAACAAGGTAAAAATTACAGATCCTACTATTATGTGATAAACTAAGATACTTTAACTCATAAAGAGTATATGTTATTCCACTTAAGAAACCATAGATTTTAAGATCACATGTCCTTAGGATTACCTAAGGAGACATGCTATCTCAATCCCATGAGATATTATGGTGCTTCTATCAAGAATACTTATTGTTATCAGCCTCTATTAATACGACCCAATCTATTAGGACATATGACTACAATAGGGTATTACCCATAGATTAAAGTCTCCTATTGATTTCACACAAGTTCCATATCCACTTAAGGTTGAGAGTTCATACAATATAGTAGATTAGTGAATCATGACAACTTGATAACTAAAGTCATGATTCATCGTAGGTTCTGTCTAATGTGTAACAATATATTGGGTTGGGTTTCCCTCTCATGTGTAGGATGACTCATATATGTCAAACCCAACAAAGCCCATATGATATAGGCATTTTTGTCTTTTGGTGTAGGGTTTTTTTAGAACCCTAAAAAAGGATTCACTTCTTGGAATATAAAGTGAGAAGAGAGTAGTTGCTGGTTTTGAGAGAAAAAGAGATAAAAGTAAAAGAGAAAGAAGAAGAAATTGAGGAGCGTGAAGGAGCCGTTTTCATCCAAGAAATAGATTTTTGTGATCTATGGTCCATTTAAGCTGAAACTTGGTCAATTGGTTCATCACTTATAGTTTTTCATTCTAACGATGGGATCGTTGATCAAAGTTGTCTATTTCATTCTATAACCGCCTAAATAGAGTTGGTCAAAAATAAAATCACTTCGGAGTAGTTTTGATCAATCTTCTTGATCTTTGTTTTGCACCATTGGATTGTGTTAAAATTTGATTAGTAGCTTTGTCTCTTATGTCTTTTGTTTTTTTTTTTTATGTTTTTTTTCTTTGGACCGTAGATAAGGGTAGTCATTTATAACTTACAATCATCTTAACAGAGCAGGATGGAAAAGGAGAGAACATCTCGATTCTATGCAGTCTTCATCAAAGAGTGATATCTCTTTGATTCCTGATTTGATTGAGGTGAAATTTTAACAAAGGTTTGACACTCGCTGTTCTTCAATTTGAATGGTTGGATCATCGATTGGAGTTTTCTGGACAGATTAGTATACCCAAATAGAACACCAAATTTGTGATTTTTTTTTTTTTTTTTTACTCTTTTATCATTTAGTGTTTATGTTTGTGAAGCCAAGAATTTTTTTTTTTTTGTTGCTGTTGATGGCCCCTAATTAATGTTGGAACATATTGTGTACTCACTTTGGTTGATAGTGAAGCCTTTTTTAGTGGACTCTGGTCCTGTGGTTTTTACTTCTCACATTAAGGAAGTTTTCCATGTTAAAATTTTTTGGTGCATGTGTATGGTTGATTTTTGTTGATAAATATTTTGTGATACTGTGTTGAATTTTCTCCAAACACCATATACGCTATTACACTCACCATGGGAAAACCATCATGATGAGCAAGATCAGTCATTCCTCTAATTAAAGAGGTAGTGCTCTACAACCTCATATAGATTGTCTATATCCCTGAATCAGTTATGAACAACTCATCAATCTTGGAGGGAACCCATAATGTGGATCTTCTCTATAACTCTTAATATACTTATGAGTAACTATTTGGGAACCATACTCAAACAATAGTTTCTAAGAAAAAATTAATATTGTTTTTTACAACAAAAGTTTGTTTATGAACTTAGAATGTTCTAAACGGGTTTTCTATGTTTTCAAATATTTCTTAAAAATAACTTTTATCCATAATACTTTATTTTAAATCATTCTCAATATTTACACAGTTATTTTCTAAGACAATCTCTAAAAAAAAAAAGTGACAAAAACTTAAAACAATTAAAATATGTTTTAGAAAACACTTTATTTTGAAAATAAGTTTTCAAAATACTATTTTCTATCAAAAACTTGTCAAATACGTTTTCAAATATGGAAAATTTTCTATTTTAAAAATAGTTTCCAAACATGTCCTTTTTTTAGTTTACTCTTTTGATTTTCTTTTTTAACCCTTTATAATTTTTAATTAATAAATAGGATTTCTATTTCTAATTTACAATTATCATATATGCCTCAAATTCTATATGTTTTTTATATTTTAAATTAATTTTTTATCTATTTCTCCAAAATAAAATATTAAACTCATATGAAAAAAAAAAAGAAATTGAACAGTTTATTTTTATTTTTCTTTTCTTTCCATCAACATCAATTTTTTTTTTTTGTACTTTATTGAAAAGAGTATTTTTATTTTTTATACCTAAAGATTATTTTCTATAATTCATATTGTAAATTATAAATATGAAAATATGAGGTTTGTTTAATAAAAAAAAAATTGTTTTCCAAAACAAAAAAAAAAAAAAAAAAGAGAGAGAGAGAGAGAGAGAGAACAAGAAAATACGTTTAGCAACCAAAAAACAAAAAATAATTTTTTATTCTTAAAATTAGAAAACATGTGTTTTTATAGCATATCTTTTAGTTGTTTTTAATTATTTTCTTAGGATTATTTTAAAAAATAATTAGACAAATATAGAGAATGATTCAAAAAAATAAATAAAAAATTAGAGAATAATTTTCAAAAACTATTTTTCAGAACCCAAACAAGGTCTAGTTTTGTTTATTTTTTGATTTATTATACATTTTGCTTGTGTGTGCTTATTCATGTCAAAATTTCATTTTTTTTTTTTTGTCATAAGATGTAAATTTTATGGTAAAAGGTAAGATTTCCTCATACTATTTCTCTTTTTTACAATTTTTTATTAAATAATGTCAGGCATTATAGTCATTTTTATGGTAAAAGATTATAGAAAAAGTTGTGCACATCTAATTAAAGTAAAAGGTAATTTTTTATCATTAGCAAGATTTTGTGCAAAAAATTTGTAAATCTTTTTTTTTTATATGTATTTTAATATTTTACAAATATAAAATTTTAATTTAATAATTAATAGTTTGTATAAAATATTAAAATTATCTACTTTAAAATTTCATCAATTTTTCTTCAAATGTATGAAATATTGTTTCTTTAATTATAAAAGCATTTTAATTTAATGAGTAAAAAAATATTTTTTAGATTGAATGACAATTTCTTTGTAATATTAACATCAAACTTATCTGGTATTGAAATAAATAAATTTACATTATATTTTCTAATATCTAATTACATATATATAGTCTATTTTTTATAAATTAGTATTAAGCACAAAAATGATACTCCAATTAGAGTTTTAATATTCGTTTTTTAATATACTACACATGTAACAACTTTTACACAAGATGCTCTTTGAAGTAACTTAACTTGATTGATTTTCTCAGTTGTCCAAAATACTAAGCCTTTTTACATAGTAACTTTGACCAAGAAAAAGTAAAGAAAGAGTTACTACTACTTTTATAGTACTCCAGGTATCATCCTTCGGGTATCGTCCTTAAGGACTAACTTACAAAATTTGTCAAAACTAGGTTAAAAGAGTTACTTTTATTAAATCTTAAAGTGAAAAAACAATATGTGGATTGATTTTTATGAAATGAAACTAAATAAAGAAAACTAAATTAATAACAAAGCGAATATTGATTTTTAATTCAATTGATTCAAGTCTAGGGCTTTCCACAATCCAACTTTAGGTATAGAAATTAGATGAAAACAAAGGTTTCTTTAGTAGAGTGATCTTAGGGTTTTGGGATCCTTGGTCGCTCGAGATCAACCTAAGCTCTATAACTTAAAATTATATCCAAAACCTAATTTTTCTTTTTTAAAGTAGATTCCTAAAACCATCAAATGAATAAAATTGATCACTGGTTAAAGGTTCTACTTCTTAACCTTTCCTACTCTTATAACTTTGTTTCGGGGTAGATAATGATAAGAAGACCAATATAGCTAATAATCAAGAGTCACCAAGAATCACTAGTATATGGAAATAACTTACCGTATCATTCTCTAAAATAACTCACAATGATAGGATTACAAAATTGACAAATTGTAACATAACCATTAATTAATCTCATTGTTACAATAATTTACCCATTATTCCTATAAGTTTCTAATCCTTAGGTTTTTATGCTTCAAACCCTAAGTTGATTTTTTAGCTTCCCATGGAGGTGATATCACATTCACAATCCATAATAGAGTAAAAATTCATAATTTGAATAAAAAGAAACTAAAAACAATGTATTCAATAAAAAAGAAAGGAAACAAACTAAAGTTGTTTTTTTCTTCCACCACAAATGCCACACTCCCAGAACAAAACTCCTAAACCCTTGAACTAAGAGAGTTTATATAGTAAAATTCAATAACCTAACATGTGACACACTCCCATTACCCACTTATTACAAAGAAAAGTCATAAACAACCTAAAAAAACTCTAAAAATTATGAGTTCTAAATGAGTATGATGCGTTTTGAATTGGATGGAAGTATTTGGAGCTCGTTTCTACATGTTTTGAAACTTAAACTCAATCATTAGTGGTTGAATTTGAAATTTGGGTGAGTTTCAAATTAATTTTAAATTCATAAGTGGGAGAGAAAAGGTCCAATTCGAAATCAACATGACAAGTTCGAAATTCCCAATGAATTTCGAACTCACCTACTACCCATTCAAGTTCTCCATATTTTCACATTCGAAATGCATGCCTCTTGTTTGAAATAGGTCGGAAGATTCAAACTTAGCCTCCACCAAAAGTTTCCTTGCATTCCTTTAAGTTCTAAATGGCCAAGAAACATTTCAAATTTAAGTTACCAATTTCGAACTAAGCATTCCTCTCTAACTAGTTTGCTTTAAACATGCATAACTTCCTCGATTCAATTCTGATTTTTGAACCATTTGAAGCATTCGATTCTTAACTTCCCAAAATTCAAAACTATATATAGCTTGCCTAAAATTGACTTCGAGAAATGTTTCAAATTTTACCTTAAAATTAGAGTAACTGTTGTTACTAGATTTTGAGTTCCAAATTTTCATGCGAACTTGATGAATTTTGTTTCATACCTCATTTCTCAAAAGATTGTGTCTTGTTTCTTACCATAATAACCATTCCTCATCTCCCAAACTCATGATACCCTCGTCTTACCTATCTTCATATTCCATGAGTCTTAACACGCTCATTTTCTCATTAACTCTTTCTTACTTTTTCAAAATCCAAAATAATTTCAACTTGCACTCATTTCTTCCCTTAAACCTGAGATAAATATCTAAAATAAAAGTTAAACTCATGACTAGGGTCTTAGCAACGATTCGGGTCAAGTCAGATAATTTGAGTGTTTTAAGGTACATAAATCATATCAATTATGTGTCATTGGAGCACATATTTTAACTACAATCATAACTTTCAACATGTTTTTTGTCATCTCCATAATTGTCATGTTCTTTTTTGCTATATCATTTGTTGAGGTATATAGTTAGCTATCAACTATCATCAATTCATTGGAAGTGAATTCTTCTTCTCTATCAAATCTTAATATTTTGATATTACAAGCACTTTATTTCTCGACAAAAACTTTGAATTCTTAAGCTTTTGAAAAGTATGGGATTTTTATTTTAATAAATAAATGATAAAGACCCCAATTTAGCATTCTAGAGGGTTTTTTGGAACCTTTTTCAATGGCACTTAGTGCTTAAAACTCATCTCATACCAATGTTAAGTTTCTCATAGTATTTTGAATTTGATCTTGTTTCTTGGTGTATCAAGGATAACTTTGACCAATTTAGTGCATTAGAGAGCTTAAGTATATCACCACAACATGCAAGAATGAAGCTGATTAGAGCAATGCCTAAGTTACAGATAAAATCTTTATAGAAAATTAAGGAAAATAAGAACACATTCATGTTTTCAATTAATGTTCAGAGAAACTCAGTAAGACACATAATGGTCAAGTAAAAGGGAGCCAAAGCAAGAAAGATTATGAGCTATGCTTAATTGTCTTTAGAAAGCCCTATGATCTATTTAGTGACTATATTTTAGAATTGGTTTCTATTCCTAAAAATAGAAAACAATTTTCTAACTTAGAACTCATTTGACAAGCTTTTGATAAAAAGTCTTTCTTTTTTTTAATTTGTTTTGAAAACATATTTTTTAAAGAATAAATTTAAAGTATTTTTGTTTATTTTTTTGTAAGGTGCTCTAAATAAAAAATTAATAATATTTTAAAAATTTTGTTTGTACACAAGTATACAATGATTTCGTAGTAATAAGTTGAGAAAATTATTTTTCTTATTTGACTTAGGTATAAAAAATATGATCAAGGTACAAAAAATATAACTAAGATATGGAAAATAAGACAATGGTAATGTTGTATGAAATTTATGATTTGAGTATGAAAAGTATGATAAGGGATACAAAAAAATATAATCAAAGTATAAATGTTTAATGAATACATATAAAATAAATAAATAATTTATTATTATTTAACATAAAAAATTTATTGACATATTCATATTTTCATAAAATAAATTAAAGAATGTTTCCTCAAGACGATGAGCCTTAAATTTATATTTTCTTCATCATAAAACTAAATTCATCTTGATCATACTCAGCTACAAAAAATTTTAACTTTTCATTCTCCTTCTTACTTGTGTATGCACAGGAATCTATTAAATTTTGATGTGTTAAATAAAATATATTCAATTAATTTTTTATCTTTCATTAATTTTTTTATGTATAAATTATAAAATTGTATACAATTTTATCTTTGAAATAATAATTGACCAATTAAAAAAGAGTTGTGAACTTTTTATATTTTTGAGATGTATGTAATTCAAACTCATTTAAACTTTTTCCAATTGTATATTTTAAATTGGTATTTTAGTTTTTATTTATCTTTTAAAATTATGGATATATTTGGTAATAATTTTAAAAAGAAATATTTGTGTCAAAGAGACAAGACAATTATCATTATTGGAAAAAAAAAAATATCTCCACTTGTTGAAAATTATAAATATAGCCTTGATTTAGCATTTTTACCCTTATAACTTTTTTTTTTCCTCCCAAAGGTGCTTGAATGTGAAATGAGAATAAAAAATTGATAATGAGTATTTTTGTTCAAAAAAAGTTACGTTTCATGTTTTGTAAAGACGAAAGTTATTTTTTCTTATATATGATTATTTTATTCGTATTATTCAAATAACCCTTTAAAAAATTATTTTTAACTTTTTTTAAGAAGGAAAGTATCTATTGAGATACAGATTTTGATCTTTTTAATTCCTTCTTAGAACATTATACAAAAAATACTCAAAAATACTTCAAACTTATTTTAAAAAATTCAAAAATAGTTTTCTCACAAGCCTTATGGCTTTTAAAAAATGTACTTCTAATTTTCAATGTTCTTCTAATTTTCTACATTTGTTTAGGAATATAAGAGAAAAATCTTGTACTTATCATTTGTTTTTCATTTTTTTCAAATTATTTTTTCTTATTTCTTTCCATGATATCCAAAAATATTTTTTCTTATTTCTTCCAATGATATCCAAATATAATAAAACCATTTATTAATTTTTTTATTTATTTTCTTATTTTCTAAATCCAAATATAACCTATACATTTATTTATTACTAGATTTACAAAACCACCCTTACTCTATTTTTATGTTTTAAAATAAAAATTATAACAAAATAAACAAATAAATAAGTAAATGAGATTCAAATGATTAGAATATCTCATTACAAAATTAATTAATTTTTGTTTTCTCCAAACCATTATTAAGGTTTATGCTATCCAACAGGTTTAATATATAACCATTATTAAGATTCTCGGTAGGTTTTAAGCAAGCACAAAAAAAATTTCAAAAATTTTCAGAGTAAGTAGTCATGATAAATAAAGTTATCAGGTAAAAGTTTTGTAATAAATGAATCATACCACTTTTATTTTCATTTTCTTTAATACATACTATTAGTTGTGTGATAAATGAATCATACCATTTTTATTTTCATTTTCTTTAATAACCACATATTAGTTGTGTGATAAATGAATCATATCATTTTTATTTTCATTTTCTTTAATACCTAAATATTCTTTGGATTTTCTTAATGTCAACATATTTTCAATGTTATCACATATTTTCTTAATATAAACATATTTTCAATGTTTTCACATATTAAATAGAGAAGGTAAACTGTGAAGAAACAAGAATATTTGAGATATTGGAGAAATTTTAAAATTGATACAGCAACTATATCAATGTTTGGATAAATATTTAGATTGGAGAAAATTTAAAATTGATGCATCAACTATATCAGTGTTTGGATAAATATTTAGATCCGACATGTATGCAGTTGAGTTATTAATTATAAGATTTTATTTAAATTGTAGTTTATGATAAGCATTCCAGAAAATTATAAAAGAAATTGTTTTTATATGCTCTGATTCAAATAGTAGTTCAAATTTGGTTTTACTTCACGTAGAATCAACATTGAATTGACAACTTTAGAGTGGAATTTCTCAAATGTTTTTAAAATATGTAACCACTAATTTTGATATTTGAGTTTAAAGAAATACTTGTATAATTTTGCATGTAACTATAAAAGTGTGATAGTTTCAAATTCCAGCAACATGTGTTTTTCTTTGTATTTTAATCTTCATGTATTTTTATTTTTATTTCAACCTTTATGTGTTTTTTTTTTATATTTCAATCTTAGTTCTTCGTTTTAACAAGTTGTTTATTGGCTTTTTAATAAGTTTGAGGGCAAAGTATTGCTCTTTATTAAGTTTGAAGGGAAAAATATTGTTATTTAACAAGTTTAAAGGTTAAAACGTTGGGTTTTGATTATGAATGAATAAAGTATAAAATATGTTTGAGAGGTAAAGTGTGTTTAACCTAAATTTTAAAATACCAAAATAAGACCTTAGTCTTCTTGGATTCCTAGAATAGAAGCATTTTAGTTCGGAACAAAAAAATAAAATAGTTAATTGTTTTCAATTTTTAACATTGAACATATTACAATTATACTATTTGTTTTCATTTCTTTCTCAAGATTTTGGCAATATTTGAGAAGATTTTGTTTTCAATATATGCATATAGATAAATTCTTTTGATTTTTCTCATATTTTATTTATCATAGAAAAAGAAAAATCAAATACAAGTAAAATTAATACATTTTAAAATTATTTAATTTTGTATTCAAGGAAAAAAAAATTGAAATGAGTTTGAGTATATATATTTCTCTATTTTTTGTTTAATTGCATTTTCCTTCAAAATTTTCAAGAGCTAAATATACGACTGGTGTTTTTTTAATTATTAAAAATAATAATTTTTTAAAATTATTGAAAAATAATTGAAATTATTAAATTATTTAATTATTTAATAATAAAAAGCATGATAGTACTATTTCTTAAAATTATTTTAAAAAATAATTTTTTGAATTTTTAATATTTGACTTCCCGAATATTAGGAAATGTGTAAATAAAATTTTAATGTTTTTAAGATACCCCAATATGATTGTTTTATCTATTTAATTAAATAATTATTTTTTATTTTTAAGAATAAAATTTTCATTGGACGCTCAAATATGAAAATCAAATTTTGTTTTTTTCTATTAATATACCATGCACTTATGGTCAATGAAAAAGATGTAAAATTGTTTTTCATATTTCAATTGATTTTCTCTAAATATTATGTAAAAAAAATTGTTTTTCATATTTCAATTGATTTTCTCTAAATATTATGTAAAAAATAATTACAATTACTACTAACTTATTTCAAAATAAACATGACTTTCTTTCAAAATAAATTATCAAAAAAGTTGTTTTAGCAAATATATATATATTTTGCCAAAAAATATAATTTTCTATTTTAAAGAAAAAAAAGATTATTTTGAGTAATAATTTAAAAAAAAAAAAGCCATAAAGACTTTTGAAAAGTACACTTTCTATATTTTTTAAGGAATATAAGAAAAAAAGCCTTTTGCCAGTTGGTTTTTCTATTTTTTTCTTTAAAATATGATAAAAAAAATCACTTTTCTTAGCTATTTTTTTCATCTACTATTTTTAACGAACCAAGTCTAACCAAAATATTTATTTGTTATTATATTTACTTGTTCTCTATTTTTATATTTTAAAATGAAAATTATGGCAAAATTAAAAAAAAATGAAATTACATTCAAATTATTGGAATATCCCATTACAAAATTTGCTTAGTTTTATTTTTTTCCAAATCATTGCTAAGTTTTATGTTATCCAGCATGTTTAATTTATAACCATTATTGAGATTCACAAAGAATTTTTTTTTAAGTAATTCTTGATGGTGGATGAGGCTAAAAGTTTTGTGATAAATGAATCATATAATTTTTATTTTTATTTTTATTTTCTTTAATGCTATTCTCAATAATTTCTTTCTATCAACGTGCTCTAAATATCTCAATACTAGGGGAATATTAATAGGGGGAAATATTTGATATTAAGGGGAAAACTAAAAATTAAATTAAATTATTTTATCAAATGAAATTTCATAGAATTTGATGCAATCAAATCAAACGTATTCATAACAAGATCGTAAGGATAAGAAAATTTAGAATTATTATTTTTTATTTATTATTATTATAGATTATAATAAACAGAATTTGGTCTCCCAATTCTGAAACCTTCTACTATATTTTGACTCTATTTTAAAGTAATTTTTTACCCTCAACATACCATAATATGATTATTTAACCCTTTAAGCATAGTTGATATAATTGAGGTGCAATCAAAATATGATTTTTGGGATGGAATTTGTGGTGTCCACCGGTAACCTTTTTCTAATTTCTCCCCTCACAAATTCATCACAAGATTGTTGGACCCATCATTTCATTTGAGTTACTTGATAGAGAAAATGCTGAATTTTATTTAATGCAACAACCCATTTCTTATTTTTTCTTTTCAATTGAAATCATGGATATTTACCTCCCTTTTGGATTTGGTTATCATAGTTCATAATTATTGCTTTAAGTTTAATTAAGTGGTTATTTGATTAATTTTATTTAAATTCTAACTTTAAAAAAAAGTATTTAATATAAAAATCATGAAAATGATATTCCTAATCAAAATTACATTTATATTTAATAAAACTTTTAAAATACTAATACTAGTTATCAAATTAATTTAATTTTAATTTCTAATTAAAACTAAACAAAAAAGTATTATAATGAAGACTTAGTGTCATCTAATTCATAGAACAGAGTGATGAAAATAGGATTTTAATTCTTCTTATGAGTCCATTTGAATGGATTACCGTCAAAGCTATATATATATATATATATATATATATATATATTTAAGATTTTGGGCAATGTTTGAGAATGATTTTAATAACAATATTTTTTTTCTATAATGTTTTGTTACTAGTACTTTTATCCTTAAACTGTATAAATAATATGAATACTTATGTTTGGTTTAAGAAAAGTTCTAAGGGGTACTTAGGAAAAGAAAAAAATATTCGAAAAATTATTTCCTTATATTTGATTGATAAACAACAAATCAAATATAAGTAAAATTAATTTAACATTAATATATTTTTAAAATTATTTAATTTTTATATTGAAGAAGAAAAATAAATGAAATAAACTCAAAAAATCACAAAAAATAATTTATTAATTTTAAATCTTTTTTTTTTCTTTTTTTTCTTTTTGCTTTTTCTTTCTTCCTATTTTTCCTCTATTTTCTTTATGTTGCATTTTTCTACAAATTTTTCAGGAACCAAATATAGGATTAGTATAATGTGTAATGTAAAAGAATAATTTTGGACATAAAACAATTGTAACAAGTACTAAGAACTATTTTAAGTGATTTTGTGAATTTCTAAAATTTATTAAATTCTTAATTTAAAGAAAATGCTCCAAATATTAGAAAACACTTTCAACTTTAACCACTCCAAAAATGAGAAAATATGAAATCAAATAATATTCAAATAAATTGATTGTAAGGTACAAGTGCTGATGTCTTATCTCAAGTGTAATAAAGTTTCTAGTAATTTCATGATACTTCTATTTTTTTAATTACTAGAAAAGTGATTTATAGAATTCTAAAACTTTGTTAAATGACTAATTTTTTTAAGTATTTTCAAGTGTTTGAAAACATTTTTATCCTCTTGCAGTCACTTTCAAATAAAAATTCTCCTAGAATAATTTTCAAATGAGAAAATGTTAGATGGAAGATCAATCAACTTTCACTAACACGTCAAATCACTCTCTATTGATCAATATTATTAGTCTTAATCATATTTATATGTAACATATAATAATATTTGTGTAAATTGGTTATAGGGTATGATGATTGTATGTTTCATCTCTAAGTATGATAAAATTTTCAGCAATTTTATAAAACACCTATTTTTTTCCAAGACGAAAATCAACAAATTAGTAATATTTTAAAAATATCTTTCAATATACAATCCAAACATTGATTCAGTACTCAAAGTAACAAAATATGCTAATTCTAAGATGAAAATAATAAAAAATTAAGGAATTAGCAATCAAAAGTGAAAAAGATTAATGATATAATACAATGTGATACAAAGAATTCTCTATTACTATTCAGATATGCAAAGTACCAATTTTAGCATGTGAAGATTTAGTGAGAGGTTGTAACACTTTAATTACATTTATATACCATTTACTATTGTTTTATTAGAGAATTCATTACAATAGATTTTCTTTCTATTTTCAAATTCTTGTAATTAGTTGTAATTTCCTATTTTTGTTATACTTCCCTAATTCTAGGATTGTTTTCTATTTTTGTGTTTTGGGTTAATTTTAGGATTGTTTCCTATTTTTGTATTTTAGGTTTTGTGTATATATATTCATTCTTAATCAATGGAAAAGTCAAGTCATTGTTTCTTAATAATTCTCTCTCTACTTCAACATGGTATCAAGAGCCTAACCTTCTTGGGCGTATTTTCTTCCTTTTTTTTTTCCTTCTCCTCAATGGCTTTCGGTTCATCCTTCTCTTCCACCAACGATCCTATCACCATCGAAAACTCCTAAGATCCTCAACATCCCCTCCTTACAATCAATCTCTCCAATATCACCAAATTGTCATCCACCAATTATCTCACATGAAGCCTTCAAATTCAATATCTTCTTGAAGGTTATGATCTTCATCACTTCATTGATGGCACTCATACTCCACCACCACCCACCGTCAACGTCATTGGTGTTGCATCCCCAAATTCGGCATACACAACTTGGAAGCGTTAGGATCGTCTCATCTTTAGCGCTCTCCTTGTTGCTATCTCCATTTCACTACAACCGCTTATTGCCCGCACCACCACTTCCCTTGATGCATGGCAAACCTTAGCCAATACCTATGCCAAACCATCTTGTGGTCATATTAAACAATTGAAGAAACAATTAACACAGTGTACCAAGGGCTCAAAATCAATTAGTGAATATATGCAGGCAATAAAGACTCGTGTCGATGAACTTGCCCTTTTAGGAAAGCTAATTGATAATGAGGATCTTATTGATCGGGTTCTTGAAGGACTAAGTGATGAGTACAAATCCGCCATTGATGCAATTAATGTCCGTGACACGTCAATTTCTTTTGCTAAGCTCCATGAGAAACTTCTCAACAAATAAGCATCTCTTCAGACCGCTCAACCATCTCTCTATCACTACCAGCAATGGCAAATCCCACAGTCTTCCGTAATCGTCCAAATCGGCGTCCACCAACCACCACTCCACAACAACCAAGCCTACTACTGTGTTTTCTCCTCATGATCAACGCCAACCCAAACCTTATTTGGGTCGTTGTCAAGCATGCAGTATTCAAGGACACACTGCCAAATGATGTCCGATGTTTCGGTTTGTCACTAATCAACAATCCCCGACACCTCGTCCTCAAGGCAGTTAGGGATATCGCCCTTCCACACGCTGGCAACCACGAGCCAATCATGTTGTTCTCGGCAACAACACTACTCTTACTTGGCTGTTGGATAGTGGAGCATCTCACCACGTTACGTCTGACTTGAGCAATCTCTCTCTTCATAGCCTGTATCAAGGATCTGATGATATCATGATCGGCGATGGATCGACCCTTCCCATCACACATACTGGTTCTACCACCATACTTACTTCCTCTCGCACCTTTGTTTTACAAAACGTCCTTTGTGTCCCTTCCATGTAAAAGAACTTAATTTCAATTTATCAATTTTGCACTAATAACCATGTTTCTATTGAATTCTCACCCTCTGCTTTTCAGGTGAAGGATCCAAACACGGGGGCAATCCTTTTGATAGGTGAACCTAAGGATGGAATATATGAGTGGCCAACTACATTCCTTTTGTTACTTCTTCACCATTTCTTGCATTTTCCAGTGTCAAGACCACTTCATCCAAGTGGCACATTAGACTAGGTCATCCATCATTTACTATTATGAAAAATATTGTCTCCAAGTTTTCTTTACCATTGTCTAGTCCGTTATCCTCTTCCACACACTGTAATGTTTGTTCATGTAATAAAAGTCATAAAATTCCATTTTCTTCTTCTACTTTAACCTCATCCCATCGCTTGAACTTCTTTTTTATGATGTATGGACCTCTAATGTTTCTTCTGTTGATGGTTTTCAGTACTATGTTATTTTTGTTGATCATTATACACGATATATTTGGTATTATCCACTTAAAAGGAAATCCCATGTGTATGATGTCTTTGTGAGCTTCAAGGCATTAGTCAAAAACAAATTTAAACACTAGATTGTTACCCTCTATTCAGATAATGGTGGTGAATATCAAGCCCTCGATAATTTTCTCTCCATCAATGGTATATCCCATCTTACTACACTACCACATACACCTGAACATAATGGTTTTTCCGAACAACGTCATCGCCATATTATTGAAACTGGTCTATCTCTTCTCACTCATGCATCGATGCCTCTAACTTATTGGACTTACGCTTTGCCACTGCTGTATATCTCATCAACCGTATGCCCACACCCACACTACATCTCTCATCTCCTTTTGACAAACTCTTTGAGTCTCACCTAACTACACTAAACTTCGGGTGTTCGGTTGCTTATGTTATCCGTAGCTTCGTCCTTATACTCAACATAAACTTGACTCTCGTTCCACTCCTTGTGTTTTTCTTGGTTACTCTTCAACACAAAGTGCCTATATTTGTCTTGATCTATCTACTTCTAAAACATATATTTCTCGTCATGTCAAATTTCTTGAAAACTTTTTTCCCTTTACCACTCACCAATCTCATCTAGCTCGTCCCACCCCAGAGATCATATCCAACTGGCTTCTCCCCATCCAAACTCTTAACCATTTCAAATGGCTCACTCAATACGTCTCCATAAAGGGATTCCTCATGTCAACATCCGTCCCAAAATGCCCAATCGGTCTACTGCCCCTCCTCATCAATCGATCGTTTACCACCAGAACCACACAATTCTGAGACCTCTTCTACTTTAACCACAACTCCACCCACCCATCAAAATACCCATCCTACGACCACTAGAGCAAAAAACAACATCCACAAACCCCTATCCAAGATGAATCTCATAGCTATCCTTTCTCAACCATCAGACATTGAGTCTCATACTATTAACCAAGCCCTAACCGATCTCAAATGGAGACAAGCTATGAATGATGAATTTGATGCTCTTGTTCGGAATGAAACTTGGGAGCTTATTCCATTTACTTCTATGTAGAATCTTGTTGGATGTAAGTGGGTTTTTCATATTAAACGGCTTCCTGATGGCTCTATTGACAGGTACAAAGCCAGATTAGTTGCAGAAGGTTTTCATCAGCGACCTGGCGTGGATTATCAGGACACCTTTAGTCCGGTTGTCAAGCCAACAACAATACGACTTGTTCTAAGCCTAGCAGTCAGTAAAGGTTGGCAGTTGCGACAATTGGATGTTAATAATGCCTTTCTTCAAGGCCATCTTTCCGAAGATGTCTACATAGCCCAGCCTCCACGATTTGTTGATAGAGACAATCCAACACATGTATGCAAATTAAAGAAGGTTATATATGGACTCAAGCAAGCCCCACGAGCTTGGTATCTTGAACTTCGCCAGTTCCTCATTGAGTCTGGGTTCACAATCTCTCATGCAGACACTTCTCTATTCATTCTCCACTCAAGTGACATTACTATATATCTACTTGTTTATGTGGATGACATTATTATCACAGGTACCAATACCAATATTATTCAACACTACATTGACCTCCTAGCAGAAAGATTTTCAATCAAGGATCTTGGCGAATTGTCCTACTTTCTTGGCATTGAGGTTCTTACCACTCCATCTAGTGTGTTGCTTACTCAAAGACGCTACATCTTTGATCTTCTTTCCCAGACAAAAATGTCTGGTGCAAAACCTGTTGCTACACCACTTGCTATAGATGGAAATCTCACACTTCATTCAGGTACAACTTTGACTAACTGTACATAATATAGAACCTTTGTTGGTAGTCTACAGTATATTTGCCTTACTCGCTCAGACCTATCATATGTTGTTAACAAGTTATCCCAATTCATGCATCGCCCGATGTCTAAACATTAGAATGCTACAAAACGACTGCTTCAATATCTGTGTGGCATATTGACTCATGAATTATTTCTTCATAAGGCAAATACAATTTCTCTTCATGTCTTCTCAGATGCAGATTGGGCTGGCAACAAAGATGACTATACCTCTATGAGTGCCTATATTGTCTATCTTGGTCGTCATCCAATTTCTTGGTCATCCAAGAAACAACGTATAGTTGCTCGGTCATCCACCGAGGCTGAGTATCGATCAATTACTGCTACTACTTTAGAAATCAATTGGATTTGTTCCCTTCTCACAGAGTTTGGCGTCACTCTTCCTACATCGCCTGTTATCTATTGTGACAATGTTGGTGCCACTTATCTCTGTTCTAATCCAATCTTTCATTCGCGCATGAAACATGTGGCAATTGACTATCACTTTATTCGAGATCAAGTACAATCAGGTGCTCTTCGTGTTAGTCATGTTTCCTCAGCAGATCAACTTGCCGACGATCTTACTAAACCGCTTCCACGAAGCCGCTTCCAAGACTTACGGGTCAAGATTGGCATCTCCTCTAGAGCTCCATCTTGAAGAGGCATATTAGAGAATTCATTACAATAGATTTTCTTTCTATTTTCAAATTCTTGTAATTAGTTGTAATCTCCTATTTTTGTTGCACTTCCCTAATTCTAGGATTGTTTCCTATTTTTGTGTTTTAGGCTAATTCTAGGATTGTTTCCTATTTTTGTTGTACTTCCCTAATTCTAGGATTGTTTCCTATTTTTGTGTTTTAGATTTTGTGTATATATATTCATTCTTAATCAATGGAAAAGCCAAGCCATTGTTTCTTAATAATTCTCTCTCTACTTCAACATGTTTTACCTTTCAAAAATGTGAAAAGGGCAATTGATTTTTAGTTCAAGTGACCAACAATTTGATTGAAAATTGTAAGTGCATTAGGTTGGTTAGTTTAAGTTAACAATTTTGTTCCAATCATCCTAAAGGATATTCATAAAACTTAATACTTATTACTTAATAATTTAAGTCAACTTTAAATTAAATAGCTTTTAAGTCGTTAATTTAAAACTTATTACTTAATTTTTATTTTTAAGTATTAAGGTGGTTTGGAAAAATTAACTTAAAATTTATTGTAAATCATCAAATTGACATATATACCCTAATTGACTTTTAACTCATTTTTATCCTCATTGATTTTTAACTCATATTTATTTTCATTAATTTTAAACAATAAATTTATTTGTAAAACATCCATATTTAAAGTACTGCACATACATTAGATAATCACCAAATATTTTTTATAAGCAATGACCTATAGATGTGTAATCATGATTGTAAAATATGCTCAATAGTGTGGGTAAATGAAGTAAAAAGATTTTGAGTATAGATGAGTGAAATGAAAAATATTTGAGATTAAGAATAAGAGGATGTTTGGTAAATCAATTTAATGACTTAAAGTGACTTAATAACTTAATGTAAGTTATTAAGTAGATTCAATATATTTGGTAAAAGAATTTAATATCACAACTTAAAGTTAAAAATGACTCTATGTATTAAGTCAAAATAGTTAACTTATTCTTAATCTCAAATTTTTTTTGTCTTATTTACTTACATTGAATGAGAATATATTTAATAAACTCTTCATGTGACTTATACTTTATTGAAGATTCAAGGTTATTGCAAAGTCATACTAGGGATACCAAAACTAAGTATAAAGAAATACAAAAAGAATAATGACTTTTAACAAGTGGTGTAAAGCTTATTTTAGGGTGTAAAGTTTAAGCTATTTTTATACTTAATTAAAGAAGGTTTTTAAGATTAAGCACTCAAGTGCTACGCTCAAACACTAGGAGCGCTCAAGCGTACTTGTCTAGTGCTCAAGCATTTGAAGGCCAAGTTTTCATAATTTTGTTTTGTAAAGTTCTTAATTTTTTCTATATTCTAGAAAACATGTTTTGGAAAATTGAGATTTTTTAAATAGTCCAAAAATTGTCGAAATCTACTAGGGTTTCACCCATACATACAAACTTATATACATACATACATACATATATATACCCAAAACTCTCAAAATTGATTTATGTTTCATTCTTAGGTTCATGAGAGAAATTTGGGTCGCCTCAAGACATTGAGGAGTTCACTATGGA
Source organism: Vitis rotundifolia (assembly GCA_030254885.1). Classification (NCBI taxonomy): domain Eukaryota; kingdom Viridiplantae; phylum Streptophyta; class Magnoliopsida; order Vitales; family Vitaceae; genus Vitis; species Vitis rotundifolia. Next base: position 20,121,026 of record CM058159.1, on the reverse strand, counting down.
GCATGATGATGTTGCATCATAGAAGAGAGATTAGGTGTAAGTTCTAAGATGTAAGTCTCATGAGTAGCTATTGCAAGATAAATATGTGTCTATTCTTTAGATTTAGTGGATTATACATTTGTGTTCTCTATGGATGGTTTTTCCATATATATTACATCTCTATGTGTGATTAGAATTCCTATCTTGATTAATAGATCTCAATCTAATTAAAGAACTCATAAAAAATAAAATAAATTGGTAAAATTTTGGCTAAATTGAAGATGACTTTCCTATTCACTCTAGGAGTATGAGACCTCCAGATTTTTCAGGCAGGCTCTTCATCGATGGATTTTGATGTGGAAACATCCAGATCATAAGTATGAGTTTCATATCTTTATATCTATAGTTAATAATGGTTTTTATTGTTATTTTATTCCGTTATGATAGATTTAGAGATGTTTAGGGATAAATGCATGCACCCTATAAGATCTAGGGCATGGGAACAAAGTAATCTAAGGTTCCCAACAATTTAGTCCCATAGTGAAGCCTTCAACTATAATGGTTATTCTTAGTTTGGTTGTTTCAAAAGGTTGGGATATTAAACAAGTTGATGAATAATGATTTTCTAAATGGTGACTTGCAAGAAAATGTTTTTATGATTCAACCTTACGGTTTTGAAGACAAGAAATATTAGACTATGTATGTCAATTACATAAAGTCTTATATGGGTTAAAATAAGTTATAAGGGTCTGATTTGACAAGCTCAAAGCATCTTTGCTGCAATGGGGTTTTAGCAATTCCAAGTCAAATACAAGTTTATTCATTTATAGAAAAAATTGAAAATCTATTTTTCTGTTAGTATACATTGATGACATATTAGTAACTAGGGATGATGCAAAGTTGATAAAGCAAGTAACAAGTGACCTAAACAACAAGTTTTCTTTAAAAGTTTTAGGGCCACTCAATTATTTTCTTAGTTTTGAATCTTTCAAAAATGTAGAAGGACTTTATTATACTCAATCTAAATATATTTTAGATCACTACAAAAAAACAAAATATGGCTAATGCAAAACCTTGTCCAATTCCTATGACTTTTGGGAATAAACTTTCTTTGAATGACAGTTCTACCTTCTCACAATTGTCTCTCTATAGAAGCACTATTAGAGCATTACAATATCTCACCATGACAAGGCCTAACATCTCCCTTGTTGTAAACAAGTTAAGTCAGTTTCTTTATGCTCCAACAAATTGTCATTAGCAAGCATGTAAAAGGGTTTTAAGATTTAGTCTTCATTTCAAGCCTTGTTCTCATCTATATTTAGAGGGGTTTTTAGATGTAGATTGGGTAAGCAGTTTAAATGATAAAAGGTCGAGCTACCGCATCTACTTGGGAAATAACTTAATTCAATGGAGTTCAAGAAAACAAAAGACAATAGCTCGTTCCAACACAGAATCTAAGTATAGATTTTTTACTCAAGCTTCAATAGAAATTATTTGGCTACAACAATTGTTCCAAGAACTTGGAATAGAATTGACTAGGCATTCACTTCTTTGGTGTGATAATGTTAGTGTTGGATCATTAGTGTCAAACCTTGTGTTTCATGTAAGAATTAAACATATAAAGATGGATGTACACTTCATTAAAGAAAAAGTTCTCAACAAGGAACTAGATGTTAGGTACATCCCCACAGAGCAACAAGTAGTAGATACACTAACAAAAGCTCTATGCACAAATCCTTTTGAAAATTTAAGAAGCAAGCTCAATGTAATTTCATCCCCTTTGAGCTTGAGAGAGGATGTTAAAGATTTCATCTCTAAATAGCTTAAATAGTTGATAAGTTGTTATGCAACAACTAATCACTATAATGTTTAACAAACGTGTTGATATATTTTAATGTAAGCCTTTTAGAAATGTGTTAAAGAATTATACCTTCTAGAAATATTTTCCTTTATCTTTTTTCTCTCCTTGTTTTTCTCTTTGTTTTTCTCTATTTTTTAAATCATTTTTTTATTATTGTCTGTCTCTCTATTTCTCTTTCTATTTTTCTTTGTTTTTTAGCTATTGTTTAAGCCTCCACCTTCTCTTTAGCAATACAACCACCCCTCCATGTGTCGTTTAAGACCACCTTTTTCACCATTGATCATCTTCTCAACTTCCTACTACCCAACACCACTCAACCACAACCTTCATACTTATCTTTCTTCTCATTCTCTTTTTTCTTTCCTTTTCTTTTTCTAACCTTCACCATCACTATATGCACATTAAGCTCCACTCCCCTCCCAATCACCGCCATAACCTATCATGAATGTGTTGGCATCTTAGATCTAAATAGCGGAAACAATACCAATTTTTTAAAATTTGATATTTTAGGGTTAAAGTACTAACCTTTAGGTTTGGATGTTCCCAAACCTTAAATTCCAAATGTTGAAGACGGCTTTGAAGTTATTGGAAGTCTTGTAAATCCACGATCTTCTGCCCGATGACTCAACCTTGTTCTTGGCATACTTCTGGTGGGGAGGAAATGAGAGTAAAGGCTATTGCTCTCTGTAGACCTTGTATTTTAGCTCAATGTGTTCCCACTCGATGGCGCAACTCTCTTTTTATTTATTTGGTGAAAAATATAATTTTTAGAAAAGACTTGGAGTCGCCACTTTTTTTTGTTTTATTTCTAAGGGAAAACAAAATAAGAAAGAAAACCCTAAGTGTGACTCCTTATTTGGAAAAAACGGTCTATGAAAAATCAAAGTCAAGTTCAGGGTCAGGTTACTTATTGGGAAAGTACGATAAAAACCGTAACACCCCTCTAAGCCCCTAAAAATGGGTCTCTACTAAATAAGGTGAAACAAATATGACAATTAACTAGGAGATCAATGGATACCAAAATGATCACAGATCAAAAGCAAGTCATGATAACAAATAAATAAACAAAGTGAGAGTGAGAACGTACCTTGACAGTAAGTAATAAAGCGCTATCATAAAACATAAATAGTGCATAATAATGAATACAAAATATATCACATGCGTATCAAAGAGCAAGTCAAAGATCAAGCAATATTTATTAAGCATAACAGTTGACAATCGGAAAAGAAAACTCATATGAAGGGCCCCCACCAAAGCCCAAATGATTTTTGCATGAATTAATCCCATAAATTCTATCATGTTAGAATTATGAAAATTGCCTTCATGCTTTTTAAAAATCAAGGACAGCGAAAAATTATTTCAAGAATCAAAGAAAATTTGCGAAAAAGCTTACCTAAACGGAAATGTAGCAAATTTATTTAAAAATCAGGATTTTTTGTGGCTTAAAACCTTACTAAATGATGAAAAGTAGTAGAATTAAAATATATATATATATATATATATATATATATATATATATATATATATTTAAAAACTAAAGTGGAATTAAAATTATTTGAAATTGAAATCTTAAAAATTAAATTTAAAAAAATATATATTTGAAAATGGGAGTTTTAAAAATTAAATTTAAAAATTGGAATTTTGGAAAATTATTCTAAAATGGAATTTTGGAAAATTTGGAATTTTGAAGAATTATTCAAAAATGGAATTTTGGAAAATTATTCGAAAATGAAAGTTTCAAAAATTGGAATTTTGAAGAATTATTCGAGAATGGAATTTTGTAAAATTAAATTTGAAAATTGGAATTTTGGAAAATTATTCAAAAATGGAATTTTGGAAATATTGGAATTTTGAAGAATTAAATTTGAAAATTGGAATTTTGGAAAATTATTCAAAAATTGGAATTTTGAAGAATTATTCGAGAATGGAATTTTGGAAAATTAAATTTGAAAATTGGAATTTAGAAAAATTAAACTTGGATATCAAAATATGAAGAAATAATAAATAAATAAAGATGTGTGACCGTTGGGACTTGCCAAAGGTGGTCATGCAAAGTATGAGCCAACCATAGTTGGGCTCATCCTCTTTCAAAGATTCCATAATACCATCCCATCCAACAATGTATTGAAACTCTCATCCAGACCATCCAAAAACTGTGAACCATTTCCTTCATTCAGTTTAGAACCTAAACCATATATGTCATGAGCCTTTTCAAGTCTATCAAGCTTTTGATAGAAGGAATCAGAATTTGGATTGCTCCCTGAAGTCCCACCAAATATCCGATGCTCAAAGTCATCAGCAGACTCAAATGAGTTTGTACTTTGTTTATCATCATTTTCATTATTTGAAATTGGACTTGTAGAAAGACTTCTGATCATCTAGGGCCGTTGAACTCAGCATGATAAGCTATTGTTAAAGGACTATATTGCAACCCAAAACATCTTCATTTCTTCGGACCAAGGCAAAGAGAGAAGAAGATAGAGGAGAAAGTCGAGTCATATACCCATGTGGTCCCCAAACAGGTGTTGGGGGAAGATGAAAAGGGGGTGGACTTGAATAACCCGTATGTGTGTAGTCACCACCAATTCTCAAGCGCTTACTTTGATCATATGCACTTAAATCTGCTACTATTCTCCTTTTAACAAAAGGTTCTTCTTTGTCATTTCGGTGTGCAACACTGACTTTGACTTTGCATCAAAACCATTTCCTGAAATTGTGTAACATTGACACGATTTACCATAAGCCAAGGGGTCTTCGTTTCATAGGGTGATGGAAGCCACCAGAATCCTCACCAAACTCACTCATATTAATTCCAATCAGCATAAGTGAAACTGTTCACATTAGTCGCATCCATCCGAAACTGTGGTCAGCTCATTTCATGTTTTTCTTCTTGTCCAAAATCGAGTTTCATTGTCTTAAATCCTCTTTCTAATTTCTTATGCCTTAGAATGAACTCACAAACAGTCATGCTAAGAAAACCTTTCTCACCCTTACAATAAATTAAAACTGGAAGCATGCATTAACCCCCAAGTCGCCAGTTTGCAAACATAATTTCCACCAAAGGACACCTCGGTGGGTTTCCAATTTTCATGAATGATTGAAGGCTTGTTGGAGTGGAGATAGATAAGGGCAGAACATATCTCTGCAGCCAAGTATCGTTCAACACCAAAGGAGTTTGTATAGAGCTTTAAAGAAGTTGAATCCATAATGGGCAAAATGTTATCTTTCTAGTCATCACAAACAAGTGCCTCATTTTCTTTCACCACCTTGTGGAACTCAATCCCACAAAGAAATGAATCAATCTAGCTATAGCCAACAGAGGAAGAGAGTTGGCCATGCGAAATGGGGTCAGGTGTGTAGGCCCGAAGTAGGTAGTAAATTGACATTGAGTCATTTTATTAGGCATGCAGCTTGTCGTAGTGGTCCGCATCCATATTGACTGTACCGAAGCTTAGGGTGCTGACATGGTTCTTCATTGGAGATATCAAGTGATGTACTTTATCGTGGTGAAACACATACACTGCAAGTGAATAAGTTGGTCCCAAACCGGCTCGGTCATTTCAAAGCCTTTCTGAACAAGTTTTTCTACTCTGTTAATTTTCAAATTATTCCCACCCTCAAGGCTTTCACTCTTGTTTTTGTCTACTTCGTCATCCCATTCAAAATAGCCCCAAAACTAATTCTTCCATTCTTTCTTCCTTTAATATGAGAGTCCTTGTAGCACATGTTGAAGAAAACTCCATTGCCAAGACGTTCCAGCTGAAGTTGAACACCATCTTTCTTCTTTCCAGAAAACTGCTGAGTAATCCAGGCATCAAGATTCCCTAAAATAACCGTTTTTTCCATTTCGAGGCCTCATCTGCTACACATATACCATACTACTACCAATCTTCAACTTGACTTCCACAAAGTTTCTTTCTCAAACCCCACTTGCAGAAATGCTACGACACCACAACAAACCGTTTGAGTAACCAGACCCATCAACCCAACCCAAATTGCATTATTCTTATGATCTATTCCATTAAGAACAGAGGAAAATGTAAAAAGAACTTTTACAAAAGTAGAGCATAAAAAGAAAGTCATCAGGTGAAGCCCTGTTTCATTATTCCATCCATAGGCTGAAGACCAATATGTGAATACAAAGTGGTTTTCAGAAAGAAACAGGGAATGCAATAAAACTTATGATATGACACAACAGATTTGAGGTTAAGTCAAGTTGCCCTTAAAAATGGAATCAGAGAAATGAGAGATGAAGCAATAACAACCAACCTATAACGAACCAAGAAATCAACAGAAATAAATATTCGGTCATCTATTATTCATGCCCAAAATCAACGAATGAATATCCAGAAACAACAAGAGATGAACAAGGAACAGGGTGATAAGGAGAATAAAAAAGAAATCTGCAAAGAGACCATACCTGAAGGTGCTCCTCTGGTCCTCCCAAAGGGCCACCACAAATGAATATCCTTCTTGGCTCTAGTGACTAACAGTCTCCCACTCAAAGAAACAATGGAACGTCCCTCCAAGAATACTCAACTCCCACAAATTTCTCTTTTTCTTTCCTTTTTTTCACCTAACACTCTCTTTTTCTCCTTTTTTTTCAATCTTTGCTCTCGAAATCCCCTCCTTCAAAATCAGCCCTTACCCCCTCTACTTCTCTGCCAATCTTTCAGATATCACCTCGATCTTCTTGCTCTGTTTTCCTTCTGACCTTCTCTCCAAACCTCCCCTTAGGGTCAAACCTCTCTTCTTCCACTTCTTTTAAAGAGCCTTCTATATGTTTTTTTCCAAAAATCTCCCTCATTTCCCCATGCTGGAACCCCTTGGAAACTTGGCCTTCTCTCCTTTTTCTCCGCATCATTTTTTTCACCCTTAGTTTTTCAAAAACCAACCTCTTTTTCTATGCAATCCACTAATCCACTGGTTCCCAACATATACCTTTTCTCATTCTCCATTTTCCTTTCTCTCTCCTGACCTTTCGAATTCTCCTACTCCTGCCTAGCCGATTGCATGCATATTGGAGAAGATGATGTGCACTCAAATGGTCATGCATGGCCATGCAAAGGTGAGACTCTGATTTTTATTTTTATTTTTTTTGCCTAAGTAAATAAAATAAAATAAAATAAATAAAATAATAAAAAGAAAAATAAAAAAAATAAAGAATAAAAACATAAGGTAAATAAATAATAATAATCCTAACAATAATAGTAATATTGATAAAATAATATATATATATATATAATGGTAAGAAATAATAATGATAATAATAAAAATAATGATAACAAAAATATACAATGACCATAAATATATATAAAAATAAATAAATAAGAAATGAATCAATAAATAAATAAATAAACGAATAAAAAGATAAATAAATATAAGTACGCAATGCATATTCATGCAAGCTACAAAAGCCATGCAAGCCATACAAGTGACTTAGGGGTGCCGGAGCAAGCCCCAAAAGGATTAGGCGTACCTAAATGGGCCAGATGTGCCTAGTGGGCTTAAATAAGTCCAAACAAATTGTCATAAATGTGTATCTAATATCCAAAATGACTCAAAGAGGTAAAACATGTGAGTAATAATAGGCTTCCAAGAACTGTTATAAAGTATTGAAAGAATACTTAATCAAGGTATGCGCTAAGGGGACAAAATGGAGGGCCTACACTCTCTTTCTCTCTGGATAGTGGAAAACAAAAATTATGAAAACCCTCACCTCTATGGGGTATTTATAGGGTTCCTAATTTAGCTTATGTGATTTAAGCCTACATGGGCTTGGATCACTTAATCTAGCCCAAAATGGGTCCTAATTGATTAATTAACCCAATAGAGTCTATCAATTAATCAATTGACCCAATCTAGAGACCTTATTCACTTACCCTTGTACAGCCTTACGTAATTACCAAAATGCCCTTATGCACAAAAGTGAACCTAAAGCCAATTTGACCCTCATAATCCATGTCAATAAGGTATATGAACTCAGAGCGAGGACTACTAGGATCTATAGGAGTATTGGCTCCCTTAGAATCCAATTCTAAAGTTGATTCAACATCTCATTACAGATAATCAACTAAACTCCAGTATCCTATTTAAATAACGAGTCTGTGAGTTGCTATCCATTGTGTTCAATCTCCTTAGGAACTGGTGTCCATAATATAACAAAGTGAAAGTTATCAACCTTTCAAGACTACCTCTATTATCCTTGAGTTACAGATCCTCCTATTGTGTATTTAATTGATATGTTTTAACTCTCAAAGAACCTATGTTAAGTTCCACTTAAAGAACTACTATGGTCATAGTTTCCATGAACACACTTCCTTAGGATCACCTAAGAGGACACACTATCTCAATCCCACAAGATATCATGGTGCCTTTATTGAGAATACCTATTACTACCGACTTCCATCAACAATGACCCAATCCATCAAGAGAATATATGATCAGCTTATGATCTTACCCGTAGGTCAAAGCCACTACTAATTTTAGCACAAGCTCAATATTCTCTCAAGGTTGAGAGACAACACAATGAAGCAGCTTGGTAAGGTCATGACTACTTGACAACCTTTAGTCATGACTCACCGTAGATCTTGTCTAATGTGTAACCATACACACTAGTGCACTCACCATGGGAAAAGCATCCCGATAGCCAAGACCAACCATTTCTCCAATAAGGAGGTGATGCACTACAACCTCTAATGGGTTACTCAAACCCATGAAGCGGTTGTGAACAAGTCATTTATTTGTAAGGAACTCATGATTTAGATCTTTTATGCAGCTCCTAATGCACCTAAGTCACGTACAATGCAAAAAATGCAAGTAAGAATGCTCATAAAGTATAATACATGAATAAAGATAGATAAAAGTGAAATTGGAACATCATTAAATGCTCATTAAGAATGTTTTTAAGGACTCTATCCTAACAATATGGTCGTACCTCGTCATGGCACAACATAACACACTGCCACCTATTCCCTCGCAATTCTACACCCATTCCTTCTCACCACTACCAAACACCACTCCATTTTCTCTTCATTCATTATTTCTATTCCATTCTTCAAGAAACATGGGTAAGCTATATTTGATTTTCAGCATTGGTCTTTGAAAATTTAGGCTTGTTTATGGACTTTTATTTAGGCTTCTACTCATTGATTCATCTTCATGTTTTGGGCTATTCATGGTTGCTATTCCATTTTTCAAGAAACATGGCTAAGTTATCTTTGATCTTCAACATTGGTCATTGAAAATTTGGGCTTATTTGTGGACTCTTATTTAGGCTTCTACTCATTGATTCATGTTCATGTTTTGGGTTTGGTCTCATTGATTCATTTATTCATTTATGTTATCTTTGAAAATTTGGGCTTTTTTGTGCACTCTTATTTGGGCAACTCATTAATTCATGTTCATATTTTGGGTTTGGCCTCATTGATTCATTTATTCATTTATGTTATTTGATTCATGTTTAATAATAATAATAATAATAATAAATTATTATTATTATTATTATTATTATTAGGGTTTATTACATTTTACTCCCCCAACCTATAACATATTTTACACATTGCCCCATCAAGTTCAAAATCGAGCAATGTACCTGTCATCCTTTATAATTGCATGCAATGTGCATTTTTTGAGAGACAACGTTATTTATATATATATATATATATATATATATATATATATAGAAAGGTATATGCTCTTCACATGACCAAGGGCAAAAGTGTCATTTTTTGTAAATGAGGGCAGCAAAATGGTCATTGTTATTTTAAAACCCCAAACTACAACCCTCCTCTCTCATGTCATCTGTTTCTCCCCTATTACTGCTAGTGAAGCCCCAAGTCGAAGCCCTAGAATCCCAAGAAAGCTAATGCAAGGCTAACGTCAAAAAGAAGACATGGAGTTCAACGATGTTTTTTTATCTTCCAATTTCTTTAGGGTTAAGGTTTCGTTTTGATCTTTTAGAAAATTTGGGAAAATTATAAGAGAATAAAACTTGGCCAAATTGAGGGTTAAGATTTTTATGTTATGCTTCCGATTTAGGGTTAGGGTTTCGTTTTCACGTTTTAAAAAACTAAGGGAAAATTTAGGGAAATTTTGAGGAAATTTTAAGGCAATTTTTTGGGGAGATTAAGAGAAGTTATGAGAGAATAAAACTCAGCTAAATTGAGGGTTAAGGTTTAAATTTTTATGTTATGCTTTTGGTTTAAGGTTAGGATTTCGTTTTCATGTTTCAAAAAACTAAGGGAAATTTTAGGGAAATTTTAGAGCAATTTTTAGGGAAAATTTGTGGAAATTATCAAAGTATAAAACTCGACCAAATTGAGGGTTAGGGTTTAAATTTTTATGTTATGCTTCCAGTTTAAGGTTATGGTTTTGTTTTCATGTTTCATAAAACTTGGGGAAATTTTGGGGAAATTTTAGGGCAATTTGGGGAAACTAAATCTCGTGCTTAACTGTAGTTTGTTATGACAATTTCAAATTTTTTTCCTTTCAATTAATGTTACATTATTGATTTACCTAATACAAATATAGTTTCAATGTATTATGTTTTTGCATATCGACCATCTCATTATTTTACCATAAAATTGCATTATGGAGGGAAGTTTAGGGGCAACAAGGAAGATGTACCAAAGGTTAGTGATTTGATGGTTTAAGTGGTATTTTTTATTGTCTTTCCATTTGATTTCTATTTAGGTCTAGCTATATTTGATGGTTGAATATGATTGCATCAAACTCATATTAAATTGAGCTCTTAGTTTGAAGTCACCTAAATTTATTATTTGTTTATAGCTATTACTGCTTGTGCCATCCATGCACTAGTATAAGACCACACTTCCAGGGTTTTATCTATAACTACCACCACCTGTGCCACCCACATCTGAGTGTCTGGGGTACTTATGTACAGCTACTGTTGCTTATGCCACCCACATGAAGTGGGGATGTCTTCCATTTCCATTGTTCTTCAAGGGTGCATTATAGTCCAACAAGATAAATAGAGTCATATTTTCTAACAACTTATATATAACCAAATATTTTCTATTGAGGTCCAACTATATTTGATGGTTGAATATGATTGTTTTAAATGTATTTTTTTCCCTATTCATTTGTTTTCTACTAGGTCTTCAAATGTATGCTTGGTACATTGTTAATTTTTATATGAATGGCAACATGTTTTAAGTTTTAAGGTTAATTTTTTTGTGTTTTTCATTTGTTTTCCATTTCCTTTCTTCTTTGGGAGTGATGTAATTTCTATGTACAAGGGTTGGTGCCTGCTATTGAGGAGTTGTTGCCCAACTCAAAGCATAGACATTGTTTAAGACACTTATACAACAATTTCAAGTAAACGTTCAAGAGACTAACATTGAAAAATAAAGTCTGAAAAGCAGTCACTACTTTAAATGTCCCTAGTTTTAGTAGACACATGGAGTGGATGAAAGAAAAAGATAAAGATGCTTATAACAACTTAGCCTCCTAGCCAATAGTTCACTAATCAAGATCCCATTTCAACACATCATTTAAGTGTGATATCTTATTGAACAATTGTGTGAGTCATTTAATGCAGCTTTTGTTGAAGTAAGACATAAGCTAATATTAAGTATGTTGAAGGTCATAAGGGTATATTTGATAAGAATGATGAATGCAATGAGGAGTTACATGACTAAGTGGGATAGATTGTTATGTTCCAATATCCACAAGATTTTGGAGAAGAATAAGGTTGAAACAACTACTTCCATACCAACTGGAGCTAGTGGATTGTAGTTTGAAATCAATTTATATGCATGGTGCTAGATATGTTGTTGATCTTGCCAATCAAACTTGCATAAACTTATATCTTTCCTATATATAATTAATAACAATTTTTAAAAAATCCAACCATAATTATGTGAATGGAAAGAGGATCAATTGAATAAATATGGAAGTGATATACTTATCATTTCTATTTTTACATTCATTTCCTTTATGGATCAAAGAGAAAATATGAATGTGATATCTATTTTAAAAATTGGACCGATGAACATTTATGTTAATTTTTTTTCAAATACTGAACCCACTTCCAACTGTATTTTTAATGTCACCCACCACTTTATTTATTTATTTTAGAGTTGTCCCCACAACAAAAAGGTCCCGATCCTTTTTGTTGGGTTGATGGTTTTAGTAATATATATTTAGATTATTTACTATTTAGAATTTTACACATACCTTTGTACTACAGTTAGGTAACAAAATTATAAAATTAAAAATTGATGAAATACAAATAAAAATGATAAAATATTCAATAATAAATATGAATAAAATAAATAATTAAGTTATATTTCATTCTTTGATATATAATTTATCTCCTTAATACTTTAATATTATAATTTATTATTTAATAAAAAAGTCATTAATTTATTGACATTTTATCATTATCAGGATTTAATATAGTAATACTAAAAATAAAAATGAAACATTTTAAGTATTTAAATTTATTATATATAATTTTAATTTTAATAATTTATAAATTCCCTTGATATATGATTCGAGAATGGTTCAACCATTCAACTGTAAACTAGTTTGGTGGCTTGTGCAATTTTAAAAATATTGCATGTATTTACCACCGCCCATTGTAAATTTATTAAAATAGACTCTTTTTTTAATATATATATACTAACTTTTTTCTAATAAAAAATTGAATAGGTAACGCGAAAAGATGATGAGATCTTCTCATGAGAAGCTCAAAACCCTAACCCGACTCTCTCAATTTCATCTATTTTATTTTATTTTATTTTATTGTTCTTCCCTTCAAACTATATAACTATATACGCTCATCCACCACGCCAAGTTTTAAAAAAAATAATAAGAAAATAAGAAAAAAGAAAAAGGAGAAAAGGGAAGAAAAAAGCAGTTTAACATGAAGAGCTTGTTTTGAACTATTTTTTAAAATAATTTTTTATTTTTCAGAAAAAAAAAATTTTAATAATTTAAAGTTATTTTTTATTTTTTATTTTTAAAAATAAAAAATTAAGTATTTTTAAATAACATTTTTTAATTATTTTATATTATTTTCACTTGTTTTTTTTAAATTATTTTGAAAAATAACTATATAAATATGTAAAATAATTAAAAATAAAACACTACATATAAAAATTATTTTTAAAATATATTTAGAAATATTTAAAATAAGTTTAAAACATTTTAGGTTTCTAAATAGACTTTTATTCTATAAAAATCATAAAATACCTTCAAAAATTATTTTTTAAAATTACTTTCCAATAATAATTACTAAACAGGTCAAGCCACCATTCAATTTTTTTTTATTTTTTTATTTTTTTGGGTTCACCCATAAGATTGAGGTGTATTTTCTGGTAAGTACCTTTTTATTAAAGAGGAAAATCAGCCTTTTCATACATATTTTAAAATTTCAAAATAAAGAATTGAGGACATCAATCTTAGAGGATATATAAATAAAATTCTTCTCTTTAACCTTTCAACTTAGACGGATCACCCCTTTCCAATATTGAGAAAACTACCATAACTTAAAAATCTCTTGAGTAAATTATTTTACTAAGAATGAAGTGTGTGGTGTTCCTCTGAGTGATTTAAAATAGATTTAACATTTTTAATTAATGAAAAATTTAAATGTAAGTTTGATGAAATGAAGGGCATAGAGACAATGTTTCTATCAATGAAAATTTAAATTTTAAAATTGATGGTTCAAAGATAAAGAATAAAAGTAAAAGTATGTTTACGAGTGATTAGAAAATTTAATAAAACTAAAAAATAAATACAAGTAAACACTAGGTCATAGATCAAAAATTCATCCCATAACAAAAATCAAAATAAATTGTCTCTTTATAGTAAAAATATTTTTAGACTCTCAACAAGTTTTGTGGGAAGATTAGAATTTTTTCAGGTAAAAAAATTGTTTTTATTTTTCATTAAAAAGAAAATGCTGCAGAATTTAAATCTACAAATAGATGGAAAAAGTAGTTGTAATCAATTAAAGTTGATATGGGATGAAATTATAAAAATGAAAAAAAGAAAAAGAAATCTTTAGTTTTAAAATTTGAGATACTCAAGCTAAAATAAAAACTAATATAGCCTAAAGCCTTTCCCATTTCCTATATCTCTACTGGTAAATAAAAAAAATAAATAAATAAAAAAAGTGCATTTCAACATTCAAAACGCGTATAACTATTCATAATTATTCTCAAAGGATTAAAGCTTGTCATGACTCGGTATTATTACTTCCTGATTTTTCAAAATCCTTTACTATCAAATGCAATGTTTCCGGTGTTGGGGTAGGTCTGCGCTATTCAAGAATGACCCTATCTGTCAGGAAGGAAATTGGTGTTTCATACAGATCATCAAACCTTGAAGCACCTATGGACTCAAAAAATTCACCACACGAGTTCAATGATGTTGACTATACAATTCATGGGGTTTGATTTTAGCATTAAGTACAAGACGGGAGGAGATAATATAGTTGTCGATGTCATGTCAAGGTGTTATGAAGCCGAACAAGTTGTCAAGTTGGGTAGATGCCATCAAAGAAAAGGCCAAGGCCGGCCACCTCTTCTATGGATGAGATCAAATTCAAAAAGTGAAGCCGGCCGTAAAAGATTATAGATGTTTTTCTTCCATCTGGTTTTAACCTCACATGATGTCATCCAAGAGTTTCATGGAACCACACATGAAAGGTAAGTGAAGACATTTCAAAGAATCAAGACAATTTTTTATTGTAAGGGAATGAGGAGACAAGTCAAAGAGTTTATTGGGTGTGACGTTTGTCAGCACCATAAAATTGACCAAACTAAGCCCGCGGATTGTTGCAGCAACTTCCAATTCCACAACAAATTTGGGAAGACATCTCATTGTACTTCATTGCAAAAAGTATCCATTAAGATACAGTTTTTTGTATTTTTAATTAATTCTCAAAATATTACACAAAAAATACTCGAAAATACTGCAAACTTAACGAAAAAATTAACCTTGTTTTAGAACAAAATTTCAAAAATTCATAGTAGCAAAAAAAAAAAAAATTGTCAAATATTTTTTTCAAAATTTAGAATAATATTTATGTCTTAAACAAAAAAAAAAAATTATTTTTAGAAATAGTTTTCTCACATGTCTTAAGACTTTTGAAAAATATATATGTTTTTTTTCAAAATTCTGCATTTGTTTAGGAATATAAAGAGAAAATGAAAAAAAATTTATTCATCGTTTTTTTCATTTTTAAATATTTTTTTCTTATTTCTTTCCATGATATCCAAATGTAATAAAACCATTTTTAAAACATTTTTCTTTTTTTATCTTCTAAGAATCCAAATATAATCTAAATATTTATTTATTATTATATTTACAAAACATTCATCCGGGTTTAATATATAACCATTATTGAGATTCTCAATAGACGAGTTAAAATGTTCATGATAAATGAAATCTAGAAAATTTTTAGAGTAAATGTTCATGATATAAATAGGTAAAAGTTTTGTGATAAATGAGTCATATTATTTTTATTTTCATTTTCTATAATACCAACGTGTTAGCTATATTTTTTTAATATCAACATATTTTCAATATTCTAAAATATTAAACAGATCATTGTAAACTGTGAAGATAGGAAAATATTTGAGATATTGGAGAAAATTGAAAATTTAAATTTCATTAATAACCCATTTTTATATTTTTAAATTGGTAAATTTCACTTCACTTCCATTTTCATATTTTTAACATGCAACCATGAATATTTAGATGGTGAACTTGTTATAAGATTTTATTTAAATTATATTTTGGATAATGCCATATCTTATTCATATTTTCTAATACTAAAGTAGGAACATTTTAATCTAGTTTTGTTGGAATAAGTTGTACCATTTGTTTTTAGAATTAATAAATGCTTTAATATTTGTTAGATTATTTAAAGAGTTTATAACTTTGAAAAAAAAATTAATACAAAAAGTCAATAAATGGTATTTCCCATTAAAAGTATATTTCATGTTTCAATGAAATTTTTAAGGCCTGAACATGTCTCACCCTTCCACCGGGTTTTATAGTTTGTTCCCTTACATTCAAAACTTAATATTCTATTTCAAACTTGAAAAATACTAAAACTTCACCTCAATTATAAAACTTGCATAAAATTATAAATGAAATTATTTTTGTACATTCACATTGCTTGAAACTTTGGTTTAATTTTAGGTAGAACCAAATTTGAATAATTAGGGTAATATATGTTTTTCTTTGTATTTGAATTTTATTTCTTCACTTAACAAGTTGTTTATTGACTTTTTAATAAGTCAAAGAAAAATTATCATTATTTAATAATTTTGAAGGGTAAAATATTGTTTTTTAACAAATTTGAGACCCAAAGTATTAGATTTTGAATATAAAGGGCAATATGTAAAATACAGGTAAAAGTATATTTGACCTCATTTTTTAAATATGAATGTTAATTCTGAATTTAATTTCAATTTTAATTTTTAATTAAAACAAAACAAAAATTATCCAAGACATCTTCTTGGATTCTAAGTATAGAAGATGAAGGTGGGATTTTAATCTGCAACCAAATAAAAAGTTAATTGTTTTTATTTTTAATATTAAACAAAGTACACTTAAGAGGTGTTTGGTACACAGGAATAAAAAATATAAATGAATATTTTATTTTTGTTCTTTTTTATTTTTATGAATGAAAATGAATTTGGTAATTTCATTTCTAATGCTTTGATGAACCTATGAATTCAAAATTGGAATGAATATTTGTTTCCATTGTAATGTTTGGTAATAATAGGAATTAGAATGAAAAATAAATTAATTGACAATAATACCCTTATATAAAGTTTAAAATAATTTTTTTATTTAAAAAATTGAGAGTTTTTTTATAAGACTAAAAAAATAGTCTTATTATGGGATGAAGAGGCATTAGGGCTTGATGAATGAAATCCAATGATAAAATAATAATTTTAAACTATTTTTTATTTTCTTGTGAGATGAATAAATCATAATACCACCTATTTGCTAGAAATTGAAATCCCACTTATAAGTGGGATTTGATTTCTGTCAAAATTATTTTTTATTTAATTCTTATCTTCATTATTCATTCTCACGTACCAAACACCCCCTTATATATATATATATATATATATATATAAACCACAAAAGTACTTTTCAAGGTGTTTTCGGTAATACTTTATATAAAAAAAATGATGGTAAAAAAAAATGCACCTCCATGCTAGTTCAAGAACTATTTTAAGTGATTTTAGAAATTTCTAGAATTTTGTCAAATGCCTAATTTAAATAAACTTCAAACATAATGAAAAAAAAAAAAACCACTTCTAAGTTTCTAAAAATCACTCAAGATGAGAAAATACTAAATCAAATCAATATAAATATCAATAAGATTCATGTAAATTGATA
The DNA here is from genome assembly GCA_030254885.1 of Vitis rotundifolia. Lineage (NCBI taxonomy): Eukaryota > Viridiplantae > Streptophyta > Magnoliopsida > Vitales > Vitaceae > Vitis > Vitis rotundifolia. Next base: position 20,103,790 of record CM058159.1, on the reverse strand, counting down.
GTAAGATATTAGACTTGATGTCGCATTTCAAGTTTGATAAAGTTTTTAATAATTTCATGACCCAACTATAATTTTTTGAATTTTTAAGATTTGACTTCATTAGCAAATGTTCTTATCCGTTCAAAATCAAAACCCCCCTTGCATTATTTGCATGTCTAATCCACTTTCTCAATTCCACTACATAAAACTTGACTATAAAAAAAGAAACCATAAAATTTTTACCCCTATACCTTTTTTTATATATATATATAAAATATTTGATTAAAAATGATGAAATAATTCAAATTGTAAATTTAACCCTTCTCATGTTTTTTCTTAAAAAGTAACTCATTCTTTTACATAAATGTTCTTTATCATTTCAAGTAGTTACAGGAAGGTTTTTAAAAGAAATTGTTATTTTTACAAGAAAATAATAAGGGCATTTTTTGCCAAATGAGGCTAAAAAAGGGGTAGGGGTAGGGGTCAAATTTCAAATTTTGGGTTTTCAAAAACCCTTTTAATCAAATAACCCTATGAAGGTATTTCTTTTCAATATTATTGTTTTATCTATTTTAATTAAATAATTCTTTTAAAAATTATTTTCAATTATTTCTCAAAATAAATTTTTTTTTGAAAGCTCAACATGAAAATTAACTTTCTTTGTTTATGCTCTATTAATATACCATGCACTTATCATCTTAAAAAAGAAATAAAATTGTTTTTCATATTTTGAATTGATTTTACCTAACTATTATATAAAAAATAATTGAAGTTGCTTCTAACTTATTCCAAAACATAACTTTCTTTTAAAACAAATTTTCAAAATGTGTTCCAACAAAAAATTTTGCCAAAAATATACCTTCTATTTTAAAGAAGAAAAAATTGTTTTGAGAAATAATTTTTAAAAAGAGCCATAAAGACTTTTGAAAAGTACACTTTCTATATATATATTTTTTAAGGAATGTAGACATCTTGTACTCTATTTTTATATTTCAAAATGAAAATGATGATGAAATAAATAAATAAATGAAATTACATTCAAATTATTAGAATATCCTATTACAAAATTTGAATTTTTTTTTTAAAACCATTTTTGAGTTTTATGTTATCTAGGGATTCTCAAAGAATTTTTTTAGAATAAACGTTCATGACAAATGACTTTTGGGTTAAAGTCTCGTGATAAATGAATCATACTATTTTTATTTTTATTTTTATTTTCTTTAATACTATTATCATTATTTTCTTTAATATTAATCTCCTCTCAGTAGTCTCAATATTAATAAGAGGGAAATAGCTAAAAATATCATCCATATTAACAATAGGGAAATATTCGAGATATTGGGGAAAATTGAAATTTTAATTAAATTAGGTTCTCAGATGAAATACCGTGAAATTTGATGCAATCAAATCACACACATTCATCGGAAGATTGCTGCAACCCATCATTTTGTTGGAGTTGCTTGATATATTTAAATTCATCCTTAGTTAATGCAACAACCCAAATCAATTTTAAAAAAAAAATAAAAGCATGCCTTTTAACCACCACTTTGTATTTGGTTATCATAGTTCATACTTATTGTTTTAAGTTTAATTGAGAGGTTATTTGATTAATTTTATTTCAATAGTTTCTAACTTTAAAAAAAATTAATATAAAGATCATGAAAATAATGCTCCTCATAAAAATTATATTTCATATTTAATGAAACTTTTAAAATACTAATGTTAATTATAAAATTATTTTTACATTAATTTTTAATTAAAACTAAACAAAAAATTATTACAATGAAAACTTGGTCTCATTTGGTGGTTCATAGAATAGAGGATGAAAATACTCCACTTAAATGAATTACCCTCAAAACTATATTTTTGTTTTTATTTTAAGGTTTTGGGCAATATTTGAAAATGACTTTAATAACAATTTTTTTTCTATAATGTTTTTGTTAGTAGTACTTTTGTCTTAAACTATATAGATCACATAAATATTTGTGTAATTACGTTATGTTTGGTTTAAGAAAAGGGTTAACAAAGTACTTAGGAAAAAATATTAGAAATATTATTTTCTCATATTTGATTTATCATGGAAAAAAAAGTCAAAACAAAATTAGTTTAAAATGAATATATTTTTAAATTATGAAATATTTAAAGATGACTATGTACTTAATATTGAAAAAAAAAATATTAAATTATGAAAACAACATCATCCACCTGCACCCTCTCGTTCATTGCACATATTAACCTACTAATAACTTAAAAGTCATTATATGTTTTATGTATACCCAAAACTCTCAAAATTGATTAAAGTTTCATTCTTGGGTTCATGAGAGAAATTTGGATCACCTCAAGGCATTAAGGAGTTGACTAAGGAGCACAATGGTGCCATGTCATGGAAGAGAGATTAGGTGTAGGTTCTAAGGTGTAAGTCTCATGGAGTAGTTATTACAACATAAATGTGCGTCCTATCCTTTGGATTTAGTGAATTATACATTTGTGTTCTTTGTAGATGGTTCTCCACATATATTGTGTCTCTATGTGTGATTGGAATTCTTGTATTAATTAATAGATCTCAATCTAATTAAAGAACTCATAAAAAATAAAACAAAATAAATTGGTAAACTTTGGGCTAAATTGAAGATGACTACCTAATCACACCCCTCTAGTAGTTCAATAACTGATATCTTAAACTTTCGATAGGTATCAAAGTAAGATAAGTTTAAGATTCAAACTTTTTCAATATTGATAAGATCTTAGTTCATGGATCTATAAAGAATTGGATCATCTACAAACAATCCATCCAATATTGATAACAACTACCTAGACTTAAATGCCTATATGGAGTTTCAAAAAAAAAAAGGTAAGGAGAATAGGTTTATAATACGATGGAATCTAGATGGTAACCACCATTCAAATTGAATGGAACTAGTAGATCCATTGGGGACCTCAACCCTAAACAAGAAAGATAAGTTTGACCATAAGCATAGTGAATGTTTGAGCTCTCTACAACATATTTAATGGGGTGAGTCTTAACTAGTTTTACAATATAACCATTTGAGAATGTGCAAAAGGAGATTGAAACATTTTTCAATCACTCATGATGGTACTTCAATTGTAAAGTCATCCAAAATATAACTACTCATTGCCAAATCTAAGAGTTAAAGAATGCAAAATGATGTCTAATTTCTATTATGAACTAAGTGATATTGTTAGTTCAAATTTGAACTTTGGCAAAAAAAAAAAAAAAAAAGAATCTAAAGTTGTTAGAAAAAATTTAAAATCTTTTCTTGAGAGATTTAGACTCAGAGTTACAGGTATTGAAAAAAATAAGAATAATGACTCTTTAAGGGTTGATGAACTCGCAAGATCCCTTTAGACAATACAAAATGCCACTTCCTAGGTTGAAAAAATCTTGAAGAACTACCATGAAGGCATCTTCAAATGAAGGAAGGGAGTTTAAGTTATCTAATAATGATATTTTAACTCTTGATGATCTGATCTTGTTAACTAAAAAACTTAAAAACATTATAAGGGAATAGAAAAAGAATTTTCAAAAACTATACTCAAGGAAAAAAGAATTGATACTTCACTTAAAGAAAATGAAAAAGAAAAAGAAAGAGCTTCATCCAAAACAAAGAAAATTGAATGTTTTAACTATGATGGGCTAAGGTATATGACTATTGATTGTCCTAGTCCCAAGGATATTAAAAAAAAAAATTAAAAAAAAAGAGAAGTTATACAAGTCACTTAGAGTGATACTAACTCAAGTGATAGTGACCCTTCAAGCTCTAAATAACAGGTACGAGAAAATGAAAATTACCTTGCATGCATTTTTTGCTTATATCAATTTTGATTTTGATCCATTTAATGACATTGAAGTTAATGAAAATGATGAATCTAAATTTGATAGTTAAGTTGAGGCATATCAAACCTTGTTAGAAGAGAATTTGAAAATAGAAGAAAAATGTTTAAAAGTGAACAATAGATTCTTAAAGATATATGCTATCAATGATTCACTTAAAATTGAGAATCTTAATCTGCTTAATGAAATCCATACCTTAAAAAGTGAAAAAAGAATTTGAAAATGTAAAATTTTTAAAGAACAAGCATAATTGTATTCTTGAGAAAAATAAATCTCTAACCATAGAAATTAAAAGATTGAGAAGAGACTTGGCCTCAAAGAATGAAAGCTTTCATTTAAAGATAAAGGTTTTGAATGAAATCATAAGGGTAAGTTTGCTAGAGATAAAAGAGGCATAAGTTATATTAACAAGGTTGAAACTTTGTTTAATGGAAAAACAACCTTTGTTAAAGCCATTGAGGAACCTTCAACTTTGGAAGCTTCCTCTAGCACAACTTCCCATTGCACCATATGTAACAAGTTAAGATACATTGGTTCATCAATCTCTAGTTCACTTTCTTTTGCTAGATTTTACAAAAGTATTTAACAATGATATTTTTTACATGAAAAAATTAATCTAAATGAGTCTTTGACACTCTCAATCCTTGAACCAAAAATAAAAAGAACTAACAGCCAGTATAATAGTTAGGTTATCTTCATAGGGAATTCTACTAGGCAATAACAAAGGTAAAGAAAAGATGTTATGATTACTATTTAAGAAGCTCAAAATTTAAAGATAGTGAGTGGAAACAAGAAATTTAAAGACAAAAAATTAAAGGAAAACAAATTCCAAGAGTAGAGATCCACAAAGATCATCGCTTCCAAATACAATTCATGCAAGGCATTGAACCAATGCTTGTGACTTTAAATTTAGGCTAGTGGTTTTATACTAAAAGTTCACTACTTAAAATGAATGAGAACCACTTAAACAAGGTTTAACTCACTTTGATTGCTCTCTTTTGGATCCTCGCCACTAGATACTTTAGACAAGTTTCAATTCATCATAGTAGATTTATGCTCAACACAAGGAAATTAGTACAATGATCCCTAGGTATGCTCCTAAGGTTGCTTAACTTATGACCCTCATAATCATTGCAGTGTACACATGCTCCCCATGGTTATTCCTTTAAGTTATTGTTACCACTAATAAAGGTTAAATCTACTTAAATTGTATGCAAATCAAATAGATTGAGAGTTGAATTGAGCTATGGAAAGATCTTGGCTGGCTGAAAATTAAAAAGCTAAAGCAAGAAATATAAACTTGGAAACTATAAATTAAAATTGATTTTAAAAAATAGAAATTTAACTAAAAAAATTAATGCTTCATTTAACTAGAAATTAAGGAATGATAATTGGGAAGGGAAAAGATTACAATTGAAAACTAAACTAAATTATTACTACAAACCTCAGATTACTCCGTTCCCTAAACCTGAATCTTGTAAAGTGCATCCTATCTGTCCCTAGGTTCTCTCAATCTAACGTAGTGGAAGATATGGCATCAAAAACTATACTAAAACCTAGATCTAGACATATAGAAATCATACTTGTGATTTTAATGTTCTCATATTGAATCCAATTTAAAGAAGATGTCAAAGAAAATGTTGTGGGCATCATAGAACTCATCTACTCAAAGATTCTCTACCTGATCTCTCCCTTCATGGGTCCTAGCATAAGAGAAGGTTAGGCCTCTTTTCCTCTCTTGAGGGTGTCTAAGGTTTGCTTCTTCTCTTTCTAGAAGACAATGGCAAATAGTGCAAAAGTTTGAACCCTAAACCCTTAAGGGGGTTTGTATAGGCATCCCGGTAAGCTTAAGTGACTTAAACTCAAATTATAATCAAAGTATAAATGTTTAATGAATATGTATAAAATAAATAAATAATTTATTATCATTTAACATAAAAAATTTATTAACATATTCATATTTTCATAAAATAAATAAAAAATTGTTACATCAAGACTATGAGCCTTAAATTTATACTTTCTTCATCATAATAAGTTACAAAAAATTTTAACTTCTCATTCTCCTTCTTACTTGTGTACACATAGGAATCTATTAAATTTTGATATACGTTAAATAAAATATATTCAATTGATTCTTATCTTTCATTATTTTTTTTATGTACAAATTATAAAATTGTATAAAATTTTATCTTTAAAATAATAATTAATGGATTAAAAAAGTCATAAACTTTTTATAATTTTTGAGATGTATGTAATTCAAACTCATTTAAACTTTTTTCAATTTTATATTTTGAATTAGTATATATATATAACCCTTAATATTTAACAAGTTTTACACTTTATCTTTTTACGTTCAAAATTCAACACTTTATCCTCTAAACTTATTAAAGATCAACAGTTTACCCTCAATTACAAACTTTTCATAAACTTACCTAATTACAAACTCTCCTTAAATTATGAAAGGGATCATTATTTTTTTTGCATTCTAATTTGAGCATGGATTTCAACTTGGATAAAACCAATTTTGAATTAGAAATTTTCAAGTGAAATTTCTCAAATGCCTTTAAAATATAGTGGGTACCAATTTTAATTTTTAATTTTAGATAGATGTTCACATCACTGTTTATAATTTCTACATGTTGTTATGAAGTGTGACAGCTTCAAACTTAGATAATAAATGTTTTCATTACATTTCAATTTGTTTTTTCATTTAACAACTTATTTATTAACTTTTTAATAAATTTGGGGGTAAAGTATTACTCTTCAACAAATTTGAGGGGTAAAGTATTAACTTTTGAATGTGACGGGTAGAGTGTATTTAATCTATATATATGGTTACCTCGTATTCTCAACAAACCCAATTCAACAAGACTCATTCTTTTCAAATGCTATATTAAACACGTCTTCACTATTTTTGTATTCAATATCAATTTCTGAAAACTCTCATTTTGAAATCTCTAAAATTCTACAAATACTACTCCAATTTTTAGGGTCAAAAGTAATTTTGGGAAATGGTCTTCGGATTGGCTACCAAAATGGCACTAAAGTTTCTGATTTTTTTTCTTCTTTATTTTTATCGTTTCTTACTTTAATTTTAGATTTACACCATAATTACTAAGAAAAATTATAAAATATTTCTGATATTTGATGACCCACAGTAGAGCTTGAGGGAAAGAAAATTATGGATATATTTGGTAATAATTTTAAAAAGAAACATTTGTGTGAAAGAGACAAGACAATTATCATTATTAGAAAAAAAAAAATATCTCCACTTGTTGAAAATTATAAATTGATAAAAAATATTTTTATTAAAAGAATGTTATATTTCATGTTTTTAAAAGAAGAAGGTTATTCTTTTCAGATATATAATTATTTTATTCATCTTAATCAAATAACCATTTTAAAAATTATTTTCAATCTTTTTTAAGAAGAAAAGTATCCATTAAGATTCAAATTTTGATATTTTTAATTGGTTCTTAGAATATTATACAAAAAAAATATTCGAAAATACTTCAAACTTATTTTAAAATTAACCTTGTTTTAAAACAAAATTTTGAAAATTTTTGAAGTAAAAAAGTTTCTCAAAATGTTTTTTCAAAATTTAGAATAATATTTTATGTCATAAACAACAAAAAAAGAAAAATTCAAAAATAGTTTTCTCACAAGACTTAAGGCTTTTGAAAAATGTACTTGTTCAATTTTCTACAATTGTTTAGGAATATAAAAAGAAAAATATTTTACTTATCATTTTTTATTTTTTCAAAAATATTTTTTCTTATTTCTTTCCATGATATCCAAATATAATAAAACTGTTTATTAAATAGTTCTTATTTTCTTATTTTCTAAATCCAAATATAATCTAAATATTTATTTATTATTATATTTACAAAACAACCCTTACTCTATTTTGATGTTTTAAAATAAAAATTATAACAAAATAAACAAATAAATAAATAAGATTCAAATTATTAGAATATCTCATTACAAAATTGATTCATTTTTGTTATCTCCAAACGATTATTAAGTTTTACGCTAGCCAACGGGTTTAATATATACCATTATTAAGATTCTTGATAGGTTTTAACCAAGCACAGAAAATTTTTCAAAAATCTTCAGGCTAAATATTCATAATAAATGAATTTATTAGGTAAAAGTTTTGTGATAAATAAAACATACCCTTTTTATTTTCATTTTCTTTAATACCTACATATTAAATGAATCACACCATTTTTATTTTTATTTTCTCTAATACCTATATATATTCTCTGGATTTTCTTAATATCAACATATTTTCAATGTTCTCACATATTAAATAGAGCAAGGAACTGTGAAGAGACAATATATATATATATATATATATATATGTATATGAGATATCGGAGAAAACTGAAAATTTAAATTTGATTCATCATCCGTTTCTATGGTTTTAACAGTCCACGATTAATATTTGCATCTCTTTTGTATTTGTTGGAGTTGTTATAAGGTTTTATTTAAATTGTATTTCAATTGTAAGCCTTTCATAAAATTATAAAAGAAGTTTTTTTTGTGTAATTTGATTTAAACACTTATTCAAAACTTTACTTTGGTTGTAATTCATATAGAATCAATTTTAAATAAACAACTTTAAAGTGGAATTTCTCAAATATTTTTAAAATAGGATGTAACTAATTTTGATTTGTGTTTGGAGAAATATTTACATAATTTTGTGTGTAACTATAAAAGTGTGATAGTTTGAGTAATATGTGTTTTTCTCTGTATTTCAACCTATTTATGTATTTTTCTTTGTATTTCAACTTTCATGTGTTTTTCTTTGTATTTCAATCTCAGTTGTTCATTTAACAAGTTATTTATTGACTTTTTAATAGGTTTGAGAGTAAAGTATTGCTCTTTAATTGTTTATTAGGTTTTGATTATGAATGGATAAAACATAAAATATATCGAGAGATAAAGCGTGTCTAACCCAATTTTTAAAATACTAGTATTAATTATGAATTTTTCAACTTTAATTTTTAATTAAAATTAAACAAAATTTGTCCTAAATAAGACCTAAGATTGAGAGGTAAAGCGTGTCTAACCCAATTTTTAAAATACTAGTATTAATTATGAATTTTTCAACTTTAATTTTTAATTAAAACTAAACAAAATTTATTCTAAATAAAACCTTGGCCTATTCCTAGAATAGAGGCTGAAGATAGGATTTTAATTTGAAAAAAATAAAATAGTTAATTGTTTTCATTTTTAACATATTACAATTATACTATATGTTTTTATTTCTTTTTGAAGATTTTTGGCAGAGAAGATTTTGCTTTTAATGTATGTATATAGATAAATGCTTTTGATTTTTCTCCTATTTTATTTATCATAGAAAACGAAAATCAAATATAAGTTAAATTAATATATTTTAAAATTATTTAATTTTGTATTAAAGGAAAAAAAAAAAAAAAAAAGGTGAAATGAGTTTGAGTATATATATTTCTCTATTTTTGTTTAATTGTTTTTTCCTTCAAAATTTTCAATAGCTAAATATAGGATTGGTTTTTTAAAATTCTTAAAAAAATAATTTTTAAATTATTTTTTAAAATTATTTAATAATTTAATAATAATAAATTATTAAAAAAATAATTTTATGAATTTTTAATATTTGACTTCCCAAATATTAGGGAACGTTTAAATAAAATTTTAATGTTTTTAAGATATGTAGGCATTTCTTCCCAATATTATTGTTTTATCCATTTTAATTAAATAATTCTTTTTTATTTTTAAGAATAAAATTTTATTTGCAATCTCAAATATGAAAATTAACTTTCTTTGTTTATTCTCCATTAATATACCATGCACTTATGCCCAATCAAAAAGATGTGAAATTATTTTTCATATTTTCAATTGATTTTCTTTAAATGTTATATAAAAAATAATTGAAATTACTTCTAACTTATTCCTAAACATAACTTTCTTTCAAAATAAATGATCAAAAAAGGAGTTTTAATAAAAAATAATAATAATAATTGCGAAAAAATATATTTTCTATTTTAAAAAAAGAAACTATTGTTTGGAGAAATAATTTTGAAGAAAAAAACCATAAAGATTTTGAAAAATAAACTTTCTATAATTTATAAAGTGGTTTACCATTTTTTTTCTGTGTTCTTTTAAATATTTTTAATTATTTCTTCTATTATTTTTAATAAACCAAATATAACCAAAATATTTATTTATTATTATATTTATAAGCATTTTGTACTCTATTTTTATATTTTAAAATGAGAATTATGACAAAATAAATAAATAAAATTACATTCGAATTATTAGAATATCCCATTACAAAATTTGATTATTTTTATTTTTTCCAAACCATGACTAAGTTTTATGTTATCCAATATGCTTAAATTATAACCATTATAGAGATTCTCAAAGAATTTATAGGTAAAAGTTTTGTGATAAATGAATCATGCCATTTTTATTTTCATTTTCTTTAATATTGTTGTCAATATTTTCTTTAACGTGCTCTCAATATCCTTAATAGGAGGGAAATAGCTACTAATATCATCAATATTAATAAAATGGGAAATATTTGAGATATTGGGGAAAACTGAAAATTTAATTAAATTAGGTTATCACATGAAATTCCATATAATTTGATGCAATCAAATCACATACATTCATAGCAAGATATCAAGGATAAGACAAATTGAAAACTACCTTTTTCATGTATTATTATTATAGATTATGGCACACAGATTTTCATTGGCCTAATTTTGGAATGGTTAAATTTGGACTCTATTTATCCTACTATATCAAATAAATAAATAATATCCACGTAATCCTAAATTAATCTATACACTCAAAAGGGTATATAAAGTGAAACCCTCATACAAGACCTTATAATAATAATAATAATAATAATAATGGGTGAAAATATTGGTAATCATGAATATATCATTATTTTGATTTTATGGGATATATATTCACAAATATTTAAGAAAAAAAATATATGTAGGGTTTAAGTTGATGAAAACTTATGGAAATGTAAAGAAAAACTTCCTAAAAATGTAATTAAAAGTATAATAGACATTTTAAATTTGTTTTGTTCAAAAATTTGATATATGTATGATATAATTTATCAGATTTGATAATAATATCGTATGTATCAATAAAAAAATATGAATTTTATAAGTATATATTTATTATCAAATGTAATTAAAAATATAATAGACATTTTAAATTTATTTTGTTCAAAAATTTTATATATGTATAATATAATTTATCAGATTTGATAATAATATCGTATATGCATCAATAAAAAAATATAAATTTTATAATGTATATTTATTATCAAATTACACCAAATATTATTCCACAACATAATAATATTGTGATATTTAATTATAATATGTCTAATTTTAAAATATATTTAATATTAAAATTATTATCCATTTAATTCAATTGTATTAAATGATATAGACAATTAATATATATATATATATATATATATATATATATATATATATATATATATATTTTATATTTAGTTAATGTATAAAAAATATATAAAAAAAAAAGTAAGAAAATTATGAGCATAATTATTATATTTTTAGTGGTTAATTAAATTAAATTTAAAAATAAATAATTAGAATTAATTTATTTATTAAAATATTTTGTTTTTATGTTAGTATATATTTTTTCTAGTGCATGTCATTGAGCAGTGGTGACTGGTGCATGGGTTTTGGCTTGTTTGGGCAGCCGGTCTTGAGTCCCGCGCCGTGCAAGACAAAAATTCTATAGGCGATTTTTCGTCGAAAAATCGATGAATAAATGTACAAGTGATATGGTTGAGGTACAGTCAAAATATGGTTTTTGGGATGAAATTTGTGGCGTCAACGGATTTGTTGTTCTAATTTCTTCCCATGAACATTCATAGCAAAGATTGCTATTTTTTAATTTGGCCTTATTTTATTACTAATTATCTTTTAAAAGCAAGATTGCCTTTTTTTAATGTGGCTTTATTTTATTATTAATTATATTTTATTTAATTTAAAAGATAATTATGATTAATAATATCAAATGCTACAAGATATGCTAAATAACCGTTCAAGGAAAAAAGAGACCTATTTCTTGATTATTTATTTTATCTATCAAAATCACAAAGTTTTAGTACTTGGAAATTAGACTTACTATTCTATATAAATTAATGATACTCCAATATGCAACCATCATTTTGTTTTGAGTTGCTTAATATATTTAAATTCATTCTTGGAGAAAATGTTGGATTTTATTTAATGCAACAACCCATTCCTACTTTTTTTTTTTTTTTTTTTTAATTGAAAATATGATATTTTCCTTCGGTTTGGATTTTGGTTATCATAATTCATAATTATTGTTTTAAGTTTAATTGAGAGGTTATTTGATTAATTTTATTTAAATAATTTTTACCTTTAAAAAAATATTTAATATAAAAATAGATATTTTTTTTGTAAATATCTTCATATAAGTGTATGAAAACACACATTCCTTTTTCTTTTTGAGATAACGATTTTCTATGAATAGTACCTATATTATTAAAAAGTAGTACTTGAATAATCAAAAGTAGTATATTTGACCATCTTCATATAAGTGTATGAAAATGCACATTCCTTTTTTTTTTTGAGACAACGATTTTCTACAAATAGTACCTATATCATTAAAAGGTAGTACTTGAATAATCAAAAGTAGTACATTTGACCATCTTCATATAAGTGTATGAAAATGCACATTCCTTTTTCTTTTGGAGATAACGATTTTCTATGGATAGTACTTATATTATTAAAAGGTAGTACTTGAATGATCAAAAGTAGTATATATGATAAAAAAAAAGAGTATAAAATGTTAATTATTTTTAAATAGGTGTTTGAAATTTATATTTTATAAACTTAAATTCTTATTTTATGATTATTTTCATATAAGTGTATGAAAACATACTTTTCTCGATTTCTTTTGCTCATTTGACAGTGCTTGAAATTCTTCCAAAAATGATACTTTGTTGAAGCAATTATTCATTAGACCTCATAAATCTTGAGATGAAAACAAGACCCACACCTGAATGTATTAATTATAAAAAATAGTTGAATTGAATTAGTATTTATATCCAATTATCTCACTAACAAATTTGTAGTTTTCTTAATATTCTACATATTCCCTTGTATTCTAGCTCTAAGCTTCTTGGTTGCACTTGTGGTCCTACATCTTCTATGATAAGCTTACTTTGATATAAACAACACACTTCTACTATGAGCATAAATTTTACCTAAAAAAATTAATCAACGTAATAATAGACCTATATTTATAATAAATTAAATATTTTTTAATTTTAATTTTAATTCATAATTAAATTAAAAATTCCAAATAACATGAAAAAACCTAAGTCAAATTAATATTTTCTACGAGTGAAAAATCAAACTATATTAGAATTCCAATCAAATGGCTAAATTTTTCAAACTTCTAATAGGGAGGACTTTGAATTTTATCATTCAACCTACTTTTGTAATTTGATTAAAATAGGAAAAATACATAAAGTCTCTTAAGGGTTGACGAAATTATAGGAACTTTGAATAAGATAAGGGGTTTTTTTTTTTTTTTTTTTTAAGAAAATAATTAATGAAAACCAAGTATTAAACCTTTAATTATATGCAATTCAACTAATTAAATATGAAAAAAATACTTTATCTAAAAATTCTTATTTATAAACATTTTTTTTATATATATTTTTAAAAGGATCAAATTCATTTTCACGTTTTTATTGATCATATTATTATTATTATTATTACTAATTTATAATAAAAATCTTAATATGTGACTATGTTTGATTCCTAGAAAATAGTAAGAAAGAAAAAAATATTAAAAAAAAATGATTTTCTTATATTTGATTTCTAACATGAAAATATATGAAAGAAAAATCAAATCAAATTAAAATTAATTAGAAATTTACATATTTTAAATTATTTAATCTTTATATAAAAGAGAAGTAAAATAAGTGAAATGAGTTTGAAGTAATAATTTATTAATTTTAAATCTATTTTTTATTTTATTCAACTTTTTTTTTCTATTTTTTTTCCCTACATTCTTCCTCATTTTTCGGGAACCAAACATAGGTCCCCATAGATAATAAAATAACCAATTAAAAGGGATAGAAGAAAGATGAAATTGCAAATCTAGCCTCTCACTTTTTTAAACAAAAAAAAAAAAAAAGAAAAAACCCTTATTTTTTCTTACAAAAATTATATATATATAATGAAAATGTTGAAGGGTATTTATGTAAAAAATGAGTTACTCTGCAAATTTAAAAATGGAAGAGACTAATTTTACAAATTTGACATTTATGTAAAAAATGAGTTACTCTTCAAATTCAAAAATGGGAGAGGCTAATTTTAAAATTTTGGATGTTTTTCATCCTTTTTAATCAATCAATCCATAAAAAAGATTCTCCTTTTTGTTTTTAACATTGCAATAAATAAAATTATAATTTAATTATTACAAAAATGGAAGAGGCTAATTTTACAAATTTGGCATTTATGTAAAAAATGAATTACTTTTCAAATTAAAAAATGGAAGAGGTTAATTTTACAAATTTGGATTTTTTCATCATTTTTAATCAATCAATCCATAAAAAGATTCTCGTTTTTGTTTTTAACATTGAAATAAATAAAATTATAATTTAATTATTAAAAAATAAAAAAGGCTAATTTTACAAAATTGGTATTTATGTAAAAAATGAGTTACTCTTTAAATTCAAAAATGGAAGAGGCTAATTTTAAAGATTTTTTTCATCATTTTTAATCAATCAATCCATAAAAAGATTCTCCTTTTTGTTTTTAACATTGCAATAAATAAAATTACAATTTAATTATTACAAAAAAAATATCATTTTTTAATCCAATACCACGAATTTATATATATTATTAAATGAAACTATTATCAGAAAATTCCTATAAAAAGACAAAATAAAATAATGAGAAAAATATATTTATTTTTTTATTAAAAAAATTCAAAATAAAAATAAGAGAGATTTATGAATCATTTTCCAAGTAAGTCTCAAGGAGCACTATGGTCCACGTTGGTGTGGTTGCCTTGTCCAAATTAATAGATAAAGCAACTTCGGAGAAGCTTCCTCCCCGGCCGGTTTTTCAAATCCTCATTTCTTCACATACCCTGAAGAAGAAGGAGAAGGATCATCCTTAACAACAACTCCAACAAAGCCAAGGACACGCAGAGGGAGGTGGGGCCACGTCTTTCTCTCTGATTTTTTGCGCCTCTTCTTGTGGATCCATACAAAAGAGCACACTTCAGATCAAATTATTTGGTCACAGGTAGCCAAAAAAATACCCACTTTATTAGCTTTCTGTTTTCTTACTGTTTCTGCTTGATTTTGGTTTGATCTGTTTTGGGTTGTGGTGTAGATTAGGTTTTGGATTCATATGATTCCATTTGTTGTTGGATAACTAGGTTTTTTATTGTGTTTTCAAGAAGTGGGTCAACTCAGTTTGGAATGTTGCATGTAGGTGTTGTATATTCGGTGTGGTTTTTCCATCTGGGTAACTGGTATTTACACTTGGAAGACGCGTTTTGTGCTGAAAAGGAGGTGGTTTTGCTTTGAAAAAGAGGTTTCTATTGATGCCCATGGGAAGCTAAGTCTATTGAAGAAGATGGATGCAGAATCTACCCAATGAATTGGTAGATCTTGTAGGAAAATGGGTTGTAGAAGAAGCCAATTAAATGAGGGTGGTGGTGGAATTCCCTTCAAGCAATGAGTACTGGAGAATTAATGACACCTGCCTGGTTCCAATAGAAATATAATTTCGCCAAGGTGGTGTCTAAGGGGATATTTTATCCTGTTTGACCTGGTTATTTATGGAGTAACCATCAAAGATCAACTTTATCCAGCCTTGTGGAGAAGGCAACTCCCTAAGACTAGTGCTAGTGAAGGCATGTCTACTCTTTTATAATGTGCTTCAATGGAATTCCTTTAGGCCTCTTGGTGATTGAAGAAGCCCATAAGGAAGCTGGCAAAACAGTAGTCCCCAAATAATATCCCCTTGGTTGGAGTTATCCTCAGGATTCTGGGGTCTTCCTCCAACTGAATTTTCCAAGTCAAAACCAAGCAAGTAGAAGCCCACATCACTTTGCTTCAATCATCCTGGTATTACCATAGCTAATTTCCTACAAAGATGAGATATTCCAAGGAGGGACCCAAAGATCTAGGATCAAACAGAAGTTGAATTTTTGTTTAGGATAAGTTATAGTTTTGGAACCAATTTGAGTTTGGTTGGATGTAGTTTGGCTCTTTAACAGGATGATTGGAATCTATACATGAGATTACATTATGGAGTACTTTGAGAATTTCAATTTTGAGGTCATGGTAATGCTACTTCGTCTTATTTGCATTGATCCCTAAAATGGAAAAATTATATTGTATAAGGAATTTAGACCCATTAGTTTGTTGATTAGCCTTTGTAAGAACATTGCTTAAGCAGTTTTTTACAGATTCTTATGAGACTATTTTCCACTTTTGAAGGGACTTATGTCTAGTAAACAGATGTCAGATGTGGTCTTAATAGCCATTGAAGCAGTTGAAGAGTGTGGTAGATTTAATAGGGAAGTTATTGTTCTCAAGTGGATATTGAGAAGGCTTGTGATCTCATTAGGGCCTTTTGTTCTAGAGAAGAAGATTTTGGATCCCTCGGGAGGAATTTGAAGAAGGGTACCAAAACTCTACAACTTTTTCTATCCTTGTCGATTGAGGAACTAAAGATTGGTGTGAATCTTAAGGAGGGCTGAGAAAAGGTGATCTTTTTTTGCTCCCTCCCTATTTGCTCCAATGCGTGATAATACTAGCTTCAATATTTTGATGTTATAGAGGGTAGTTGGCAAATGGAGAACAAAGGTTGCCACCCTGAGTTTCTTATGATGAATTTTTTTTCCTTCTAGTGATGTGAGTAAAATCTCTTCACTTCATTTTAGTTTTAAGTTGTTTGAAAGTCTTCCTAGGTGCTAAAGTTAATATCAACAAGAATTTTCCAACCTTGGCATAAATTTTATGTCAACAAGAGTTCTAATCATGGAATAAATTTTTAAAAGGGTGTGAGGTCAATGAATGGCCCATTAAGTATCTATACATTCTCGAGCTGGTAATTCCCAAGCTATTAGTTTCTAGAACCTTGTTTTAGATGGGGTTTCTAAGCATGTAAATGGTTGGAGAACTCCTAGTTTCCTCGTTGCTGCTCTCAACTTTATTTTCTTGACTTGGAAACACACCCTATACACCTTTTGTTGTTTCTGATTGTTGCTAGTGTTTCTTATGATTGAGAGAATCCAGCACAAAATTTTGTTTTTTGGGGTAGGTGAGGTTAGTAAATGTCATATTTTCATTGTGATGTCGCATGTAGCCTATGTTGGTCTAATTCTATAGGAGGGCCATACTAGGGTAGCGTGAGGAAAAAACCATGATTGGTATGTACTTGTGGAGGTTCCCTAGAGAGCATAGGTCTTGCCCTCTGGATCAAAAAATAAATATGGTCTTCACAATAATGGGTGAGATTCCAATGTCTCAGAAAAGTAAATTTCAGGGATACCAGGATTTTTCTTATCATATTGGACATATTGGACATATTGTTGGTGATGGATCTAGGAATTGTTTATAGGAGGGTGCCTTTCTTATGGTAAATAGAAGTATTTGTTAATAGGAGGATATGTGGTAGGAAGATACCCCTCAGGAAGATTCTTTCATCATGTTCTTTCAACCTTACAGGTTTCAAGAAGTTAATCTGGCCTCTCATGCTAATACTATGCTGTCATTTAAAATTCTTGAGGAATTTGAGTGATCAAGATCAATTGATGTACCTCCCTTCTCCGATAGTTACAGATGCCTACTTTTCTAATTCCCATTCTGTGAGATGTTGGTGCTCAGAAAGCTTTGTACAAACTTACACTTCCTTTCCAGGGATACTTAACTTCTTGTCTTTATTTGGAATAACTTGATTTGATAGGCCTAGGTGCCTCCCAAGATGGAGCTTTGCATTGTTTAGTTGCTTGCATGAGGATAAATACCAAAACCATGCTCCAATTTAAAGGCCAACAGAAGCTTTCCTCCCTGATGTGTGTAACTGTCAATCATCCCATGTACTGCCCTGTGCTTATCAAAAAAAAAAAGAAAAAAAAAAAAAAAGAAAAAGAAAATCCCATGCCTTACCCTATTTATTCCTTATGGAAGAGATTATTCTCCACATTAGGTGTTATGCGGTTATGCTTTTGGTAAAGGTAACATGGGTCAATGGGTTGGAGAAGAATGATATAATCTTCAGGGTAGGTTTTTACAGCAAAGGAGTTACAAGATAGTATGTCTTTCCTTGCATCACTTGGATAAACAGAGTTTTTGCAGCTATTCCCCTGTGTTTTATCATGTCTCACTCAGTTTATTTTTGTAGTTTGTGAACTTCTAGTTTGGTTATCCGGTGCATGTGGAGATCTCCTCAATTTGGAAACATTGATGACCATTCCTTTAGCAATCTGTGTCAATTTGGCATTTAGATAAATTTTCAGGGATCAACCAAATGTCATGAGTTTTTTCTTATCCTCTTTCAGCAGAGCTGTGCAATATAATCAAGGCAAAGATCCTTGCTTCCACAAAAGGCTAGCATCTTTCTTTTGTATTTTCATTTCCTAGTGGGGAAGATCCTTAATTGTTATTGATTGCATTTAATAGGGAAGCTTGGGTCTGCAGCACAATGTTCACCTATTTGAGGAGATCTCAGATCTTGCATAGTTTAACTTGGATGTCAGTGAATGAGTTAGGCAGATGGCTTGTCTGAGAAAGAGGCTATTTCTTTGAGATTTCTGTTAGGGGACTATTATCCTCCATGATGATAGTTTTCTTTATAAAGAAATTCGTTGTTGTTTTTCTTGCATGGACTCTTACATTTTTACAGATGATAAAATTTAGTTTCTTGTTAGAAAAGCGTAAAAAATAGATGGGTGTTACTATAAATTACAGGTGCTGATGTAGACTAATTTCTAGATATTACAAATGAATATGGGTCTGATTAACTAATGACTTCCTGCTATAAGGGCCTTGGTTTTTAACTTTGATTTGCTTCACTCTCACGAACTGGGATCTCTTCCTGCAATTTGGAAGTAAGAAAGTAGAAAAAGGGAAGTTTCTTTTCTTTTTGTTGTTGTTTTTGTTTTCTGATATCAATTTTTTTTTAACCTTATTTTTCATTTTATTTTTTTGAAAGACTTGCACACTAAAATGGTTTCTTGGTTTTTCCTTTTAGCTTTCCATCTTCTAAAGGAAGAATACATGTTTTAGAAGTCCCTCAAAAGAGTCTGAACAATGGATAATAGGAATCAGTGGACATTTATTGATCATTTTTATACATTCAACTTTTCCTGTTATATTCTAATCTTCACGAAGAGTATCAGTTGATGGAATAAAATTGGTGTTTGCAGGTCCATCTTGTTGTATAGGCAATCTTTAGAAAGTAGTCAATAAGTTTTCATGCTTGCTTGCATTGATTTATACTAGTATCTTGGTTGTTCAATGAGATTATTTATGCTTGCAGATGGGGTCCATTGAGGAGAAGATAGACCTTGAATCAGATGAGGAGATCCCTTTTAGCACATCACAAGGCACAAGAAAAGTTCATTCTTTTGACTTCGAGACATCTCATATTGGGTCTCATGCAGCTCTCTCCAACTCATGGATCTTTAAAAAAATGAGGACTGCTCCTCTAAGAAGTGTTTACATTGTCTTAATTAAAGCGAAGATAAATATGTTGCTACCTTTTGGTCCCTTAGCAATTTTGCTACATTATCTTACTGGAAAGCATGTAAGAATTGCAGCCCCTTTGATTGACATTTTCGCTTCACTTCAATTAAGCAGGGAAAAGTATATGAAAGCACTTGATTAGGAATCTTTGCATTCATTTCATTTTCTGTTGGAACCTGAATAATGACTTCATGCATAATGTATAGTTTCATGGCAAGTGGCATCTTGTTCAACCGTTATTTCTCCCAGCTCATTTTATTTCAAGCCTCAGCAAATATTTAATACCTTATTCGTTGCTGTAATTCTATTTTTGTGTTTTAGGGATGGGTCTTCTTCTTCAGCTTATTAGGTATTACCCCTTTAGCCGAGCGTTTGGGTTTTGCCACTGAGTGAGTGACTGCTTATTGAATTAGAATCTAGCATTCCATTCCTGTGGTTAATAAACTCTTTTCTCTCATTACATACTAAGACACTAGTTCACCTGTCACTTTTATGCAGGCAGCTTGCATTCTACACAGGCGCTACAGGTAGTTACTATTTCTACCTTACTAGTTATTGTTAAGTGACAATGAAAACTTGAGCATCTTATAGAGGCTAGATACAGAATTTTTGGGACCTGGAACTTTTGTAAATGTTCATGGCATGTGCTGTTACATGTGACTCTTTACTAATAAGGGAAGATTCAAATCTTACTAATTGATAGATTATTTTAGATATTGAATCTTCTCACTTTCATTATTAAAGTGGCTTCTGATGAGTTCATGGTTTTCAGCTCCAAAGACAGACTTTTTATACATTTCTTGTAAGGTTGAGCTTGTTGTACTTGTTCATACCTTAATTTGCCTTGAAAATTTTTAACAAGCGAACAAGAAGCTCAAAGTAATGCCTTTATTCAGCCTAATGTGCTGATGACTCTAAATGTGAGCTCAATTTATGGAATGGATGAAAATGCTACTGTAAGCACCTTTTTAGCACCTTTTTACCACCAGACATGGGAGCTGATGTGGCATAGCCATGCAATTCAAGCGGAAAACTTTTTCTCGCTCTCTTCATCTGTATCCGCAAGGAAATTTCTTGCTCTCCCTCTCTCTCTCTCTATTTGTCTCTTTTGTCTTGCCATCTCTTCAACAAACACATATCAAATCACCATTCCTCTTCCGCCAAAGATGGGGATGAGTATATGAATAGGGACAGGATGACAAGAGAGAAGAAAGAAAAAGAGAGGGAAGGACAGTGATGGAAAAGTAAAAAGAAGCAAGTATATTACCTACTGATGTGAGGGAGACTGAAAGAGAGAGATGTTGTTCACTTATATTATTGTGGTAGTGCTACATCAACTGTCGTGTTAGGTGGTAAAAGCATGGTTGAAGTGGGCCTTAGTGACGTACTAACATTTACCTTGATTTATGGAGTTGAAGAACAATTGAGACCTAATTTGCCTCTATTTTTCATATGAAGATGAGCTTATTGGTGATAGTGTGCCATTGATAAGACATTTTTTTCAAGGCTGTTCATTTGAAAAATTATTTAATTTTAAATGAGATGTTCATGCTCAAATCTATGGTTATTCATAAATTATGTCCTATATATACTTGTCACTGGATCTTAGATATATTTCAATTTCACAATGGCTATCAAGAGATAGTCCTTATCTTCCTTTGGTGATAATCAGTTTGTCAATCCAAATTTTTTGTATTGTTTCCTTTTATCTATCCTTTCCTGGATCTGTCTTCTGATATGAGGTGTTTATTTATTTATTTTTTCCCTTGGATCTGCAGTTGGGGGTCTTCTAAATGCTACCTTTGGCAATGCGACAGAAATGATAATTTCGATGTATGCATTGAAGCATGGGATGATAAGAGTTGTTCAGCAATCATTATTGGGCTCCATCTTGTCAAACATGCTTTTGGTTCTTGGATGCGCATTCTTCACTGGCGGGATAAAAAATCACACAAAAGTTCAGGAGTTCAATAAGGTAGATCATCATAACTTTTGTTGGTAAAGTGAACTCTGTCACATTTATATCATCCTGATGTGGTAAGGTTAACATCGAAATGGGATTCCCTTTGGACAGGCAGCTGCCTTGGTGAACTCAGGATTATTGCTTATGGCTGTTATGGGTTTAATGTTTCCAGCGGTGCTTCACTTCACACACACAGAGGTGCACTTTGGGAAATCAGAGTTAGCTCTTTCAAGATTTAGCAGCTGTATAATGCTTGTGGCATACGCCAGCTACCTTTTCTTTCAGCTTAAAAGTCAACCGAGTCTTTATAGTCCCATTGATGAGGTGAGTTCTCTTTGTTCAATCATATCAGAGGATCCATCATGTGCTTTCTGCTTTCACATGAACATTATAGATCAATTTATGACATCTCTTCTGTTAGCTATTTGGGGTTTTATGTTGTTTATTCCCTGACATTTTTCTTCTGGTAGTAATAACATATGTGGTATCTATGTATTAATGCTCATATTTTCCTACATGGATATGTTCACAAAACCTGTATATGATTTTTTTTTTTTCTTTTTTTGTCCCTGAAATTTTTTCTGAAGTAAGAGGAGAACTAATCCTGGAGGTGCTTTAAAGGTATGGATGCTAGTTTGCAGACAACGAACTGCAAGCACTAGAAAAAAAAGATTCATAAAAATCATCATCATCATAATAATAATAATAATAATAATTTATCTAGAGACAAAATATTATCAGAGAGGCTTATAGAACTTGGCCTAATCTAATAATTCTTGAGACAAAACATGTTATCAGAGACTTAGAGAACTTGGCCAACTCATTTGGAGTTTTGTGAAAGATTCTCCCAATTGATGGGAAGTAAAGGCTGTTGGTCCCATATATAATACATGTGATGCTCTAGAGAACATAAGCTTTTTTAGCAAACTGCCTTTGCACCAGAGGATCCATATAATACAAGCCAAAGAACATATCAAATGGCAAATTGGGAAACGTGATAGAAAATAAGAACTGAATTTGAAGGATACACTTTCTCAAGGAGCTAAATGTTGATGCTGATGGAGAGGCTGCAAAACTATGGAATTGAGA
This sequence comes from Vitis rotundifolia, assembly GCA_030254885.1. Taxonomy (NCBI): domain Eukaryota; kingdom Viridiplantae; phylum Streptophyta; class Magnoliopsida; order Vitales; family Vitaceae; genus Vitis; species Vitis rotundifolia. The sequence goes on along the minus strand of CM058159.1, from coordinate 20,081,113 downwards.
TATCAAATAAAGAGAGAAAAAAAAAAGAAAAAAAAAGAAGTGAGGATAGTAGAATACTGTGGGAAATTTTGATGAAACTTGGGAAATATTGCTAATCTCTATTTAGCCTATAATGTTTGGTGGTTGTAAAAGAGATGGGAGGGAGGGATAGACTTGATGAGGCCTAAGTCTTTCATAGGATTCATAAATCATGCCAAACAATAGGAACAATAGGTAAAGAGATGGCATTGGGGAGGAGAATATTTATGATAACACAAATGCTTTGAGATGATTGAAAATGAAGGTATTGAAAGTGAAGTCATTTGGATTACAGAATATTTTGAGGAAACATGAGTTTCATATGGTTCAAGGACGGAGGGGCAGAGTAAATTGCTGATAGTCTAATGATAATCATCTAGGTAACATAAGGCCGATTTGGAAGAACTAAATTGCTCTGACAGGGTTATTGATTTCCTGTTAATGAAAAATTGCAAGGAATATCTGTTCAATTCATGATGATGTAGAGGAGAGTTACAAATTCATCATTCTCAGGTGGAAGTTAGAGCTTGGCTGAGTATGGTTTTCTACAGATTGAGTTTGTTATACACAGAATCCAACCGTGAGTGCAAGGAGAAAGTGAATGAAATAGCATATCAAAATCTAGTTGCTGGTTTGATCCCTTGTCAGCCCATTTTACAGATTGAAGAAACCCTCAGTGATAGGCTTGAGTGCAGAGGCAAGGCCTGAATCAAAAAATGGATACAATAACTTTAGTTAATTCTAATGAGAAAACACTTGAGATCTGTAAGAAGGGTTCGATCTGAGTGGGGAAAACTCAGAGAGTTACCTTGGTGCTGAAGGCTCCCAGCATCTATACATTTGACCCGAGTTTCAAAGTGTTTCCAATCTTAGTCTATCTTTCCAATAGTGAAAGATGATGAATGCTGCAGAGTGGTAATAAATAAGATCTAGGTGGAGGTTTGAAAAGATGTGCTAAATATTAGAATTGAGAACACCAAAATTTGAAACGGTATTCAGAAATAAATTTCCACCTGCCAAATGTTGTACCATGTTCTAAGAGAAGGTGACGGTGGATGATGAAAAATGAAGCTTTCAATGTTAACAAAACAGTTTTATGGGTGTATAATGTGGTCCTGTGCTGCAAGGCAACTAAAATATTAACCTTTGTTGTTGCAGCTTCCTTTTTGATGGTGAAAATTGAAAATGTCCATCTTGTACTTGAATTTCAGCCCACTTTATGGTTCATGCCAGTGAGATGTTTTATTTTATCAACATATTTGATGTGAATCTTTAGAATGTGGTCACTCTCATCTACCTATCTTTCCTCTATGTGGGAAGATAGGATTAACAGTGGTTTTACAAATATTGAATTGAATTATTTGAGACATTTTTTCTAATAAATGTTCATATATTGCTGTCTATTTTGGTTTATATTTATTTCATAATCCCTACTTTTATTTTTTGTAATATAAATGTGTTTAGCAGTGTGCAAAATGATATAACACATGGTACAAAATATCTAGAAAATGATATGTTCTCTCTCTCTGTGGAGATAGGATTAACAGCAGTTTTATGAATACTGAAATCAATAATTTTCCTAGGAAGTGTTCATTTACTTCTGTCTAATTTTGTTTATATTTATTGCATAGTCTTTACCTTTATTTTTTAATATACATATATATATCTATATTACAAATTATATAAGATTTGGAAACTCTTTGCAACCATAGGATGCATCTCATATTACTAATCTTCCACCCTTGAAAATGTTCAGGACACAGAAAAAATTGAAGAAGATTCTGATGAAGATGTTCCAGAGCTAACTCAACGGGAAGCAATTGGCTGGCTTGCTATTCTCACTCTATGGGTGTCTGTACTCTCTGGATACCTTGTTGATGCTATAGAGGTAAAATCTATTTTGAGTTCTTGTTCATTGTGGTTACTGTCATGGTCTCTTTACATGAGCCTTTGGACCATTTTCATTTGCATTGGTTGGAGCAAAAATGAACGGATATGGGAGAGGTAACCAAATGACTGATATTAATCATCATGTAAAAAAAAAAGTATGCCTATCCTCCGACTTCAAAGTAAAAAAGTTCAAACTTTCTTCCTTCGTATATATAAGATTCATGAAGGATTCAGTTCAAATCCTTGCTTTTTGAGACCTTTCCAATATATCTCTGTCTGCTTCAACCTCCAAAGTAAAGGCAAGATAAGATATCCAATTGAAGATCTTAAATAGCTTCGGTAAGTTTCATGCAATTTTCTTAAGGGAAATCGATTAGAACTTATATACTGTGACAGTGTTGGCTGGCTTGGCCTTTGACTGAAGTATGGGTAGCTTGAACCCTGCCCTAACTTCACATTGGGCCTGAAGCGTGGGCCCTGATTAACCCAGCATAAATTAGCCTTGTCTTAGCCTGCCAGCATTCCAAGCTTAAAAGATTTGCTTCAGAGCATGTCATCTCAAAGTTCAGAGTGCTGCTAGTTGATTTTCAATGGCTACCTCAGCTCTCAATTGAATGCTTCCATGAAATTTTTGGGCAACCTTTGCTCTTTGCATATGTTTTTGAGTCTAGTGGTATTCTTTTGGATATATTTGTTTATTGTGCTTTCCTTTGACATTAATTTATGTTCTGGAGGTAGAAAGGCTATTGGTTGTGAACAGTTGACAAATCAATTTTTTTCTGGTTTCTTTTCAGGGAGCATCTGAGTCATTAAACATGCCAGTGGCTTTTATTAGTGTCATTCTGCTTCCAATTGTAGGCAATGCTGCTGAGCATGCCAGTGCAATTATGTTTGCCATAAAGAACAAGCTTGTGAGTGCTTAGAAGAATGCAAATGGTTGGTTTTTTTGCTTATGTTAATTCTGCTGATTGACCTACTTTCTTCTATAGGACATCACAATTGGAGTTGCAATTGGTTCATCTACACAAATATCAATGTTTGTAGTAAGTCTTCAAAATCATCTCCAGAATGTTGTCATCAACTTTTTAAATCTGAAAGGCCATTTAGAACTCTTTACCATTTTTTTTTTCCATTTGGTTTTTGTAATAATGTTTTTTTCCCATGATGGTGTTCATTTTTTAATTTGATGTTGCTAAGTAGGGGTGATTGAGATCAGTTCTATGATAAATATATAGCATGGTGTTTTTCTTATTAGTTAATATTGAGAGGCTTAAGAATCTTGTGCTGTTGATGATTGCAGATTCCCTTCTGTGTGGTTGTTGGTTGGGTTATGGGACAACCAATGGACTTGAATTTTCAACTCTTTGAGACTGCCACTCTCTTTATCGCGGTGCTAGTAGTGGCATTTATGCTGCAGGTTTGTTATCAAGTTCCTCATTTCACTTTTAGTTTTGGTTTTGGTCAATCACAGATATGGACACATATCTCATTAATTTTGTCTAGGTCTTGTGTATCATATGCATTATGGCAGTGCATTTTTCATATTTCTTTTGTTTATCTTTTGCTATTAAAAAGGAAATCACTATCACATTTAGGACTAGTTCATGAATGTGTTTTACCATCTCATTTATAGCATCATCACTAGCAACAGTCTGGTGTACCATTTTGTCATTTGAGGTAGTCTTAATAGGTTTATCAGTAAACTAGTGTATTCAATTAATCATTCAGAAATTGATGCCTAATTAGCCTAATTGTGAGATCCTCTCCAAGCCTAGTAGGAACACAACAATCCATATTGAAAGGGTCCTCCTGGGAAAGTTTTCAGACCGTCAATTCATCTAGAGGTTTCTAGGTTATCCAATATGATGGATAAATCTTCATTCCGGTCACGATCCATTTCAAGGTTTTACACATTTATAACCTGAAAAAGAATGAAGCAAAATAGAGTTGCTAGGTCCTAATTCAATGTGAAGGAAAGATCCATATCTCATGATGCCTGTGAGATTTTTTGGAATGCAAATAGGCTGCTGGGATATTGCTAGCAACTCTGCATTTCATGATGAGATAAGAGCATGTTGAAGTTGATTGGTGCTTTATCAAGGACTAGTTGATGAGTACATCTTGCTAACAAGCATCCTTCTGGATCTAATTTAATTATGTTAGTTTTCTTTTTGTTGGACCTTCCTGTCAACAGATTGAGATGTACATAGAGCTGTATCTTCCTAATTGATTTATTTTCCATGTATAAATTATTTCTTTTTTACCTGCTGAATTTATTAATTTTGGCTTTGTATTTGCAGGAAGGGACATCAAACTATTTTAAAGGTTTGATGCTTATTCTATGCTATCTCATAGTTGCAGCCAGCTTTTTTGTACATGTTGACCCTACAAAGGGTAAGTTTGACTGAACTTTATTTCAATTAAAAAACAGACCTTTACATCGTTAATGATATTGTCTAAATTTCATTTCTACAATTGCTCCTGTCTTGAAAGGTTTTATCATTTATACTTTTTTCACTTTCCATCTCGTGTGGTCCTGTGTGCAAGTATTTCAAGCACTAGATCCAACTGTTTGCACACAGCCCAAACATTTCATGAATTTGTATTTTCTTAGAATCCCACTTACTAAAATACCCCATGCTGAATTTCAGTTTGGTAGAATTTGATAGGTATTGATCGTGATTCTTCTATATTGAGTGCAAAATGGGTTAAAGAGAGCAGCTGCTCTCTACCTTCATCCTCCTAATTTCTTATCTATTCTCTTGCACAATACTTCCCCTACAACAGGTGATTGGTAAGAGCCTAGCTTGTTCTAACTATAGAATCACAAAAATGCTCATTGAGCACGTCCCCTCTAGTTGGGAGAAGATGTCCATGCACAATTTGCATCGTAAAATTGAGATCTGGATATCTTTTGTGACAACACTTCTGAATTTAGCCAATTTGTGTTGTGGGAATACAAGCCTCTCTTTGTAGCTTTTGATGAAATGTCCATGTCTATGTCCAGCTCGAATGGTACAAAGGTTACTGCTTTCATGGTGTAAAATGATGGTACTGTATCATCTTGCAATCCTTGTGTATGAAAGGTTAACTCCAGAAGTATTGAGTTAAGCAGCACAGCTCATCTATGCCGTAGACCGTAGACCTATACTCTTTGTCTGTCTAGACTTTGTAACAAATGCTTGCCTCTTACTCCTTGAAGGAGGTCAAGTTTACATCAAAAGATAGCTGGAAAACTAACTTAGAATGAGACTATGTAATCATTCTGGCCCTGTGCAGATTAAAGAAAGTCTCTACTCTTAATTCCATGTATAGATTGCAAACCCACCCTACTTAGGGGATTTTAGATATCTCCAGATCCTGCGAGCTACCTCAAGATTTTAGTAGTTCTAGGACAAATTTGCAGTTGAAACTCAGTGCATAAGCTATATCAACATGACTGATAAATAAATATAAGTATCAGTGGTTCTAGGTTAGTACGAAATTGCAGTTGAAACTCGGTGCATAAGCTATATCAACATGCCTCATAAATTAATAGATATGTCATAAGTATAAGAGCTGACCAAGATTACGAAGAGTCTAATCTAATTCTTGATTATTGATAAGTAAACCACCCCACCCCCTTCTTTTTTATGTGGAACTGAACCCGGTACCCCCCATCCCACAGAACCCACACAAAACCTAGTCAACGTCACTATGCATCAAGGTCTCTAACCATTTTGATTATCCAAGAGATGCTTCTAATTGGTAGGAGCATTGGTTGGACTAAGTACAACGAGCAACTTTGAATTTAATATGCCTCGTATATTCTCATAATCAATCTGTTTTCTTCTACTGGTCCTTTCAGATATCGTCCAAAACCCTATGATGAAAATTACAGTTGGTTAGAAAGTGAAACATCTGTCATTAATGTTGGTTAAATACAATTGTCATATTTAACACAACCATATCTGGCTTTGCAACTGTTAGTTACATGCATTGAAATGGCCATGTACAAGTTCATGGTAATCGATATTTTTGCATATCCTAACATAATCAATGCAAATTCATTTCTCCCAGCCATGTTCGCTAAATCCCAGAATGATCCTAGAACCACTTCAAGTATACCCCATCATGGCATATCCTGACTAGTTTTGGTTTTTAACAGATAATGATTAAACACCTGAGGATCTATCTAGCATTGCGAGCTCCAAAAAGTCCACAGCTTTCATACGCAGGAAAGGCAGACATGGCAGGTGTGTACATGAACCAGTTCCTTTATTTTTCATCCAAACAAGCTCACACCCTCGTCATGTTCCATTTCCCAGGTTGTGTCATCATTCATATGCTTTATATTCTCCGCCTAACAACAAGGTTAACTCTTTTTTGTACTCCTAAACCGTTTTCACAACCACGATGAACTGGGCATGTAATCGTTTCTTGTTTTTTCTTCTATTCTCATTCTTTATCTCTACGATTCCCCACAAAACAGCTCTCCACCCTGTACCTGTTCATAAACCTTGATACTCTCGTTCATTTTTTTCTTTTTTTATGTAAACCTTGTGCCTGCATGCATGCAGGCAGGCATGCAGCATGATGGTTTCAGATTGAGAAATGAGAAGGGGCATTTGGGCAAAATATGGATGCCCCATATGTATTCAGTTCTTCGGATCAATTGTCAAATAATGACACTTATCCATGTTATAGTAGAGGGAAATATGGAGAGCTCTGGGGAAATTTGTAAGATTTTATAAGTGGGGTGTCATATTGTATTTTATATTTGATCATATTTTATATGACTTCCTCTCTTCTGAATATCTACTGACAGAATAGGATTTCCAGCACATCAGTATCTGTACGAGTAGTTTGGTGGTGTTTTTAAAAAATATTTTTAAAAATTTTAAAAATAAGTAGTGTTGAAAAATCATTTATAGTGTTTTTTTGAAGAAATATTTGATAAGTGATTCTTCTGACGAAAATATTTCACTATTTCACTAAAAACACTTCGAGTACAAATCCTGTCAAACAAGCTCTTAAGCCATGATTTATATCTTAGGGCCGGTAACTATTATAGAAAATAGTTTTTGTAGAATCTGTTTTGAAATTAAGTTGTTTTTTTAGAATAAATCTGAGCTGTTTGTAATTTTTATATTTTAATTTTATGGTTTTTGGCTTTGAGAGTTTTTTGCAGCAACAATTAGAACCAATAGAGTATTTTAAAGCTTTCTCATATTTAAGTTTTTAAATAAAATTTTGGAGAACTATTTTTGAAATTGATGCCAAACAAGCCTGAAGCCTCCATTTGGGTGTCTCTAAGTTGGATTTTGTTATGGAAATTATGAAAGAAAATTGAATATAATGGAATTATTAGGAATGTATGGAAGATTTTTCAATTTCTAAAAATAAAAATAAAAATTTGTATTTAAAAATTTTATAGTGTTACTTCGCTATAGTTCGCTGGAGATGGTTTGGTGAAAAATTGAATCGTTTTCAAAGAACAATTAGAGTTTTAGGGTTTGTTTCATAGTTTCGAAAGTAGTTTTGAGAATAATTTTTAAAAATTATTTTTTAATGTTTTGTAAAATAAAAGCTTATTTAAAATTTTAAAATGTTTTTATCCTGTTTTTAATATTTTAAAATGTGTTTTGTCTAATAATTTATTTTTAATTATTGGTATAAGTATTTTTTAAAATAACCGTTACAAAGTAACTGAAAATAGTAGAAAATAAATAAAAAATATTTTTTGAAAATATCCTATGTTTTGTTTTTAAAAATAAAAAACAAAAAACATTATTTTTTATTATAAAACGTATTTTGTGGTTTTTTGGTGAAAAATGGAATCGTTTTCAAAGAACAATTAGAGTTTTAGGGTTTGTTTCATAATTTCGAAAGTAGTTTTAAAAACAATTTTTGAGAATAATTTTTAAAAATTATCTTTTAATGTTTTGTAAAATAAAAGCTTATTTTAAATTTTAAAATGTTTTTATCATGTTTTTAATATTTTAAAATATGTTTTCAAAATAATTTTTGTCTAATAATTTATTTTTAATTATTGGTATAAGTATTTTTTAAAATAACCGTTAGAAAGTTACTGAAAATAGTAGAAAATAAATCAAAAATGTTTTTTGAAAATATCCTATGTTTTGTTTTTAAAAATAGAAAATAAAAAACATTTTTATTTATTTATTATGAAACATATTTTGTGGTTTTGTTTTAAAAAATAGAAAACTATTCTAAAAAACAAGTGCCAAATAGGTCTTTATGTGTTGTCTAGAACATGGTGAATGAAAAGATTAAAAAATGTTTCATTTTTATTTTATTCTCTTTCCATTATCTAACATCTAAATATGATTTTTTTAAAAAAAAAATTAAATGTGTTTTTTCTTTTAATTTTTTTAGAAAAATTCTTAGGTAAATAAATTATAAATCAAGACATGATAAATAGGATTTTTTAAATTTTAAAAATAATTTGAGATTGAAGAAAATGATTTAATTAATACAAGAAAGTTACTCATCGGAATTAATCTTGAATGATTTTTTTTGCTTTCTTGTTTTATCATAATTATACTTTAAAAATAAAAAATAAAAAATTGTAAGGCAAATGGAATATTCTATGAGATGGATTCTTTGATGAATCTAATGACTTTTAAAATTAATTAGAAATTTAAATACTAATCCAATAAATACTAGAAATTCATGAACACAAACTTATCTAAAATGATTTTTGTTGTTTTAGGTATATATTAAGTATGTTAATTTTTTTAAAAAAAATGGAATAAAAAAACTAATTAAATTATTATTAGAAATTCTCATTTGAAAATCAGTTTACAATGGCTTTGCTATGACTTCTTTGTCTATAATTATATTTTTATGAATTTTTTTATTAGAAAAAATTCATGAACACAAACTTATCTAAAATGATTTTTGTTGTTTTAGGTATATATTAAGTATGTTAATTTTTAAAAAATGGAATAAAAAAACTAATCAAATTACTATTAGAAATTCTCATATGAAAATCAGTTTACAATGGCTTTGCTATGACTTCTTTGTATATAATTATATTTTTATGAATTTTTTTATTAGGCAAGTGAACTTTGCATTGAGTGAGATTTAATATATTAGATTTGATAATACTACTATAATAAGGTGCCTTGTCATCTAATTCTTTCCGATCTTATCATCAAAATTCATTTCAAATTGTATGATTAACCTCTGGACTAGAATAGTTATTGTTATAGCCTTATCATAAGGGAAAAAAAGAAAAAGCAAGATAGTTCTGATTTGGGATTTGGTTTGAATATAAAAATGATCTCCTTTAAGGGCATGATAGTCATTTTACACATCAAACCCGAAAACTCAAAGCACAAATGACTCAAATAATCATCTTGTAACTAAAAGATTACCAATTACTTAATTCTTATTCAGAATAGTAAAACATATTATAATCGTCACAACTTCAAAAAAAAAAATAACACATCAACCAATGTGCTATTTTCCAAACTACTTCAAACTTAATTAATTCAAATTATAATTAAATTTTAACAATGTTCAAAAATAAAAATTTAAAATAAAAATCCTAATAAGGACTAATTTCACCCTAACCATCACTCTTTGCCTGAACTAAAAATATTTGAAGAAAATTGTCAAGAGAAGAAAATAAGCCTAAAACCTAATAAGGAATATTATCATAGTGTCATGAATTAAACATTTTTAATTATGATCACAAATAGGAGATAGAATGTATAATTCTTTTCACAACAAATTTTGAGTTTAAACATGCAAAAGCATTCAAAACTTTTTAACCAAAGATTTTCATATTTATGTAAATGACAATTTCATATTAAATTCAAATCAAATGCATTCAAAATATTTTTACGCTAATTATAAAATCACAAATGGTGTCCAATTAGGTGAGACTTTATAAATGGGTGACTAACATCAAATTTATCCTTATAAGGTGAACGAAAATAAACACTACTAGTAACCTCTAACCAAACCCCTAAGGGGGTGTTTGGTACACGGGAATAGGGAGTGAGAATAGACATCTCATTCATTTTCTTCCTTATTCCTATGTTTGGATAAATGTTAAGAAGACAGAAATGGAATAAAAAATGATTCAAGCAGAAATCAAATCCAACTTATAAGTCGGATTTGAATTCATCAAAAGTAGGTGGTATTCTGATTCATTGAACCATTTGATAATATAAAATAACCTAAATTTACTATTTTATCCTCTTATCTCATTCTTCAAGCCCGATGCTTTTATTTTCTTTGCAAATCTAGAAACTTATTCACCATCCACTTCTTTGCAACAAGTAATTCTCCCAAACTGAATCAATCAAACCTTCCACGACATTTAGAACAAAATTTTCAATTTCTAATTTCTAGGGTTTTGAATGTTCATTTTGATTGTTGGATCCATGATTCATCATTGTTCGTTGCAACTAGGTTCTGAAAACTCCCTTCTACATCTCCGATCAGGTTTACCTTCTTCTCTCTTTCTTCTTCTACTTCTTTATCTGTCTTTCTTCTTCTCTATAAATTGATTGTTTTTTTTATTTATTGATTTGTGTTTGGAATCTTGAAGTTTTTTTTTTACAAACTTAAGGGGTGTTTGGTTCAATTGTGTTTGCTTGAATTGTCATATTTGTTTTTTCTTTTCTTTGATTTTTCTTGTTTCATTCTTTTCTTAAGTTCTTTAAATCATAGAGCATCTTTGATCCAATGGATCACAAGTGTTTGATTTGGGAATTTGGGTATGCAAGAGTTTTGTGGGTCTGTCGTGTGAAATTTTTTAGGCTTCATCCTTGTTATACCTGTTATGGGATTTTTTTCAATGCTTTTTCTCTCATTGTGAGTCAATGACTAGGAGAGTCTTTGGGTGTTCCTCTCAGTTTGGATTGGAAACTGGATTTTTGGATTCACAAGAGTATTGACCTTTCTAGAGGCTTGTAATGCTCCTTCCATTGGAAGCTTATTTCCATAAACCAAGTAGCTAACATGTTGGCCTAGCAAGAGCTTTTTCTTTGCACACTTCTGTTGGGAATTCCCTTCCTCCCTGAGGTTTGGCAGCATCATTTGGGCTATATGTTAGGTGTTTTGTGGATATATTTCTGCTACACATATGGTTGTCCTTTTCTCCTATCTTCCTTTTTTTATTGGTTGAATGATAGCTTATCCTTGCTCAACCTATTCCCATCTTTATTTTTATTAATACATTTTCTCTGCTTTCTGTAAAAGAGGAACATCATAATGTTATATTTGTACTTATAATCGAACATACTATATTTCATCTAGCTTGAATTCTCAACATCTCAACCTCTCAACCTCAACCTAAGATTTAGTTTGGCCCTTCAGATTGCACCTGAGAAACATCTCTTAAAAATTACAACAAAACAGATAATTTTTATCATTCGATTCAAAACTAATTTTCACTGCTCTAATCCTTGATGGAATTATTCCATTTGGAATAACCCTAAAAATTGTCAACTCATGGTAGTTAAAATTTGTGGTAGTGTGGATCTTGTATTTGATGTTTTGATCAATTTGTAGTGTAGGGGTGTCTAGAGCTGTTTAACATATTCTGACCATGTACAAAAATGTCAACAGAACAGATGGTTATGTTCAGTAGATTAATTTAATTTTTGCTAGATTTCCCATGCAAGAGTATTGTAATGATAAATTTTTCCTATTTGTATGTGCCCTACTTGCACTAGAAGGATATTGCTATAGCATCACATCCTTACCTTGAACCTAGCACCTTTTTATATTTAAATTAGTTTTTTGATTCTGTTAAGCTACTAACTTTCTTAAAAGGTATGAAAATTAGTATTAGTTTGGTACAAATGAATTTGCATATATTAATTTTTCTTTTCTTATAGAAAATTAATAATGAAGTCAAACATAGAATATTTAATCTTTTTTTTGTTCCTATTAAAAACACAAAATGCTTTTTTTTTCTTCCTTTATGATTAGGACTCTTGCACAGCCATGGACCTCATTGAGATGGAAAGAAGAGAACAACTTATCCTGATTCTATATATTATAGTGAACATACTTAATATGCTTACTGCACTTTGTACAGCTACAAGGAAATGTTATCAGAGGCAAACATTGATGGAAAGACCTGCAAATAGAGAATTTTTGCGAGTTGAAAATCTTAATTGATTGATTTATGAGAGTGATATAGCATGTATGGAGCAACTTAGGATGGATAGACATACTTTCACCACGTTATGTTCTATGCTTTGTACTATTGGTAAACTAAAGGATTCAAAATATATTGATGTAGAAGAAATAGTTGCATTATTCTTGCACATCATGTAAAGAATCGAGTTATAAAATTTCGATTCTTAAGGTCTGGAGAAACTATTAGTAGACATTTCAATGCAGTATTGAATGCGATCATTCGCCTACAAGGAGTATTACTCAAAAAACCGGAACTAGTCTCTGAGAACTCCACAAATGAGAGATGGAAATGGTTTAAGGTATATAAAATATAAATTAAGTTTATATAGGTTTAATTAATTCATATTATAGCAATACTAATGCTTTTATTTAAATAGAATTGTCTAGGAGCTTTAGATGAAACTTACATTAGAGTGAATGTACTTGAGAGAGACAAGCCTAGATATCGAACAAGGAAGAATGAAATTGCAACAAATGTCTTAGGAGTTTGCTCTCAAGACATGCAGTTTATTTATGTATTGCCAGGTTGGGGGGGATCGATCTCTGATTCTCAAGTGCTTTGAGATGCAGTTAGTAGGAGAAATGGACTGACAATTCCACATGGTAAATATGTGGTTTTTAGAAACAATTGATTTCTTTTTAATATATGATATATTTTTTAAAATATGTTTTTGGAATATTCATTTTAGGTTATTACTATCTTGTTGATGCTGGCTATACAAATGGAAAAGGGTTTCTTGCCCCATATAGAGGGCAAAGATATCATCTCAATGATTGGAGAGAGGGACACATGCCAACAACCCATGAAGAGTTTTTCAACATGAAGCATTCTACAACAAGAAATGTTATCGAAAGATGTTTTGGTTTGCTTAAACTATGTTGGGCTATACTTAGGAGCCCTTGTTTCTATCCAATAAAGACACAATGCAAAATCATTCTTGCTTGTTGTCTTCTTCATAATCTCATAAAAAGAGAGATGCTTGTGGACCCATTGGAACAAGAGTTGGATGTGCAAGACCACCAAGTTGTAGGTGAACCAATAACTATAATTGAACCATCGGATCAATGGAGCGCTTGACAAAGAAATTTAGCAATTCAAATGTTTAATGAATGAAGGACATTATAGTATGTTGTTTATTTTAGGAGAAAAATTATGTTTGATGTTTTAGACTTATCATTTGCAAATTTTGAATGGTTTGTATGGATTATTATATGATGAATTAGTTTGAATTGAATTTGATGATGTTTTTCTATTGTTAAATTTGAGATATAGTTAGGCATTTGTTTATTATAATTGTCTTTATATTATATTTGTTCTTAAAATATAGTTATATAATTTGATATTTTTGAAACATAGGACGGATTCTACATCAAGTGGTCAAATAAGAGGGCGTGGAAGAAATAAACGAGTGTGGACTCCTAATGAGGATGAAAAATTGGTTGAGTGTCTTGTTGAGTTGTGTGTTTCAGGGAAGGTAAAATATGATAATGGGTTTAAACCAGGAGCATTTTTACAAGTGGAGAAGATGTTAGAGGAAAAGCTTCCAAACAACGGACTTAAAGCAAGTCCACATATTGAATCGTGTCTGAAGAATTTTTTTAAAAATTCAATGCTATAATGGATATGTTAACCCATGGTAGCAGGTTTTCTTGGGACAATGCAAAGAAAATGGTTTTATGTGATCAAGATGTATTTGAAGGTTGGGTCAAGGTAAATATATTGACAATACTTCCTATCTTGTATTTTTATTCCACAACATCTTGTTAATTTGTTTGATACATTGGTATATTATTTTGCTTTCAATATATTATGTATTTTATATGAGTTATATTTTAATGCATGATAAATTCTTTCTTTTTTAGTATCTACCATTGACGCTTTTAGGAAAATAATTAGGAGTAATAGTTGGAAGTGATCATAAAAATTCAAATAGACCCTATTCTATAATTCATTTCATCAAAGGAAAGAAGTGATATATATTCTTAATCATTTATCTTGTCTTCAAACCAATGTGGCATGAGATTAATATTTATTTAAGTTAGTAACTTTTATTTTAAAGATGCTAATTATTTTTTGTATATTTTACAAGGGCATAAAGATGCTTATGGTTTGAGACTCAAACCATTTCTACATTTTGATGATCTAAGTCTTGTTTTTTATAAAGATCGTGCTAATGGAAAAGGAGCAATGTCAGCTGCTGATATTTTAGAGGAGTTGGATCAAGGTGAAGCAAGCAATGACATTGGAGTTGATGACTTAGAAGCCGAAGCCGATGCCTCTCGTAGTAATACAGTTGCATCCACTCCAAGTAGAATGGAACGTTCATCACAATCTCGTAGGAAAATAGCAAAGAATGATGACACAACTTTAATTAATGTGATGACAAGAACATGCAATGCATTAGAGAGTCTTGTTGGTAACTTCAACCAACAGACGGAAAGGGAAAATAGAGTGATTGTTGAATTGGAAAAACTTCATAATCTTAATAGGTTGGACATATTGAAGTTAAGTCAAATTATTATGAATGACCCGATGAAAGTCAAACTTTTGTTCAATTTAGATGAAGATCTCAAGGTTGAATGGGTGAAACAACTTCTTCAAACCCCATGAATCTCCATGTTGCATCCTTGTTGATTTATTGTCTTTAGGTTGGATTTTGTTTCATCAATTTCCTATGAACTTTTTATTGATTTGTTGGCTTAATTTTGGAGGATATACTAGTTTTGGATTTTAGTAGATATGGTACTTATGTTGAGAACTAGAATGAAGTTTGTGTTTTTTATTTTTTATTTTTGCAAATAAGAAATAAGTATTTGGTAGCTTTGACAATTTATATGTTCTTATATTTTTTTTCTCCTTTTTTTTTTCTTTGTAAAATATAATTCTATAGCTTTTTTTGCATGACAAATTATTTAAAATTTTGATAAAAGAAAAAACTAATATTTAAAATTTTTTAAGTTATGGATTTTATTGGATATGATACTTGTTGAAAATTAGAATGAAATTTGAATTCTTTTATTTCCTCTTTCGGAAATAGGAAAAACATTTGCTAACTTTGAGAATTTAAATATTATAAAATATATATATATATATATATATATATATATATATATATATATATTTTTTTTTTTTGGTAAAATATAATTTCATGACTACTTAAGCATGACAAATTATTCAAATTTTGAATAAAAATAATAATTGAATATTTGTACATTAGGGTTATATGATTTTTTTATAGTTAATTTTTTATTTATTGAGTATATATTATTTTTTAGTCTTATTATTTAATAACAAAAAAACTCTCAAAATTTATATATTTATTTATTTTTTAAAATTATTTTAAATTATATGTAAGGATATTATTGTAAATTTATTTCTTTTTCATTTCCATTCCTATTATTATTAAACATTGGAATGGAAACAAATAATCATTTCAATCTTGCATTCCTAAGTTCATCCAAATGCTAGCAATGGAATCATCAAATTCATTTCTATCCACTAAGAAATAGGAATGGAAACAAAATATTCATTTCCATTCCCTATTCCATACCAAACACCCCCTAAAGGTTAGGGTTTAAAGGAATTACATTCCCTATCAAGAAATATAATAAATGTTAAAAATTATATCTTATTGATTAGGACTAAAAAATGTCAATAATTGTATCTTGTTTGACTAGGGTCAAACAAACCAAAGTCAAATATTTTGTTTTATTTATTTCAAACTTATAAAAACATAGAGCCTGTTTGGTAGAGTTTTTAAAAACAATTTTCTGTTTTTAAAAACATAAAACAAGTTTTAAAAATTCATAACATTGATCAGTTATTATTCTCTATTTCTAGTTTTTGAAAATAAAGTGAAATAGAGAACAACTTTTAGAGAACAATCAAAAGTTATTTTTATCGATTTTTAAAAATAATTGAAAAATACATACATTCTATTATTTCTCTTCAACATAGAATTATTATTTTTCAATTTTTTTTCGCTAGGCAAATTAACTCCAAATTAAACAAAACTTAATGCGTTGGATTTATTAATAAGTCTATTAATTTTTAAAAATAATTTAAAACTTAAATAATAAACTCATTAATACCAAATATTTATTCATATAATAAAATATCTTTTTTCTAACATATAATAAAATAGTATATTTTCTACTAAAAATATAATTTATGATTTTATTATAATATTACTATTTATGTTTTACTAAAAACTATATATATATATATATATATATATTTATTTATAATTACAAAATTATTTTCATTTTCAATAAGACTTCAATTAAATTAATTAATTAATATTATATAAATTCAATTTAAAATATTTTTACAAAATCAAAATAATTTTTTTTTTAAAAAAAAAGAATTTATCCGAACAAGTCTTTTTGTTTTTTAACTTTTAAAATCCTTTTATAATAATAACTTACCAAACATCCTTAGTTTTATAAAACATTAAAAAACATTTTTTGAGTCTTTAACTTTAAAAAAGTTTCTAAAAAAGGCATAAGAAAGAAATCATGATCAAATAAAAAATTTTAAAAAATTAATTAAAGTCATTAATTGACTTGTATTAAAAATGAATATTAAAATTATTTTTATCTTAAAGAAATTTTTGTTTCACTACAATAAAAAAAATTGTTTCATTATTAAAAAAAATATATTTATCTTTAACTCATATATAATTGTGGATTCAATTTTTATTTTTTAATAAGACTTAACTTGAATTTGATTTCACATTATTATAAATTTTTTATAAAATAAAACCATACAAATTCTTTCATCCAAACAAATTTCTTGTTTTTTGTTTAAAATTTTTTTTTTTAAAGCATCTTGCCAAACACTCTAGTTTTTTAAAAATTCTAAAAAACTGTTTTTTGTTCTCTATTTTGAAAACAAGTTTTAAAAGAAAATTTTAAAAAACACCACCAAACGGGCCCATAATATCTTCATATTTTCTGTTATAAACAAAATATATATATATATTCTAACAAATTTTTCATATAAAATATATTTGATCGAAACAAAATAACATTTTACATAATTCAAAATAACATATAAAAATAAAATATTTTCTTTTAGGAAACTTGTATTAACTTCTCTTACCTCAAAAACATTCAAAATCCTTGAAGAATTTACTGTTGAAGAAATTAATCCTCACCTAAAATAACATAAAAATCAATTATTATTATTGACTAATTCTCTAAAATTATGGATTGACATTCCTAAAAATTTTATGTATTAATATTTTATACCCGAATTACCAACATGAAATTAAAGCTCTTTCCCAAATTTGATTTCTAGGAATATACTAATTTGATTTGGTTAAACTAAAATTTTATTTCATTTCTTATAACTTAAAACTAAATATTATTATTACAATTATTTTTATTTTTAATCAATTTCAATTTGATTAATTAATTTTCTAAATTTTTTATTTATGTAAAATTCTTATCCCCAAAGTATATTTTTTTTTTAGAATCTTCCATTTTTGCTTATTTGCTTAAAGTAGATTTCTTCAAAAAAAAAAAAAAAAACTTATTCATTTTATTTAAACAAATTTATTTTCTTATTATTATTATTATTATTTTAATATTATGTTATCTTTTTAAAAAATTTTAAAACCACAATCATCACATCTTTCTTCCATTTCTTTCTCATTTTCTTTCTTTTCTTTTCTTCACACAACACTCTGTAAGGAATATATGATCGCTTTAAGATCTTACTCATAGGTCAAAATCATTGTTGACTTTGGCACAAGCTCAATATTTTCACAAGATTGAGAGACAATATAATATAGCAGCTTGGTGAGGTTGTGACTACTAGATAGTCATGTATCATAACTCAACGTAAGTTATGTCAAATGTGTAACCATATACACTAATGCACTCACGATGAGAAACTCATTCTATGCCCAAGACTAGTCATCCTTAAGGTAGTGTACTATCTCTAATAGGTTGCTTGAGTTCATGAATTGACTTTAAATAAATCATCTACTTGTAAGGAACCCATGACTTGAATCTTTCATGCAATTCTTAATGTACCAAAATTATGTATAATACAAGAGATGTGGGTCAAAGTGCTCATAAGGCACAATGCATGGAATGAGGATAGATTAAATTGAAATTGAAACTTTATTAATAAATAATGAACTCTAAATTTGTTACATCATATCACATTTTTAAGGGTTCTATCCTAACAATGGTTTTCTCATAGCCGAAACCAAGTTTCTAATTATAACACTTCATTACAAGCCTAAAACTTATATGTTTCAACCTTTCCATCTACTCCTTTCTTCCCTTGTAAAACCACTTGTATCCTATGGGTTTTATTCCTTCAAGTGCTTCTACAAGCTTCCAAACTTAATTAGAATACATAGATTCTAACTCTGCCTCTATAGCCTTTTACTAAAAATGTGCATTCACATCACTCATTTCTTCATCATAATCTATAGAATCAAGCTTATGTTCCTCTAGAATGGCCTCAAAGGAGTCTCTCAAATATATAAATTGGTTTGATTGTGTAACAACCTTTCCACTATGATAAGACACCAATGTACTCGAAATAGGAATGGTTGGTATTAGACTCATAGTTTTTTGTGTTATTGTGGGAGTCTCATCTAGTACTTTTAAATTGAGCTCACTCTTAGGTGGCGTTTGTTTTTTTGGCTTAATTTTAAATAGAACTTATTTTTAACTTAATATTAAATAATGCTTAATAGTATTAAGTATTAAGTTGTTTGTTTTTTTAATATTTTATTTCTATTATTTATTAAGCTGATTGTTTTTTTATATACTAAAAACCAATATCTTAATATTTTAATGTATTACAAAAAAATATAATTTAACGTATTTCTAAAAAGTTCAAAATAATAAAATTGTTATAATAAATAATTTATCATTATCATTCTTACAAAAAATAATTAGTATATTTATTTTTTATATAATTAAAATAAAATATTTAAACTTAATAATATAAAAAATAATGGATTGATAAAACCTAAATCAAATTAAAGAAAAAACATAACAATTCAAGTACATATTTTCAAATATCTGAAAACATCACATTTTATGCTAATATTTAAACAATGCATTTCTTACAATGGTAAAAAGCTAAAAATGACAAGTTAACTAAACACTTGAAAGAGTTCATTTGCGATTTGGTCTCGGAATTGTTGAATGAATTCTTGATCAGATGTTGCAAAAAAAACTACTTGTAGTGGAGTTTTGATTTTGATTTGCATTGTCACTTTCCAATTCCACTTCATTGTCATATTCAGAAAATAATCTAGCTGCAACTAAGATTTGTCGAAGAAAATTATGAATGGAGAAGCATGCCATGACAATTTTTGTTTGAGTAGTAAACGAATAAGGTGCCATTCTCTTTAATATTGGGAAACGCGCCTTAACAACACCAAAAGCACGTTCAATGAAATTTCTTAATCTTACATGGCATTGGTTGAATATTTCCTCTTTTCCTACAACTTTACCACCACTACAAAAATCACTCAACTAATAGCGCACATTACGATATGGTGCCATAAAATCTCGAGTGTGTGTGTATGTTGCATCTACTAAATAATATTTTTTTGAAAAAAAAAAAAAAGAAGAAAGGTTTGAGTTGATTATTATAATGAATAAATACAAATTATATTAAATAAAATGAAAATAAAATATTTGCCTGATGGGGGCATTGGAAAATTATGTTGCGGGTTACGGATAGTTTCTGTCAAGACTCTTGAATCATGAGCTGTTCCTTCCCATCCAACAACAACAAACCTAAATATCATGTCAAAATCACAAACTGTCATAACATTCTAAAAACATTCTCCTCTTCCACGACTTCTATAAGGTATTTGTTGATTAGTGGGAATGCATGCATGGATAAGAGTTCCATCAATTGCATCAACAACATCCTACATGGTAATAATTCTTTAAAATATAAATAATTATTTTTATATGAGAATAATACAAATATGATATGAATAATTAGAAATAAAAAATAATATACCTTAAAAATTTGTCTTAGCCGACGATTGGAGATACCATTTGAACTATCATTGAATGATGGAGGAGTAATCATCTCCATGGCCACTAAAACCTCATGGAAGTATTTGTGAATTGTTTGACTTGAGTGTTGGAATCTATTCTTAATCAATCGATTCCGAAGGTTATGACTAATAGTCATAAGAAACATGGCCATTTTCTCTTCAACATTCAAGTGTTTATTGTCAACAAGCCATCATTTTTCTCGAAACATGTGACATAGAGAAATAAATCCATGTTTTTCCATCTGCATTAGTTCATAACATGTGCTAGATGAACCATCTAAAAGCTCTTGAATGAAAAGTGAACCTATAAATGATGAAGTAGAGACTCGTTCCTTATTAATGGATGAGTCACTTAATAATTTGAGCAACAACACAACCAATCTTTTTTTTAAAACTCTTGTCACTTCTAACTTTGTATCTTCATCTTCACTTGATGATGATGAACTTGAACTATTTGAGTGATGTGAAGGATTCTCCATAAGAATATCTATTATAAAAAAAAAACAATAGTTATGAAATAAAAGCATAACAATATAATCAAATAGTTATAACAATGTATGAGTAACAAATATCTAAAATAAATATCCATAAAATGTAGAGAGAAAGTCTTATAATTGGAAAAGTTTAAATGTATCAAATATCCAAAACAAACAAACCAAATGTACCAAATTAAAATCATCATATAAGTCATATACTCTATGCATTCCACAAATCTAAAACAAATATTTGAAAAGTTATTTTCGTAAGCTTTGAATCCATCTCATTCGCTCTTCATCCCTTTCCATCTCCATCCACATCTATCTGTACTATTTTTTCTTGCAAAATGCATTAATTGCTACATAGTATAATGGATCCTCATAAGTCAAGAGTCTCTTCAAAATCTTCATGCATTCTTTGACTGAGGGTCCTTCAAAATTCTCCAACACATTCATTATTCTATTCATTTATTCTTGAGTTTGCTTTTTCTTTCCTTTCTTTTATTTTTTTTTAGAACCTTCTGCTTCATCATTAGTATTTCTTGGCAAATCCTCATCTTCTTCTAAACTAATTGAAGTTTCGCTAGGCATAGATGTAGAATGTGTTGATGATTCCTCAGCCGCAGAAGTTATCACTCCTCCAGAGCTCCAATTTTTAGACCCAGTAGCTAACACTCCTCCAAACAATGCCTCTAATTCTTCCACATTTATTAATGGTTTAAAACGGAATTGTTTAGCTTCTGGATATTTCTATTTTACAAGAGAAACAAAAAATTAGTCATGTATACATATATAAGACAATTATTTTTAAAATTCACTCAAATCCATAAAAAAAACTACCTGTAGATATTCTTCCCATTTTTTAGCTGGCCAATCAAAAGTTTTGGTTACAGAGTTGTAACCATGTCCTGTCATAGTCATCATTTTACTCCAAATGAGATATTGTCTTTTTATGTAATCCCACCCATTCTTAAGTTGTTTTGAACTATAACATTTTCCAAGTAACTTCTCCAACTCTTCAGCAATTCGAGGCCAAGCACTAGACTTTAAACCTTCACCTAATCTAAAGCCTTTGTTTGCCTCTTGAAGACAAAGATCAATAAAGTGCTTTCTTTGGATGGGGTCAGTCCAATTTGCCCTACTAATCTCAACATTTTGACTCATTACTGTACAAAAAACCAACCAACATTAATGATTACTTTTCAATTTTCAATTAGAGACAATAAATATATAATTTGGATGATGGAAGAATAGACAACAAATATCAATCCATTCACATGTAAACATTCTATGTAGAGAATGAATTCATCTAGCACAAGAAACATTAAAACCCAAATTATGCCGAGAATGATTTCATCTTATAATGATGGATTCTCATATGTTGAAGTTGCCAACTTTCTGTTTAGTCATTAGTTCAGACACACATGTTAGCATACAATTGCTGTAGATTGTTAATGTTACTCCAAATCATGAACTAGAAAGCACACAACATTGCAACCAATTACCAACAGATCCAACAGCACTCCAAGATTGATGAATGAAGGAGTAAATAGTGACACATAGAATAAGGCAAAAAATTAACATATCTCCAAAAGCAAGCCAATAAAAATTCCTTGAAGCTATTTACATAGGATCCATATATAAATTATTGTAGTTTAGTTTAAAAAGTAAGGAACCTTTGCCAAATTTATCTTTAGATTGCATAAGAATCTCCCAACAACTTACTTCATTTTCTAAATCCCATCTATCATACAAAAAGCATCTCCATACCTTCTGGAACGGAAATGAAGGAACTACACGATGAGACTAGACCACTTCAAATAGTAGAAACTATAAGAATCCTTATTCTACAAAATTTGCCAGTTTAAACCACCAAGAAAGAAAAAAAGGAATACCTGAGCTTTTTGATTTCATAAATAATAGAAAAACAATAAGATATTGCAGAAAAAATGTTATTGCTATCAGCAAGGTGAGAAGGTAATTAGAAGCATCTCCTGATGTATGCTTTCTGCAGTTCATCTTTCCAAAAACTGTTAGAATTATATTTTTTATCTTATTTCCTAAAATTGCCTTAAGATAGATAAACAATTTATAATAGCATAAGAAAAGTGGGAAAATGCTAGCTGTGACCTACTAAATTTACACCCAAAAACCTTGCCAATTTTGAAGCACCTCCATAAGCTACATTTCTGACATTGAAAGAGAATGCATCCCCGGAGAATCTAACCAAATAGACATCAAAAACTTACCACATGATATGTGAAACCAATAGCAAAGAAATTCTCATATGAATGGCCATATCAATTGCTATAGTATCTCAACAAGAAATTTATCCTATTATTTGGACTATAATCATCCAAATAGAAATAAGGCTACCTACAAACAAGAAATTTAAAATTTCAAGAAAATTCAAAGGTGATGTTGTGTTCTCCCACCATTTTTACTTTCTAAAAATTCACAATTGAGAATATAGCCACTGCAAAAAATGGACGTTGTCATCACTGACAAGAGCAAAAAGTTGGAACCACATCAATCCATTGAATCATCCAAGTGATCCCATCCTATCTGTTATGTGATG
Organism: Vitis rotundifolia; assembly: GCA_030254885.1. Lineage (NCBI taxonomy): Eukaryota > Viridiplantae > Streptophyta > Magnoliopsida > Vitales > Vitaceae > Vitis > Vitis rotundifolia. Next base: position 20,057,936 of record CM058159.1, on the reverse strand, counting down.
ACTCTCATCTGCTGCAATAGGCTAATTCTTAAGGATGGATTTATGCCTCTGAATATAATGTAAAAGAAACTAGATAGAATTCAATTTCCAGAGGACTTTTGAGAATTACAAACAAGCAAATTAACTAAAAAGGCCTAAAATTCAACACTAGTGCCCCATTAAGACAACAATGTGGACAAGTCAAGCAAGCAAAGTACAAAGGAATAAGGATGAAAATGGCACCAGATGAAAGGTAGGGAATATCCCAAGAATAATGGTTGAAAAGCTTCAAAGGAAAAGTCCCAACAGAAAAATGGGAGAAAGCACAAGAATAAATGAATTGCATCATCTCCAAATTTTTTTGTTTTACAACGTGAAAAATCAATATAGACAAATACATTCATGATTCATCTACAAAAATCACAATGCCTGTACAAAATCTGCATAGACCAAATAAAAATACCATCAAGAAGTCCCCAAAGATTACAGATTCCGTAATGATTTTCAATGGAATAAAAGGACATCCAGTATGCTGAATAAAAGGCATTTTGTGTGCTGAAATACAAAAATCATGGATACCCATCACAAAAAACATGGCATAGCCGTATAGTTACTGATTCAACCAAAATCCAGATATTTTATGGTCATCAAAGGAACAGAGAAGGATGTTACACCTGATTTGGTCTCATTGAGACAAAAAACCCAAAAACCCGATACCCACATTCTTTGTAATCTCAAACAAAATCAATAGCCTAGAAATCTTTTCTTAAAAATGAACTCAAACAAAAGAAACACCCACACAACTCCTCTAACAGAGCCTAGAAATCCTAAAATTATCTTAGGACTTGCAACACGTGAACTCAAAAACCCTAAACAGAGCAGTTGCATATGTGAACTAGAATAGAGAATGAGAGTTTTAAAGAGAGAAGTACTAGGAAATGAGACTCGACTGCTTTATTAAAATCCTAAAACCTAAAATAAATTTGGGTTGAAGGTTACCTTCGATCAAATCAACAATGTCGAATGAAAGTGGAGTGTCTTTCCAACTGTGTAGTCTCGAATGGAGAGCGATGGAGGGGGAGAATGAAGAAATTACCACTTTGAGAATGACATGAGGGTTGAGGATGCCGGTTGCAGAAAGCTACAAGGGATGGGTGGGCTAGGGTCGGGCGTTGGGTTGAAAATCGTATTTGGGGAGGTTTCAAAAGCTAGCTTTTTCTATTTAGAAAAAACCAAATATTTTGGCTTTTTCCATTTAGCCAAAAATTTTAAAAATTCAGTAATAATTCATTAAAATTTTAAAAAACAAACGCCACCTTAGTCTTAATACTCATCATATAGTCATCTTCCATAAATTTGTCATTTATACTCACAAACACCTTCTGATCAATGTGATTGTAAAAGTCATAATCCTTAGTTCCTTTTGGATACCCAACCAATTGACAAACATCTAATCTTGGTTTCAACTTATCTACTTTTGGTTTCAACACAAGTGTTGGACAACCCCATTGGCGAACATGGTGTAAACTAGGTTTATGTTTTGTCCACATCTCCATAGGAGTCAAAGATCTTGATTTAGATGAGACTAGATTAAGAAGGCATATTACAATTTCTAAGGCATATCCCCAAAAAGATATAAGAAGTGCTGAAAAAATCATCATGGATCTCACCATATTCAATAGAGTTCAATTTATTCTTTTCACTACATTTCTTTATGGAGTTCTAGGAGTAGTTAACAGTGATACAATCTTATGCGTCTTAAGGAAAAAATTAAACTCACTTGATATGTATTCTCCACCCTAATCAAATTGAAGTATCTTGATGTGTTCACCTAATTGGTTCTCTAATTCCGCCTTAAAAATTCCTTGAACATATCCAAGGCAAAGGATTTCCAATGCATAAGATAAACATAACCATACTTAGAGTAATCATTAGTAAAAGTGATGAAATACTCATATCCTCCATGTGCTTGAATATTAAAAGTTCCACACACATCAGTATGTCATAACTTGGGACATTATTTTGCTCTAACTCTTTTAGAAGTAAAGGGCTTCTTACTCATTATATATATAGGATTTGCAAATTGGAAGGTCTTTTAAAACTAATGAATGCAATGTTTCAAACTTAACTAATTTTTAGATCCTATTTAGATTAGTCGTAGATGCCATAGATATGTTTAATTAGTGCTAGGTACTTTCCTTTTTAGTAAGACATGATGAGTTTCAACAACATACAATATCGAAACAGGAGTGATATGAAAAGGATTGTCAACCAATGGACCTGAGCAAATAAACGAATCATTCCTTCTAATAAAAATAGTTTTATTGAAATAAATTGAATACTCTTATTTATTTAAACTAGAAAAGGAAATCAAGTTCTTTCTAGACTCAACTACATAAAGACAGTTCTTGAGTTCTAGATTTTTATTATTTTCTAAAAACTAGGGTAACATCTCCTACTGGTTGCATAACAATTCTCCTAACAAATGCTAGAGCTAGGTGTATCTCTCCCTTATTCAACCTTCTCCTTAGTTGAGACCCTTGTAAAGAATTACACATATGGTTAGTGACCTCAAAATCTATCCACCATGAATTGGTGGAATCTACCACTAAACATCATTCAACTAAAAGTGAAAGGATATACCTTTTTTTTTTCTTCAGGTAGTCAGAGCATTCCTCTAAGTTGTCCATATTTATTTGTTATAACATCCTTAGTCAATATCAATAAGGGTAAATATATCAATACAATAGTTTAGAATAAATTTTAAGTGAATTTTAGCAAACAACCTTAACATTTAAAGTAAAAATTAAATGATAAATTTTAATAAGTGAAAGGGTGTTTGGTAAATCAACTTAATGACTTAATATAACTTAATAATTTAATTTAAGTTATTAATTGAAGAAGTATGTTTAGTAAAATAACTTAATATCACAATATAAAAGTTAAAAATAACTTTAAGTATTGAATCAAAATAATTAACTTATTCTTAATTTCAAATGTTTTTGCCTCATTTGCCCACATCTAATAAGAGTATATGTTATAACTATGACTCTACATCCATGACTTGTTTTTTATATTAAATATTTTGAGGTTTTGTTATGTATCTAGAATACTTTAACCATGGGTGTTTAATAAATAAATTTATTATTTAAGATTAATAAAAATTAGTTAATATCAATGAGTATAAAAATTAGTTAAAAATAACGAGGGTAAATGTATCAATTTGATAATTTAAAATAAATTTTAAATTAATATTACATAATAACCTTAATACTTAAAGTAAAAATTAAATTATAAGTTTTAAGTCATTAACTAAAAAATAATTTAACTTAAAGTCAGCTTAAATTAAGTAATAAGTAAGTTTTACCAAACACCCCTTAGTGTCCATTTGGATACACTTCCCATTTCTTATTTTTAAAATTGAAAACTTATATATAAAAATAGAACATATTGTGCAAAAAAATTATAGATTTACCTTTGAAAAAACACTTTCATAAATTTTAAATTTTCATAAATCTTTTGTACCTCAATTTTTTTAAATAATTTTTAAAATCATTATTTTTTCAATAGAACCTTTGACAGTTCTTATATAGAAGTTACTGTTGAAAACATGAAGTGTATCCAAACAAGCACTTAAGTATAACTTAATTTAAAGTCATCTTAAGTTAGTAAGTATTAAATATTAAGCTTTACCAAATGTCATGTTGGTAGCATATTGTCATATGCTTTATAGAAAAATCCCATATTAGGGGTTTTTGGGTAAGAGCAATTTTGTGACATTAATGATGGAATTAAAAGAAAATTCTCATATTTGATTGGTTATTTTGGGTTAGAACAATTTTGTGAAATGGATGATGAAATTGGAATGATCATTTTACTTTTAAGTTTGTTTTGTTATGAGTTTGGTACTAACTTATTTTAACTTACAAGGCTTGTATAATGACACTTCTATAATAATATTTGTTATGAAAATCAATTAATATTTAGATATTAAAAACCAAGTAATTTTTAATAGCAATTATTTAGAGGGTGTTTAATAAATTAATTTAATGATTTCATATAACATAATAATTTAATTTAAATTATTAAATATATTAATAAAACATTTGGTAAAACTTAATACTTATGATTTTAAGAAAGTGTTTGGTACACCAGAATAGAGAATAGAAATAAATATTTTGTTTCTATTCTTATTTTTTTTGTAAATGAAAATGAATTTGGTGATTCCATTTTTAGTGTTTGGATGAACTTAGAAATTCAAGATTGGAATGATTATTTGTTTCCATTATAATATTTGGTAATAATATGAATAAGAATGAAAATAAATAAATTGACAATAATACCCTTATACATAGTTTAAAATAATTTTTTATTTTCATTTAAAAAAATAAATTTGAAAGTTTTATTTATTACTTAATAATAAGACTAAAAAAATAATCTTATTATGAGATGAAGATGTTTGATGAATGAAATGTAAGGGTAAAATAGTAATTTTAGACTGTTTTATATTTTCTTATGGGATGAATGAATAAGAATACCACATACTTGCAATGAAATTGGAATCTCAGTTATAAGTGAGATTTGACTTACCTTCATAAAATTTATTCAAACATGGGAATGAGGGAGGGAAGGAATGAGACATCTATATTCACTCTCATTCCCAAGTACCAAACACCCCTTAAGTTTAATCATTCTTAAATTATTAATTTAAAACTTTTTACTTATTTTTTATTTTTAAATATTGAAGTTATTTAGATTAACTTTATTTTTTTAAATAAAATTATCAAATTGAAATATTTACCTTTATTAAGATTAACTTATATTAGTAATCTTAAATAATAAATTTATTTGTTAAGCATCTATACTAAAAATATTGTAGATAAATAAAAAATGAGTTGTGAACATAGAGTCGATGATGTAAAAGATACTCTCACTAGATGTGGGCAAATTGGACCAAAGAGATAGGATTTAAGATAAATAAATTATTTTAATTTAATACTTAAAATTATTTTTAACTTCAAAACTTGACATTAAAGCATTTTATTAAACATGTTTTAATCTATTTAATGATTTAAATTAAGATTGTGTTTGACAGTAATTTTAGGAAGTATTTCTAACATTTCTAACACTTAAAATTTTGTATATTTCAAGTATTAAAATATTAGAAACTTTTTTTAAAATCACTATAAAAAACACTCTAAGCTATTAAGTCATACTAAGTTATTAAGATAAATCAATATTACAATTTAAAGTTTAAAATAACTTTAAATGTCTTAATATTACTTATGACTTATGACTTATGCATAATTTAACTTAAAGTCACCATAAGTTTTATTGATTATACTTTTAGCATCCCTTTAGTAGTGATTCTCAAAACCACTTCTAACATTTGAAATTTTTTATCAAAAGAGTTATTTCAAGTGCCTGAAAGATTAGAAATACTTCTGAAAATCGTGATCAAACGACCTCTTAATGTAAGATAAAGAATGATCTTAAAGTGATTTGTTGCGTTTACTAATTATAATGTTAATAAATTGTATATATTTTTTTTTTACATCTATTAAAAAATTATTTAAAATGTTAAAGATTTTGAAATTTTAAAATGTTAAAGAATAATTAATTTCAAAATATCATAGAATACATTTTAAAAATCATTTTCAAAAAATATAGTTTAAAAGGAGAATAAATTAGCCTTAGGATCTAACCTTTTTTTTTTTTTTTTTCGGGTAGTGAATTGACATCCTAACATCAAACCCACATAAAAATAGAATAATTTCACTTTCATTCTTATTTCTTTTGTGGTATGTACTTCTATTTAGAATATATTCCCAAACAAATGAGTCAAATCAAAAGGTAAAAGTTATTTAAATTTGAAGTATGAAAGGATAGGACTAGTTGAATATAATGAAAACTACTAGATTTCTCTCATCCCCCATATGTAACATTCTATGGTTAGCTTTTTGTCCTTTCTATTAAAGAAAAATGATTAAACTTTTGTTTCTTTCCTAAAAAGAAGAGAAATAAGGGGGAAAGGGTAGAAGGACCAACATGTAATAGAAAAGGATAAAAATGGAGATTTTGATAGACTTTATTTTTTTATTGTAATAATTTATATATAAAGTATAGTAACTTTTATAAGAACTATATTATATTCCAAAAAATTATTTTAAAATTTTTTAAAATTTAAAGTTTAAATATTTTTAAAATTTATTATCTTTTTAAGATAAAATTATTATATTTTATATAAGAATTACAAAAAGTAGAAAAATTATGCTATCAAGTTGGTTAAAAAATGTAATGTTAATATTTACACTTATTTATGAGATTTAAAAGAGGTGTTTTTTAAAATTAAAAAAAAAAAAAAGAAAAAAGAAACTACTTGAACTTTTTAATTAAAAATTATATATTTTGTAAAAGCTATAAAATGGTTTTATTCCAACTTACTTTTTTCTCTCTCTTTCCATCCTTAATTTATATTTGGCTCGTATAATTCATGAAAAAATGTGTTTTCATATACTCATATAAAAAAAATCACAAAATAGGAGTTCAAGTTTATAACATACAAATTTTAAACCATTATCTAAAAATAATTAGTATTTAAAGCAATTTTAGTCAAAGATGCTATCTTTGACCATTCAAGTATTATTTTTTAATGATATAAATACTACATTTGACTATTTTAAGTATTAACTTTGATTGATGACTACATGAACTTGAATTAATTTTAGGAGATTTTTATTTTACAATTATTTTTTATATAAGTGTGTGAAAACACTTTTTTTTTTTCCCCACAATTTATTAAAAAATAAAAAAAATTAATGATTTTCTCATGTTTAGTTTACATAAAACATGCGAAAAAAATAAAATATAATTAAAATTAATTAAAAGCTTACATATTTTGAAATGATTTTATTTTTATATAAAAAATAAAAACAAGTTAAACATTTGAATAAATAAGTAAAAGACATTTATTATTTTTAAATCTATTTTTTATTTTTTCTCGATGTTTTGTTTTCTTCCTATCGTACCTTCCCTCGATTTTTTTCAAAAACCAAATATTCCACTAATGAAACAAGCATAGGGTAGCATGCAATAATGAAAACATAAGAAAAATCAAGAGACCCCATCACAACATTCAACAATATCTTTCAAGGACAAAGGATCCAAAAAGGGAAAAAGAATATATGCAACTTTCCCCCTTTTTTTTTTTCATGTTACCTCTCTATGATCGTTTATATACATATTCATGCATTCAATTTATCAATCACATCAATAAAGATCATTGCCTTTACCTTCAAGATGATTCTCTCTATGAATTCTTTCTTTACATATTTATCCCCAAAACAATCATAAATCTTATTGTTCTTCTTTTATATTGCTTTTGATGATTCCATTTTTGTTAGCATTTTGTAATCCAATTGCATATAGAATAAGCTCATTTTGATGATTCTATTTCTTTAACGAGAATATTTGAATAGGAAAGTTCATTTGTTTATAAATCTACGAGAGACAAATTAAAAAAAAAAAAAAAAACACTCAAGTTCTATCATACTCTTCTAGTAGATCTTGTTTGATTGGCTTTTTTTTTTGTTTTTTTTTTTTTTTAAGCTAGATAACAAGTTCCATCCTTGTTTGAGTAATTTTATTAACAAAGTTTTTACCTTGATAAAAATCTTAAAACAAAATAAAAAATTGTATTGTATCTCAAGATTTTTTGAGCTAAAATGTAAAATCTTTTTCTTGGACTTGTTTGGCAACATTTTCAAAAATAATTCTAAACAACATAGAGTCAGTTTGACAGAGTTTTTTTTTATAAAAAAAATAAAAAACAATTTCTAAACATTCATAACTCTATTTGATTATTATTTTATGTTTTCCAATTTTTACAAACAAAGTGAAATAGAGAATAATTTTTAAAAAACAAGTAAAAATTGTTTTCACATGTTTAAAAAAACAATAGAAAAACACACTCTTATTTTTTAAAAATAACTCTTAAAAATTGTTCTTAGAAACAAATTTTTGCTAAAAAAACTCAAATATAAAAACAATTCTCATTTTATTTTCCATAAAATACCATGCATTTTGATACAATACAAAAAATTTCAAAATATTCTTCATATTTTTAATTATTTATCAAAACACTTTACAAAGAACACTTCCTTAAAAACTAACACACTTTTTAAACACATTTTCAAATACTTCTTTAGTAAAAGAAACTTATCACATACCCTTATGTTTTAAGTTAGAATTTTTTTCCAAATCTTTTACATATTGTAATAATGATATGGAGGAAAAATGAGAAGTTAAAAAGATTGGTTTAGTTCTATGAATTTTTCCTAGGCCAAGCCAACAATGAAATGATGACTTCTTGACTTAGAAAGGGGGTCACTCTAACATGATCTCAACTATTATTACATACCTTTTTTCACAAGCCTTTTGAATGGGGCAAAGGACACAAAAGAAACAGAAGAATGTTATAGAAGCTAATTATAAGGTTCACCAAACCTTAGCTTAAATTCAATGTTGTTTGATTGATTGACTGATTGATCACTTATGATTTTTGTATAGTTTTATGGAAACACAAGATCACCTATACAATCATCATACCAATTCAACACACATAATTTGGCAATCAAAATGAAAATATAGTAGACAAAACCTTCTAAGAAAATTGCAATATGGATATAAGGAGTATCTAGCCAATGTAGAAACCAAGAAAACCCAATTGATATCATTGATTGGTTGCCGAGAAAAAGACAAGAAAAGTGGAGGAATTAAAATTGTGATGCCAAAGGGGAAAATAAAAAGACAGCCTCAAGAGAAAATGATATAAATTAAGTTAACACCAAAAACATTCAGCAGCATCCTCACTTCTGAAGATAGTAGTAAACCTAAAACCAGACTAAAACGTATTAATTGACATTTTCTTCACATTTAAATATTCTCACATACCAAACAAGAGAGAAAGGAAAAAAAGAATCCAAGTTCTTTCCTTTGTGTCTCCCAATCAAACATTTGGAAGTGACCCATCTCACAGGGAAAGGAAAAGGTGAGGTGAAACCTACCCTATAGTCACATGGCCACATGTAAGATCTCCATTATTGCCATTTCATTCTATAAGGAGAGGAAAAAGCTTTTCCTCATTCTGCTCTATCCAGTCACCATTAACACCTTAAGATTCAGATTTGATTCTTCCACTGAATTGGAAAACAAATTCCCCACAAATGGAAAACCAAAACCAAATTCATTAAAGACATTTTCCCTTCCTTTAAGGTAAAACACTATCTAAAAACAACATACTTTGGTTCATAGTTTGATTGGTTTAAACTCAGAAAAGACCCAAAATTTCTCCCATTCTCCAAAAAAATCAAAACCCACATGAGAAAACATTCAGGAAATTCATTTTCCATCTTCCAAAAGTGGAAAACAGAATTCAATGAATCAATTACATGAGGAGATAGCATTGGGGAAAAGTTAAAGATTGGGGCAATCATGAAAGGGATAACATCCCCATTTTTTTTCCCTGTTGAAATAGTGTCCAAAAGATCCATTGCTTGTTTCATGGGTTTGGACAAATTTATCCAATTTTCCTAATAAAAACAGAAAAGTATATGAAAATTACAAAGAGAATTCAACTTTCATTTCCAAAAAGTGAAAATGAAAAAGATTGTGGAGAGGATATATAGAGGAAAAGGGAAGGAATGGGACAATCATGAAAGACATTTCCCCTTTTTCTTGTCTAGTAAAGGCTATCCAAAGAGAACATTGATTGGATGATTGCCTGATTGGTTTTAACTACATAATCAGACCAAATTTCTGCAACTTTTTCTTCCTAGAAAACAAAACCCATACAGGAATTACACAGAAATTCACTTTTTATTGCCAACAAGTGGGAAAAAAGAATCAATTTGTAGAGGAAAAGGGAAAGATGAGGACAATCATGAAAGACAATTTTCCTTGGTCCTGGTAAAACACCATCTGAAGACGACATTGATTCATAGGCTTGAATCAAAACCCCATATGAAAATCACAGAGAAAATTCGATTTCCATTTCCAAAATAGTTCAAAACTGGGGCAATCATGAAACACATAATTTCCTGTCTTTACTGGCAAATCGACATTAATTTCTTCACTGCTTCATTGGTTTCAACTCAGAGACAGACCCAAAATTTCCAACACTCCTAACAATTAATACCCATGAGAAAATGAAAAAGAAAATACAATTTCCATTGCCAAAATGTGGGGGGGAAAAGGGAAATCAATTAAATGAGGAGAAAATATAGAGGGAATACACTATTTTCCTTTGCTTTTCCTGGTAAAAGACTGTCGAAAGACAACATCGATTGATTAATTCCTTGATTGTTTGATTGGTTTGAATTCAGAAACAGGCCCAAATTTCCCAACTCTCCTTCCTAAAAATCAAAACCCCATATGACAACTACACATAAAATTCAAATTTCCATTTCCAAAAAGTGAGAAAAAAAAAATCAAGACGTCGAGGAATGCAGGCGTGGAGGAGGAAGAAGCTGGGGAGGATGATGAACCTGGCTTTGACTCTGTCCTCTTCTTCTCTGACTCTGAAGCACAAAAGGGTGCCGGAGAAGCTTCTCTGCCGACCACCGGACCGCCGGATCTCTCTGCAGACACCGTGATATGAAGTCCCTGAACTCCCTTGATGCAGTGGCTGGCGCCTCCGGCGGCTGCGACATACAGATTGCGCACATCAAACTCGCCCAATCCCCTTGCCGGCCGACAGCAAACGGGAAACGCCCTAAATAAAACTCCAAGATGCTAACACCGAGGCTCCAGATGTCGCCGGCGTAGCCGTCGTACCTTCCGTGGTTGAGATCGGTGTTGATCCGCTCCGGACTCATGTACGCGATCGTTCCCACCGATGAGTTACACGGATCCATGGTCTGAGCCAAGATCCGGCTCACACCGAAGTCGGCGATCTTCACTTGTCGCCTGGCGTTGATCAGGAGGTTCGAAGGTTTGATGTCGCGGTGTACGATTTTCCGGCGATGGAGGTAGTGGAGGCCGGAGAGGATCTGAAACGCGAGATCGGAGAGAGCGAGCTCGTCGGCGATGTGAGTCCCCTCAAGAGATCCACCGTCCATGTGCTCCAGCAACACCTGGATTTCGCCGGCGTGGTCGTACATGTCGTGGCACTTCACCACGTTGGGGTTATCCACATCTCTGAGGATCTCGATTTCTCGACAGATCTGGCGGAGCACGTCGTCGTCGTGGTTTCCGTAGATCACCTTCAAGGCGTACAACCTCCCCGTCGGCCTGTGGAGGACCTTGTACACGGTGCCACCGCTGCCGCTTCCGATTCTGTTGATTCTCTCCAGCTCCGAGAACGCTGGCGTCGCCGCCGCCGCCCCCCCGGAGGACAACGACGAAGCTGACGTCGGCGGAAGAGGAAGCGGCACGGCAAGGGAATGATCCCTCTGCGGGAGAGGAAGCGTGAGGTCGGGCCGCCGTCGAGGCCGACTACGGTTATTGGTGGCTGAGGAGGAGGCGGCGGCGGCGGGAGCTGGTTGATTCGGCTTCATGAGTGGACGACTGAGTTGGGTTTCTTTCCCTTTTCCTGTTTTCCTTTCTGGGGCTTGTTATATTTCTGTTTTGTAGGTGGGAGGGTATGCTTGATTAGCAAGAAACTAGAGAGAGAAAGGGTGGGATTTGTGGCTGTGGTTTCATGGGTACGAGGAAGAAGAGGGGGTTTTGGTGTTGGATGATTCTCTTGAGGAAATCATCCATGGAAAGACTCTTTCTAGAGAGAGAAAAAGAAGAGAGAAGGTTCTTGGAAGAAGAGAAAAATGGAAAGAACAGGGAACTGTCTGATTTGTGAAAAGAACTAGGGCTGGTGGAGGAGAGAGACACTCACCATTTTTATATGTTAATAATCATCATAAATCTACTCTAGATTGTAAATCATTTTTTTTTTTTTATGGCAAACCCAAAAATTAAAATTAAAAATAAAATCATAAGTAATTTTGTGTAATAATGGCTCCCCTTTTTATTATTATTACTATTTAATGATTAATCATAAATCATATCATAATTAGAATTACTCACCAAGCAAAAGCAAATCATAGATATGCCTTTACATAAAATAACAAATATTTTATGTTATCTATATATGATTTAAAGCGCATTCGGTTATGTTTTTCTTCGTGAAAATATCTTCTTGGAAGTGTTTTTATGGGAATCATTTATTAATTGTTTTTTTAAAAAAAAATCTTGTATTTTTAAAAATATTTCCAAATACATAGGGTTTATTTAGTAATTATTTTTAAAAATAAATTTTTAGAATAGTTTTTAAAAGCTGTTTTCTAATTTTTGTAATACAAAAATCTATTTAAAAACCTAAAATATTTTTAATATATTTTAAAAATAATCTTTATATCTAGTACTCAATTTTTAATTATTCTACATATTTATATGATTATTTTTTAAAATAGTCTTAAAAAAATAAATAAAAATAACTTAAAATAATTAAAAGATGTTTTTTGAAAATATTATATATTCTGTTTTTAAGAATGAAAAACAAAAAATAGCTTTTGATCATCAAACATGTGTTTTGTAATTTTTGTTCAATTCCCAAACATGACCTTAATTTTTTTCAAAATTACTTTTTAAACTAAAAGTGTTTCTTAAAATTATTGTTAAATAATATTGAAAAATTTAAAAATTTAGAAAAAAAAAAATTATTAGTGGAACTATAAAAAGATAAAAAATTAAAAGAATTATTTATATATTTTAAAATTTATTTTATTTATTTTTCTTGTAGATAAATATTAAATAATTAAAAAAATACAAAATTTAAATTATTTAAATTATATTTATTTTTTTTACCATTTTTATAATAAATTAAAAGTAAAAATGATTTTCTTAATATTTTTCTTTTCTTAGTATTTTTTTAAAAATAAAACATTACCTATTTATATAATTTTTTTTTATTAAAAAAAGAATTTTTTTTTTAGTTTCATAAAAAATTTATACCAAATGAAATGTATAATTCTAATTATAGGGTCAGATGTTTTTAATATTTTTAATTATTTTACAAATTAAATAAATTAAATCTTCTTTTAAATAATCAATTTTATTGAAAAGGGTATTTTGGACATTCAATCATCACTTTTCATGTCAAGATTTTTAATTAAAAGTCCAAAATATATTAAAAAGAACTTAATTATTAGGCTGAGGGAGAGGTTGCAATCAAAAGAGGAGTAATAAAAACCACTATCGACGCGCTTAGGAGAGAGTGGAAGACAACATCCAATAAAAAAGTAGTGGTCCCGCTTTAGTGAAGCTCACAAACGCAATTTTACACACGCGCTGAGTATCATGTGCTGCTCCGCTTACAGGCACTCCGCATCTCGTGTTCCGGACCCTCTGCCGGGGCTCCGGTTGGATTCTTTCCAGTGCATTCCGATGTATTTTAGCCTTTTACATAACTGTGGATCACTACTTGTACATTATGACTTTAACTTAGCCATTCCGGAGCTGACTCTTAATGTACAAGAGTCTATAGCACATGGTGCAGGAAAAGCAGGTGGTATAATATGCTTCTCCTGGAACTCGTTTTATGAGATCAATTGCTAGGGTTGGTAGGCGGATAATGTTTAATATATGAGCCAGCCAAAAAATTATAATAATAATAATAATAATAAATATAATTAAGATTGAAATTATTTTTCTATGATGTGATTTTTCTCTCTTAATTCATAATTTCAGTACTAGTAATTAAGATTTTTTTTTTTAAAGCAAAAACTATGTCTAACGTGACATAATAAAAATTATTTTTTATTGAATATTTTATTTTTAAAAAAAATAAATTTAATTTAATTTTTTTTCTAAAAATCATTTATTTGTAGAAAATACTCTCCAAACTAATTTTTGGAATCATGTTATTTTGAAATTTAATTATTCAAAATTTAAAACTAGAAATATTTTCTCATTTTAATTATTTTTCTTTTTTAATTTTCATTTCTTTCTTGCATAATAAAATTTAAGTATACCATTTTTATCTAAAAAAATAACAGCTAAAGAGAAAAAAAAAATAATTTGACATAAAATATAAATAGAAAATGAAATTTAATAAAAATTATTTAGAAATTTATGCATTTTAATTATATATATATATTAAAGAATAAAAAAAATTAAAATTTAGAAATTTAGAAATTATTTTTGTTACATTTGATTTTTCTTATAACTTTTTCTTTTTTTCTCTATTATATTTTTGTAATTCAAATAAAATCTTAGAGTGGGTATATGATTTAAAAATAGTTTTATATTTTTTAAAACAAGAAATTGTTTTTAAAATTTTTTAATGTTGTTTGGTTGTTGTTCTTTGAAAATAATTTTTAAAAATAAACTAAAATAATGAAAAAAAAAATAGAGAACAAATATAAGTTGTTTTCACAAGCTTTTTAAAACAAAATAAATATATGGAACTCGTTTGACGATGTTTTCTAAAACTTGTTTTTAAACACTGTTTTTTTTCTTGTTTTTAATTTAAAGAATAAAAACTAATTTTTAAAAATAATTTTCAGAAAACATGCTCAAACAAACCCCTATATTTTATTTGATAAATGTTTTAAAAAATATAAGAACAGCCTTTTAAAACTATGCTTAGTGTTTTTGTAAAACAAAAGTCTAATTGAGACTAAACATGGTTTTAACTTATTTTCTATATTTTTAAAAATATTTTTTTATTTGTAGTGTTTTATTTTTAATTATTCTTCATATTAATATAATCATTTTTAAAAAATAAATTTGTTTTCAAAAATAGTTATCATGGCATTAATATTTTCATTTTTTTTTTATTTATATATTATGGTCAAGAAAGAGAAATTGGATAAGGAATGAATGTGATCTATACTTGTGATGTGGCCAATTATCCTTGCAATAATACCACATTAATCCTAAAACCTAACTTTGACTAAAAATCTTTATTTTTTTTTCTCATAACTTGGTCCTCAAAGATGAATGGTCAATTCCATGTTGGTGTCAAATTGAAGTGCTTATAGTAAATTCAAATATAATTGACAAAAAGAAAAATGATATATGGTCATTTATTTATTTATTATTATTTTAATAATGATAAAAATATGGTTCTATTTTTCTTCTAGCTTAATAAGCTAGTGATTCTTTTTCAATAAAAAGAAGAAAATAGTGATTAAGAAATGAAAATTGTATAAATTAATTCAAAGAAAAAATTAAATAAAATAACTTTAAAAAACCAATTACTTGCTCGTTATATTGTCATTTAGTGTTGGTGAACCAACTTAATAATTAAAAGTGACCTAGTAATTTAATTTAAGTCATCAAGTAAATTAAGTATATTTGGTAAAATAACTTAATGATATGACTTAAAGTAAAAAATAACTTTAAATAATAAGTAAAAATTATTAACTTATTTTTAAGTTCACATCTTTATTTTATCTTTTTACCATTTTCTGTCATAATCACCTCCACGATCTTTTTATTATTCTACGACCTTCATTGTTATTCGACCTCTTTTACCCTAATTATAATTTATGATGATAAATATATCAATTTAATGATTTAGAATAAATTTTAAAATAATTTTATCAAACAATCTTAATGCTTAAAGTAAGAATTAAGTAATTTTAAGTCAACAAATTAAGTGTAATTTAACTTAAAATTAACTTAAATTATTAAGTAATAAATATTAAGTTTTACCAAATACCCTTCTTAATATGAAAATAAATATGTCAATTTGATGATTTAAAATATGTCAATAAAATACGATTGATTCTTCTAAAAATACTTTCATTAAAAATTTTCCACAAAAAAAAAATCATTAAAATACTTTAAGGCTATGTTTAGTTCCCATAAAATATAAAAAGAAAAGAAAATAAAAGGAAAATTGGAGGGAAATAAAAAATAAATAAAAATAAAAATAGATTTAAAATCAATAAATTATTTTTACATACTAATTTAAACTCATTTAACTTATTTTCAATTATTGGATACAAAAATTAAATAATTTGAAAGAATATATAGATTTTTAATTAATTTTAATCATATATTATTTTTCTAATAATTTTTCATAAGACAACAAAATATGAGAAAATAATTTTTTTTACCTTTCCTTAATACTTTTCGAGAACCACACATAAACTAAAAAAATTTCAAAGAAAAAAACCATTAAAATAATTTTAGCCTAAAAAGTCTTTTTTTAAAAAAAAAAAATATGGAGAAATAAACTATGGGTGACTCTTGGATGGTAGCGGAAGTATATCAATCCCTTCATACAAATAATTCTAATAATTCTAGAATTTGTCTACTTCCAAATGAAAAAGTCAAATCCTCTGTAGACATCAAGGAGATGTGTCATGTGATTTGTATCACATTTGGATTTTTCCTAAGTATGATGTGTACACATAGAGTTGACCTTTTTCTTAATTAATTTTTCATTTTTTTTTCTTCTTTTTTTCCTCAATGTTAACGTTATAGGGTGAAGTTTGAAGCATTCTTTGCCTTGGTCCATGAGGTCAACTCCTTTGAAATTAAACCATCTTCCTCGCTTCCTCTATGTTTCTTGGCTACTTCTAGGTTCCTTCATGTACAAGAAGTTGGTCTTGGTCTTCAAGCAACATTTCTTCTTAGCACCTTCCCTCTTCCTCTAGAGGAGAGCCTTTTTTGACTATTTGCATTAAATTTTGTTGGACCATATGTAATAATATTTTTATAAAGGAAAAAATTTAATATTTTTAATAATCAATTTAATTATAAAGAAAATTGTTATTTGTGAGGATTATATTTGGAGAATGTTTGATGGTAAAAAAATATAATTTTTTTTTTCAAAATACAAAAAATAAGTGCTTGTTTGAAAATTATTTAAGAACAGAAAACGGTTTTTTAACTTAATAAAAATAATTTTTGAAAAATTGTTTCAAAAATATATTATTTTTTATAGAATAGATTTAAGATTGTGTTTGATAATGATTTTAAAAAGTTTTTCTTGTATTTTTAATATTTAAAAGATAAAATTTTCAAGTATAGAAATGTTAAAAATATTTTCTAAAATTACTGCCAAATGAACTCTACGAACTTTTTGGTAGTGATTTTAGGAAACACTTTCAATATTTTTAATATTTGAAAAAATTTATTATTAAAGCGTTAGAAATATTAGAAACGTTTTCTAAAATTATTGTCAAACACACTTTAAGATGTTTTTTATAAAGTGTTTTGAGAAATAATTGAAAATAATTTAATTTTATGAAAAATAAAATATTTATGCAATATTTTTAGTTTGAAAAATATTATAAGAATGATCACTAGAAGGAGTCAAGGAGGTGGATTTTTTTTTTTTATATTTCTTTATGGTGGGGATGATTTTTTTTTGGAGTATATTTGATAGAAGGCAAAATTAATTTTGCTTTTTTTAGAATAAGAAAAATAAGGATGCATTAGATAAAAAATATGTTTTCTTCCATTAACCTAAGTGGGAATTTTTTATAAAAATATTTAAAAATATTACTAATAAAATAATTATGGAAACTACTTTCGACATAAGTATTTACAAATTAGCTCTTAATATAATAAATATTACAAATGATTTAGGTAAATAGATGATTGGGAGTCAAGACTAGTGAAATATTTTGACCATTTTGAATTAATTTTGTTTTTATTTTTTAGGAAGGTTGAATTCTCTAGAGTCCTTGTGTTTTGGTTCCATTTTGAATGGTGACTAGTTTGGTAGCTGTATTCAAAGATGATGAAGTTTGAATCCCTCAAGATTGTGCTTGTGATTTGGGTCTATTCTTAATAGTGACCAGCTTTAAAATGATAGCTCATCTACCCCATTTTGTGGTGTGTTTGCTGGGTTGTTGAGAGGCACAAAACCCAAATATTTGTTGTCTGCCTTTAGATAAACTTAAATACATAAATAAATAAGAATTTTTGTATTAATTATATATACTCTCAGTTGAGTACATGGGACAAGATTAATCAACTAAAAAGGTGGGTTTTATGATCTGCCTACCAAGAAAAGATCTCCAAGCCATCTCATCTTTGGTGCATGATTTTTTTTTTTTTTTTTAATTTTTTAACATATATATATATTTGTGTCAAAAGAATAAAATAATTGTCCATTAAAAAAAATTATTCTCACTTTTTTTTTCCTTCAAGAAAACACCACTTTGATGTGAGATGAATTTAAAAAAAAAATTTGATGGTTATTTTTGTTAAGGGAAAATAAAATCATATTTTATTCAAAAAAGACACATTGATGTGAAATAAAAAAAAAAATAATGTGATGGGTATTTTTTTTGTGGGAAATAAAATAATATTTTATTTTTTAAAAAAATTCCCAAATAGGAAAAAATGTATTTTTACATACTCATGTAAAAATAATTACGAAATAAAAACTCTCTAAAAATAATTCAAGTTCTATGCACTACGTAGGATGATTAAATATAGTACTTGAATGGTAAAAAATAATACATTTGACAAAAAATGTATGAAATACTAATTATTTTTAAATAACTGCATAAAATTTGTATTTTATAAATTCGATTTCCTGTTTTATGATTTTTTTTTTTTCATACGAGTGTATGCACACTTTTCCCCATATTATTATTATTATTATTATACCATTAATTGAAGTAGATATTAATGTGACATTTGTTTTATTAAATTTGAAGTCTAGATTTGAATTGATCTTAAATTAAATACAATTGATGGAAAATTGCTATTGAGACTTTAGATTTGAGATAAAACTTAAAATATTATAAGATAGAACTTAAAAAAAAAAAAAAATTATATACTAACACTTAAAATTAATTAAGACTTCAAGATGAAAAATAAATAGGCCCTAAGTACTAATTTGTACTATTACTTTTGAAAATCATAGAAAGTATATGATAAGGAAAAAGGGCCATAAAATTTGAAAATTTCTTGTAAGGATATGTAATGTGAAAGGACCACAATAACCCTAAAATTGTCTTAGAAAAAGGTTAGACTTCAAACAATTTTTTTTTTTTTTTTTAGTGAGAAAAAAATGTACACTACTCTCTCCTTTTTTAGAACTTCCCATAAAATGTATATCAAAACTATCTTTACTTCAAAACAATTTAAGGAAAAATGTGTGGGAGTGAAAATAGAGAGAAAAAGTAGAAGAAAGAAAAATGAAAAAAAAATAAAGAAAATGTAAAAATAGATTTAAAATTAACAAATTATTTATATATATATTACTTTAAACTTATTTTATTTATATTAACTTTATTAAATATTTGAAAATGTATAAATTTATAAAAATATTTTAATAATATTTGATTTTCTTTTATATTTTTTGCAGTAAAACTAAACATAAAAAAAAAAGTTTCTTTTCTTAACATTTTTTCTTAATACTTTCCTTCAATCAAATATAACATAAGGTCATGTTTGGTTAGTTGAATATAACACTGTATAAAATAAGAGAAATGATAACATATTATACTTTAGATATGATAAATAATTCCTCACTTATCTTGTTATATATTCAACCAAACATAAGATAAGATAAGTAGTGAGATATATTTTTCAAATTCTTTTTTTTTATATCACTTTTATATGATATATGTTAATGTTAAGGTAAGATATAGAATATAAATAACCATATCATAAATTTATTTTTTTTAATAGCACATATTAGAATGCAATATAATTTTTATTTTAAACAAATATCTGATATTGAAAAATAATATATATATTATTGTGGACCTACTTTTTTCACATGTATTCCCACTTGATAGCAAGACTCATTTTTTAGTGAAAATATATTATTGTGGATCTACATTTTTCATATTTGTTCCCACTTGACAGTGAGACTCTCTTTTTAGTGAAAATATATTATTGTGGATCCACATTTTTCACATGTGTTCCTATTTGATAGTGAGACTCGTTTTTTTTAGTGAAAATTTGATTTTTGTAAAAATTGAAGTCATTATTGAGTGAGAATACACATGAAAAATGCAGGTTCACAAAATAGCAACTTCACAGGGATCAAAGAGGATCAAGCTTGAACTTAAGTTGAGACAAATATGATGTTTGATTAGTTGATTACTGGATACCCTCTCTTTGTGGTTTTATATGCTTGAGTGTTGATTGCACATTGAGATATCTGATATAATTATCTATGATTTATACTTGGATATTATGTTCATTTGAGATATTGACATGTTGATTATATCGATTGGTTCTCTTACCTATCTTACATATTGACTCTTCTTGTTGTATATTTATCCTACTCACCTTAACATTTATATTCTCATTATTGTATATCCCATTCGTCTAAAAAAAAAAGAAAAAAAAAAGTATTGGTATGCATGTATATAGTATCCTTCTCCATTGAGTTTGTACATCCTTCTCCATTGAGGTTGTACATTGGTCATTGAGGGTTGCTTTATAAGTTGATTAGCACTCCTTTACCTCTCTATTCACTTTCCTTTACCCTCATTATTTCTCTTGTTCTTTCTCATTCATTTTGTTTCCTTGTTTTTTCCTTACATCGATACTTATTTCATTTTTTATACTTTCTTCACATCACTCTTACATATCTTGTTGATCATTTGACATTTCTTCATCTCATTATTCTTGCTAGTATATTCATATTAAACATAATGAGATTTTTTGTACATATTGCATTTTATACATGAGGGTATGAGATTTTATCATCGAGATTATTAAGCCTAGTTTCCTTTACAAATACATGGATAAATCATGCAAATCTCAATTTAATGGGATAAACTCCAACCCTTATGAGCTTCCTTCCATGATCATTAGAGGGTTTGGGATGTGGATTAATCATGGAAATCAATTGGGCACTAGTGGGGCCCAACAAATATGATACTCTCTTCTAATTATTGATGTCATTCTTGTTGAATAATGATTGATTTTGCTTTGCTCTATGACATACATGAGATTTGTATATTTGTTATTATACACTAATCTTGTTTCCCATGAAGTGCTTAGCTTGTTGCTCAGGTACACTTCTCTTTTCTCTTATTTGTCTGAATATTTTCTGATACATATCTTGGTTATAGTATATCATGATCATTACTTGGTATTCATTGATTTCCTGATTAGTGTATACCTATTATTAGGGCTTAGAGGGGTGCTATAACTTAAGCCAAACTCGATTGTTCACAAATCTATCTTTTCCTTTTAGTAGTTACAATCATGGTTTTTTTCTTATTTTATTTTCCCTTTAAAAATAAACCAAAATAATTAATGACTCTAATTTAAAAAAATCAAATTTTCACTAAAAAACGAGTCTCCCCATCGAGTGGGAATACATGTGAAAATTGTGAGCTCACTAGTTATTTTTATATATTGAATAAAAAAAATAAAAAAATTATTTATAAATTTTAAATATTTTAATCATGAATATTGTTAAACATAAGAAAATTTTCATATATTTTTTAATAGCCAATATTGGCATGTAACATAATTTTTATTTTAAACAAATATTGCATATTGAAAAATAATATATATTCGATTTCATTTTTTTATTTATTTACAAACTAAATATAAACATAACGTAAAATATCCAATTACATATATTCCTTTAGGGTTTCATATTTATTGGATATAATATTCAAGGATATCATATCGTATTGAAAATGATATCTTACTATTTGCATATCTTTTCCACTAGGATATGATATCAAATAGATATCTTATCTTATCCTATGAGTTTTAGCATTTATTAATTTACAAAATTATTCTACATGGCTTTAGATTGTAAAACAATTAAAATTTATATGAACAGAAAACAATTTACAAATTGTAACAATTGTTAAAAAAAATAAAAATTATGTTATGATATAACCTCTAGTTAGAATAAAATTAGAGAATGTGTGTATAGCTTGTAATTATGAAGTATTTGTTAATAGAAATTGTTTTCATAACTTCTGGTCATGAAAAATTTTCTATTTATCTTCTGTTTATTAGAAAATTAAAATATCAACAATTCAAGTTTCTAAAAAAATAGAAACATGCAAGATATATACAAAACATTAGTATTAAATCATGGTAAAATTAAACTCTAAAGTGTATTAAAAAACTAAAAATTAATTCTCCAAAATAATTAAATAAGATTATTATTTAGTTTTCTCCAACACCTCAACTTTTTTTAGAATTAAAATGGGAAACATGGAAATTCTCATTTTACATAACAATATCCATATTAATAGAAAATAAAAACAAAAATAGTATGACTTAATTATCATACAATCTTTTTTTTCCCTCCTAAACTTCATGTCTACATTGTTGATAACCACTTCTATTTCATCAAATTGAGATGCCTAGGCACGCATGTCCCCAATGAATGTATGGGTTAATGATTATGGACATGCAAATTTAATATGCTTGGAAAATAATTAGTTTACGGGGTGAGATATGTGTCAAAATTTTAGAATTTCATAATAGTTCATTTATATTATAATTAAAGTTAGTGAAACATGGATTTTTATTTAAATTTCCCAAATTTATTATTGAACTAGTTTTCAAATTATATTTGTCTAGTTCCTACTTGGATCAAATTCATTTTTTTTTTCCTATATACCTTAAATGAATTTTTGGCAAAATCTCACATTTTGTATAAGTTAAAAATAGTTGAAATGGTATAATAAAATGGGAAACAAATTTTTTTCATTTTTAATGGGTAAATGGTGAGGAGTTTATTGGAAACTGTCATGCATATGGAGGATTCTAAAATCTTTTAGAAGGATTGGGTGTTAGATAGCTATATTAGAAAGTAAAATAATATGTATTCATGAATATTGTTCATCTAATACTTAGATATAGGTTTGGAGGAGAGTTTGGGGAGATCGCAAATCGGTGATACTCTTCTCCAAACCTATCTCATCATCAATACTTACAATATTTTTAATGGAAGTGTTATTTTTAGGAGAATCACCTATTTAGTATTTATCTAGAAAACATTATAAGTGATTTTTTAAATGTTTAAAAATGTTTCCTAAATTTTGTCAAATATTTTATTTTTCTTCAAAAAAAAAAAAAAAAAACACTTTTGAGACTATAACTATTTTATATAAACACTACCAAATGGACTCTTACTCTTTTTTGAAGAGCATTGTTAGATTCATAAAAAAAACAATATAGATGGATTCTTCTATAATAAAGGTTTTGTTGTTGAAAATTCAAAGCTTTGCTTAAAAATGAATAATAATAATAAAAAAAATATAACATCTAATTTTAAATAAGATTTTCTAATATTGTCTTTGGTGTTTAAGATAAAATATTTGCAATAAAAAACTTTGAAATACCTAATGTTAGGTTTTTTATTTTTCAAAGCTTATGGGGAGTTTTCTTGAAAATATGTCTCGTTAAAACACAATTTAAAATATAACAAGCAATGTTAATTACTTTCATCCAAACATAATTTGGCATTTAGTATGGTTTTAGTCATTTCTTATAAAATTCTATTTTTCATATTAATTGTCCCATTTTATCAAGGAGTTCTAAGAGCTAAACAGTTGTAATCAATTCTATGATCATTGTAGAATGTTGCAAGTCATAATTTTCAATTTCTCTCCATGATTACTTCTAATGTAAGTGATAGTGAAATCTTTTTCATTTTGAACATTTTTTTTCAACAAAAGTTTGAAAAGCTTCACTTTTATGACTCACAAAGAGAACCTATGTGAACCAAGAAAAATTAACCATAATAATATAAGCATAGTACTTGCCTCTAAGACTAGAGATGTTTGGAAGACCCAAATATATCTACATGTGAGAATTCCAAAAGTCCACATGTAGAAATTGAATTTTTGCTACTAAAAGAGTTTTTGATTTATTTTTTTATTTTATGCGCTTCATAAACTCTATTTTTTTTAAAATTAATTGGAAAAGACTAACAAATTCTTGTTTATTGAGTTGTGAAATGAGGTCCATGTTAGCTTTACACAACTTCCTATGTCACAACCAACCTTGATCATATATAAAAGAAAAGCATTTATCATTATTGTCATATTTTTCAATATCAATTGTACAAATGTTGTTACTTCTTTGGCCCATAAAAATGGTTTGATCATTTTGAATATCCTTTATGATGCAACAAGATGGTTCAAAAATGACTACAAACCTTTGTCACACAATTGACTAACTCTAAGCAAATTATGTTTTGAATCATTGAGTAAATGATTATTTTTCAATTAGAAAAGAATTCTCATACCCATATTGGCTTGATCAATGATCCTTCCTTTGGCACTGTCTCCAAAGATGATAAATCCTTCTTTCTTTTTGGTAGGAGTGACAAACTTGGATTCATTTCTATTCATGTGCCTAAAGCACCCACTATTTGCTACTCAATTGCCATGAAACACTTGTTTGCTAATTCATTTTCCATCTCCTTAGTGGTTAATTCTTCTTCACAATCACTTCATGTAGCAAGCATTGCTTTCTTGACTTCACTTTTGTAGAGGGCACATTCATATTTAATATATCCCCACTATTTTGAATTTGAAGCATATGAATTCCCTATTCACTTTGTCATTGTTAGAAGACTCTTTCTTTTTTGAGGAATCTCTCATTAGAAATGACTTTCTTCTTCTTTTTTCTTCTCAACTTAATGAATTAAAGATTTTCTTCAATTCTCTTGCAATAAGTACAAGACTTTATTTTTTTTTCTTCTCAACTTTAATGAATTTAACGAGTTTCTTGAATTCTTTTGCAATAAGTACAAGATCTTTATGTTCTTCAATTTCTTCTTCTTCTTCTTCAATTGTTGAAACTTTAAGAGTTATGTTCTTCTTCTTTTTATTTTCTACTTTTTAATGACTCTTCATTAGGATTTCATGTGTCATCAATAAACCAATTAATTCTTCCAAAGGAAGCTTGGTAAGGTTCTTTCCTTTTTAAATTATTGTTACTTTAACTTCTCATTGCTTTGGAAGA
Source organism: Vitis rotundifolia (assembly GCA_030254885.1). Taxonomy (NCBI): domain Eukaryota; kingdom Viridiplantae; phylum Streptophyta; class Magnoliopsida; order Vitales; family Vitaceae; genus Vitis; species Vitis rotundifolia. The sequence continues at coordinate 20,033,021 of CM058159.1, read as the reverse complement.
GACCTCAAAATCTTCATCAGTTTTTCTGTTTCCTTATAAACTTTTCCTAAGGCTTGAAGTCCATTGATTATATCAGTAAACCCATTGAACACATCAACAACAGTTTCATTATCTTTTATTGCAAATAACTCATAGTTATACACAAAAATATTAGTTTTTGACCCTTATGCCCTTATGATTTATTTATAAAGGTCTCTAAATGTCTTTTGTCTACTCACATTAACAAATACCATTACACTCATTTTTATCAATAACACAATGTAAGTAGTAAATGATTCTAATATTCAATTAAACTCTCTTCTTGTCAAACTCATCTCATTTTTGGCTAGGTTTTAAAATAATCACTCTATTCTCAATTTTAAGATCCAAAGATCATAAACTATGGATTTTAGAAACTGTCATTCTTATTTTCCAATAAGAATAGTCAATTCCTAAAAAGAATGGTTGTCTATTGATTGAGAATCCTTCCATATGAGATGAGTAAGATGAATTAGTCATATCATAGATGGTTAAGGCTCAACAAAGAGGTCTACCTTTGATATGAAATATGAAAATAAGCTAAATTAAATCTAAGTATACACCTAAGAGGAAGGTTGGGGGTGGGTAGGTGGGAATTAGGTGTTGGTCATTTTTTAAAACTTTAATAAAAATAACTAATATGGAGGAAATATGTAATTCAATAGACAAATATAGAGAAAGTAGAGAGAAGAACTTGCAAACATGGTTTATAGTGGTTTAACAATCCACCTATTTCCACTTTCCCTAAACTCCAATTTGAGTGAGGGTTCCACTATTCTTCAAAGGCTTCAATCCAAGACTTCAATAAGTATAATTGGATTCTAAGATTCAAATGGACCTTCACAAAATACTTCAAGTGATCTAGCTCACTTGAATACTATTGGCATCTTATGACTGCACAATAGAAGCAATACCAAGTGTTAAGAATTGATTCTTTAAGGTTAAAATACTAACTTTTAAAGCAAGGTGTTCTCAAACCTTAAATTTCAAGTGTTGAAGATGATCTTAGAGACTAAAGATCTTTCACCCGATCAGTCTTATCTTCTCCTTGGTAAAAGTAAAGTGGTTACTCTTCCTTGGAGATAGTGGCTAGGGTTTCTAGTCTCTTACTCTTTACGGAAGATGAAAAAATAAAAGATCAAGTCTATTAACCCTAAACCCTAAGAGAGTTTATGTAGACCACTAATGAGCCTAAATAACTAAAGCTTATTATGAGCTTGAGTCACTTAAACTAACCTATGGGTCTTATTTAATTAATTAACTCTAATGATTTCTAGTTAATTAAATAGCCAAAGTAAGGACTAAAATCACTTCATCATAAACACTTATGCCAACTTGTGCTAATGCAAAAGAACTTGAGTGCTTATATGTTCGATAAAATAATTTTAAGTAATAAGTAAAAATAATTAACTTATTCTTAAGTCCACATCTTCATATTACATTTTTACCTCCATTTGCCCTAGTTACATCTACGATCTCTTTTGTTATTTCACGATACCTGTATGGTTATTCAATCTCCTTTACTCTAGTTATAATTTATGAGAATAAATATGTTAATTTGATGATTTAAAACAAATCTTAAGTTAATTTTATCAAATAACCTTAATACTTAAAATAAAAAAAATTAAGTAATAAGTTTTAAGTTAATAATTTAAGTATAATTTAATTTAAAGTCAACTTAAGTAATTAAGTAATAAGTATTAAATTTTACCCTTGATGATTGTTTTTTCAGTTGAATAGAAAAAGTCAAAATATTTTACTTATTTTATTCATTAAAAGTAACATGTTGATATCAACCACCATAATTAAATTAAACTTATAGATTATATTGGTTTATATGAATATGTCATTTTTAGCTGAATAGAAAAAGTCAAATGATTTGTCGTTTTTTGTTTAGTCAAAAAACAAATATCATCCAAGTATAATTGAATTTATTTATAAACTTCAAAATTATTTCATCTTTATATATGAGAAAATAAAACACTAGAAATAAATCTCAAGTAACGTATAAAAAATTATTGCTTTTAAATTTACATTTATTTTATTTTATTTATTTTTCCTATACTTTTCATCTCCACTTTCTTTTAAGTCAAACATAACCAAAGAAAGGGAAAAAAGAAAAAGATGTTTAGGCTATGTTTGGTTCCCGAAGGGTATAAAGGAAAGAAAAAAATGCTAAGGAAAATAATTCTCATGTTTGGTTTCACTATGGAACATAAAATAAAATATAATTAAAATTAGTCATAAATTTATGCATTTTAAAATTATTTAATCTTTATATATATAGTAAAGAAAAATAAATGAAATGAATTTGATGAAACATATAAAAATAATTTATTGACTTTATACGCACAAATTTTGTAAAATTTATCCTGCAAGATTAGCAAAATAAATAGAAAAATAATGCGAACAAAAGATTTAATAAAATTGAGAATATCGTGGGTACAATCTCAAAAAAAAAAAAAAAAAAAAAAAAAAATCTTTTCCAAAAAGAATTTTTTTTTTTCCCTTTGATTCTTTTGCCTTGATCACACTTTGGAAGACGACGATGACGTTTTCTAGATTTTGAAGATCAATTGAGGGCCACAAGTGACTTATTCCCGAATGGCCTTGTTGAATGGCAAAGAACGAGTATATTAGTTCTTTTGCCTTGATCAAACTTTGGAAGACGACGACGACGTTTTCTTGATTTCGAAGATCAATCGAGGGTCACAAGTCGCTTATTCCCGAATGACCTTGTTGAATGCCAAAGAACGAGTGTATTAGTTCTTTTGTCGCTTACCGAACTTGCATAAAGATTTGATGAAGCTCTTTCTTTTGTTGTGAAGTCTCTTTTCCTGTACGAAGTTGCCTTTGGATTTTTTTCTTGAGATTTTCCTTTCTTCTCTCCCCTTCTAAATAGAAGACACCTCTATTTATAAGTGAAAATAGATTTTTTTTTTTTTTCAAATTCCTTAATTTTAGTTGCTTAATTCAAGGGATTTAGTTCCTTGATTTTAGCAAATTTTCCTCTCCGGGAGGTTATACCAACAAGATAATAATAATAATAATAATTTTCTTATTATTATTATTATCCTTTTTATAGTTGGAGATTAGAGACTTATCCATAAGAGGACATTTAATTAATTTATTATTATTATTATTATTTTTTGGAAGACTAAATTAGTGGTAATTTAATCCACTAATTTTTTTATGTCTACAAATGCCCCCACTTCAAGACGCATCACGTACATGCATTGTCATGTGGATGGGGTGAGTCTTGAAGTATTTTTTTTTTCCAAAGAAATATTTTAATAGGAAGTTTCCTATTTTTTTTTTTTTTTCAAAAAAAAATTTCTTTCATACTTTTTTTTTTTTTTTTTTTTTTTTTTTTTTTTTTTTTGTAGTGACTGAACTCAAGTGGTTTCCCTGAGTTGCCTACGTATGCTTCAAAGAGAGGGGATCAAGTCAAATGAAGTTCCATTTTTTTTTGGAAGCTCTCACTTTTGCCAAGATTAAAAGAAAAATTTAATCTTGCAAGCATATCTCTTAATTTTTGCCTAAGTCGCATTTTCGGGTTTTCAACTTAGCGGATTTTTTTTTTATTTTTTATTTTTGTCCACCATACGCAGTTTATGCTCATGCGGGTTAGGAGCATCACTTCTCTTGAGTTTGATCGAAGGATGATAAATTCATGTCCTTTGAACAAAGTTTGATTGAGGGTCAAAAATGACTTATTCTCAACCAAACTTGTGAAGACCTTTATTAAGCATTTTGGAGAACAAAAGAAGTCCTTTGAATTCGTCTTGATTTTCTTCAGCCTTAAAAGTGGATGAATGAAACTTTTGTATTGTGTTTAATATTCTTCCACGAGCTTGTTGAAGAATGTGTCAAGCTTGGACTTGATTTTAATCCAATGGTGGTAAACACGTGTCTTTGGAGCAAAATTTACTTGAGGGTCAATGATGACTTGATCTCAAGTAAACTTATCATCAATTTCCTCAAGTATTTTGAAAAACTCAACCTTGTCTTCTTTAGCTTCAAAGGTGGATGAATGACACTTTTGTTTGTGTTTGATATTCTTCCACGAGCTTGTTGAAGAATGTTTGAAGTTTGATTTTGACTTTTGAAGCTTTATTTTTTTGATTTAGCTTCTCGGTTGCATCGCCTTTTCGAGAATGTGTCATGCTGAAAGAAAAGAACACTTGTATTTAAAGAAGTTAGAGATTTTAGTTTGGAATCTCCGAATTTGACTTCTTTAATACAAAGAGTTTGTTCCTCGGTTTAAGAAGCTTGCCAAGAATGACACTTTTTTTTTTTTACTACAGTTTAAGCTCTTGTAGGATAGGAGCAATATGCAGTTTAGGCTCATGCTTTAAAGAGCATCACTGGAATGCCGAGGTTTGAAAACATTTGTAGTAAAATTTGATGTCATGTCATTTTTATCGCCGCTGGTGTAGGTGATGTTTGCACAACTTGTTGCACAATCATGGCCTTTGTCCTCAAATCGTTTTGCCTCTTTTATTTTTGTGGCATAGAGTGATGGATTCTTAAGTACCTCATCATTTTCCTTGGTTTTGCTTGGCTCTGCACCAAAAACGTTTTCTTCATCTTTACCTGACTCATCTTCTTCCGAAGTCTCATGACAAGAGATCATATGAGTTGATGCCATCATTCCTCTATCGAAGAACTTCGAAGGGAAGTATTATCCTAAGGTGATAGGGGTGATGAGCTTTTGTACCAAGAGGCCATCAACCTGTACTATCGCTTGTTTTCTTTTAGGTTTCTTTTCTTCTTTCTTCTTCGCATATCGATGAATATTTTGCTTATGTTGTTCCTTCCTAGAAAGACTTGGGTATGGATGAGATTCTTACTTCTTGTGAGGTCTTCTTCGTGTCACCAATGTCCAACCTTCTTCGTTATATGACATTGATTCATTATCAAAATAGAAGTGAGGAAGGGTGTCTTGACATGACACTTGTGTTTACTTTGGTTTTGGTGACTTGTATTGGATAGTATTAGCGCATGCCCCGAATGTCTTAGGTGGAACATGTAATGAAATAGGATTGAGGGACCCAAATGTGACTGTAGCATGATTTGACTCTACTACTTCATCCAGATCTAGATGAATTCTTCCTTGTTTTGCAAGTTTCATTATGAGATCTTTTAAGATGAAACATTTCTCCATTGGGTGACTAACAATTCGATGGTAATGACAATAGTTCGGATCATTAACACGACCCATTTCTTCTGGACGCTTGCACTTAGGTAACTCAATAACCTTTTTCTGGAGCAGGTCTTCCAACATGCTAGGCACATCAGAGTCAGGAAAAGGATACTTTTTCTCCTCTAAATCCTTCGAAGTGAACCAACACCTTTCATTTTCCTAGGTTGGTTTAGCCTCTTTTACTTCCTTCTTTCTATCTTGCCCTGAGATTTTGATAGGAGTCGTATTTATCGTCATTGACTCCAGGATGGGTTTTATTAAATCCGTATCACTTGCTTTCCCATTGTGTGTTTCTCTTTGCTGGTCAATGATAAAGTCCTTTTTAGCACCATGGTTAGCTATGCTGAGCTGCATGTCATGTGCTCGAGTAGTTAATTCTTCAAAGGTACGGGGTCGTATCCCTTGGAGGATGTATAGGAGACCCCAATGCATTCCTTGTATGCACATCTCCACGGCTGATACCTCAGATAATCTATCTTTGCAGTTAAGGCTTAAGGAACGCCAACGGTTGATATAGTCTACAACCGGCTCGTCTTTCCATTGCTTAGTGTTAGTAAGCTCCATCATGCTTACAGTTCGTCGGGTACTATAAAAACGATTGAGGAATTCACGTTCCATTTGGTCCCAATTATCGATACACTCAGGCGCAAGGTCTATGTACCAATCGAAAGCATTCCCTCGGAGAGAATGAACGAATAGTCTAACTAATAAGTCACCATCTGTACTTGTATTGTTACAAGTTTCAACGAAATGGGCAACATGTTGTTTTGGATTTCCCTTCCCATCAAATGATTGAAATTTTGGAGGTTGATAACCCACAGGCATACGTAGGTTATCAATCCTCTTAGTGTAAGGTTTAGAGTACATGAGCGTACTCTGTAAGGGTCCACCATACTGCGCTCTAATGGTGTTAGTTGTCATGTCCTAAAGTTGTTGGACAGATAATGACGCCACTGAAGCAGATTCCGCCGTTTGTCTCTCAACTTGCATTGTCCTATACGTATGTGGTGCATCATTGAGAGGAGATGCATCATTCGAAAGGTGGTTGAGTCCTTGACTTGACTCACTCGTATTTTGTACTTGTGCCTCAACCTTGTTTATGTGGGAGGCTATCTGCATATCCTTCTCCTCAACCGTCTTGGTGAGTTTAGCGATGGCGCGAGCCATCTCTGCTAATTGTTCCTCTACGGATGTAGTGCCGGTTGCCATCACCGGCATAGTCATTGAGAAAGGAGAAGTAAATGAGTTGGAATGATTGGAGTAGTTTTCCTTCTTTGACATTCCAATTGGCGATCGGGAGTGTGAGCTAGTGCTAGAGTTGGCATTAGTGACAGAGTAAGGAGATTTATCCCCAAAGTCCTTTAGTGCTAAAGAGAGTTTTCCCTTACTACGAGGACTATGGCTTTTTGCCCCCAGAGAGACCAAGGTGATGAGTGGTTGGTGCTCATCACGTGTTCTTACCTGTTTTAGTAAACAAGCAAACTCACTTGTTTGTTTTGTAGAGATTGAAGATGTTGATTTTGCTTTGTTACGAGTCATGGGGCCTGTAGCGGCGTTGTGTGTCGATTGTGTAATGACGAGATCATCATTGCACTTATTGACATGCACAACTTGAGTTCTTTTGGGAGCCATCAACGTAGTAGAAATCAATCTTCTAACAAAAGAGATGAGAAGCAGAGAGGTCCCACTGGGCATGCCAGAAATTTGTACGCACAAATTTTGTAAAATTTATCCTACAAGATTAGCAAAATGAATAGAAAAATAATGCGGACAAAAGATTTAATAAAATTGAGAATATCATGGGTACAATCTCAAAAAAAAAAAAAAAAAAAAAAAAATTAATATTCTTTTCCAAAAAGAATATTTTTTTTTTCTTTTGATTCTTTTGCCTTGATCATACTTTGGAAGAAGACGATGACGTTTTCTGGATTTTGAAGATCAACTGAGGGCCACAAGTGACTTATTCCTGAATGAACTTGTTGAATGGCAAAGAATGAGTATATTAGTTCTTTTGCCTTGATCAAACTTTGGAAGACGACGACGACGTTTTCTTGATTTTGAAGATCAATCGAGGGCCACAAGTCGCTTATTCCCGAATGACCTTGTTGAATGCCAAAGAACGAGTGTATTAGTTCGTTTGCCGCTTACCGAACTTGCAGGAAGATTTGATGAAGCTCTTTCTTTTGTTATGAAGTCTCTTTTCCCATACGAAGTTGCCTTTGGATTTTTTTCTTGAGATTTTCCTTTCTTCTCCCCCCTTCTAAATAGAAGATACCTCTATTTATAAGTGAAGATTGGGAATTTGAATTTCAAATTCCTTAATTTTAATTGCTTAATTCAAGGGATTTAGGGCCTGTTTGTTTAGTGTTTTCAAGAACTGTTTTCTGTTCTTGAAAACAAAAAACACCAAAAACTTGTTTGGTTGAGAGAGTGGTTTTTGTTTTCGTTGTTTCCCGTGTTCTCAAAATGCAACTGTTTAGAGAACAACAAAATTTTGTTTTCCCCGTTTTTTTACTGTTTACAGAACAAAATTAAAGAACAAAAAACACATCTGTTCTCCGTGTTTTTTTTTTTTTCTCGTTCTCATCTCTTCTCCAGCACAGTTGTGTCGCCTTTTCTCCAGCACAGTCGTGTCGCCTCTTCTCCAGCACAGTCACGTCGCCTCTTCTCCAGCACAGTCGCGTCGTCTTCTCCAGCACAGTCATGTTGCCTCTTCTCCAGCACAGTCGCATCGCCTCTTCTCTAGCACAGTCGTGTCGCCTCTTCTCCAACACAGTCGCGTCGCCTCCAGTAGCAAGAAACGAAGGTAATTTCCGCATATGTTGAAGTTGTTTTTGACAGATCTAGTAAATAGGCTTTTTTTGGCAATATTTGTTGAGAAAAAAGTTAGATCTGGGTAAAGAAATATCAGTTATGTTATTCGAATGAGATCTGAGCTTTTTTTTTTATCACCTGTTGTTAGTTTTTTTTTTTTTCCATTTATATTTTCCTGTTTGGATGCTGAGAAAAGTGGGGAATGAGAATGAAAATAGAAAAAAAAAATTCCTAATCAAACGGGAAGAGAATGGAAAAAATTCCTGATTTTTTCCCAGGCTTGAGGGGTAAAACACCTTGAGAATGAAAATAGAAAAAAAAAAAATTCATGATCAAACGAGAAGAGAATGAAAAAAATTCCAGATTTTTTCCTTAGGCTTGAGGGGTAAAACACCTCGAGAATGAAAATAGAAAAAAAAAAATTCCTAATCAAACGGGAAGAGAATGGAAAAAATTCTTGATTTTTTCCCAGGCTGAAGGGGTAAAACACCTTGAGAATGAAAAAAAAAAAAAAAAAATTCCTGATCAAATGGGAAGAGAATGGAAAAAATTCCTGATTTTTTCCCCAAGCTTGACGGGTAAAACACCTCGAGAATGAAAATAGAAAAAAAAAAATTCCTGATTTTTTCCCGTTTTGATTTTTTTTTTGAGTTGTTCTGTTAAAAAAACAAGAACCTTGCTTAAAGACATGGAAATCAAACGAGAAGAAAATGAAAAAAATTGCTGATTTTTTCCCCAAGCTTATGGGTAAAACACCTCAAGGAAAATGGAAAAAATGAAGAGAATCGGAAAAAGATGACTATGGACCTCCACTCTTTGCTTATTCCCTTCTTCCCACCATCCGATCACATGAAAGCAAAAATAATTAAAAAATTATAATAAAGTCAAAAGTAAAAAATAAAATTAAAAAATAAAATCAAAATTATTAAATTATTTTCTATATACTACTTCAAACTTATTTTAATTTTTTCATATGATTATATAATTTAAATATATATAAATTAAATATTAAATCAATAAAAAAATAATAAAAATGATTTTATCATGTTTGATTTATTTTTAAAAAATATAAAAAATATTTTAATTTTAAAATTAATCAAATATAAAATTAATCAAACTATTATTATTTTTATTTACTTTTCTTTCAGTATTTCCCCAATTTTTGTTTCAAATTTTATAAAAACTAAAAAAAGAAAGTCTTTAAAATCTAATTAATATCAAATCTATTTTTATTGTTATTTATTTTTCTTTCATATTTTTATACACTACACTATATGTCAACAATCTTAATTCTCATTTAAACATAGCCTTCAATTCTATTGGTGGTTTTAAAAGCTGTCTCCTCATAGAGTTCTTATTTGTGATGGGATTGTACAGATGGCAACTGAGATAACAGATGTTGAGGATGCAGGAACATGGAGAGGTAATATAGAGAAAATCTTTATTGACGTCATGGTAAATGAAGTTAATAAAGGTAACATGGATAAGGGTACATTTAGTACCAACACATGGAGAAGGATCTTACTTGAGGTCAATAGTCAAGGGAAAAGAAATTTCAACTTGAAGCAGCTTAAACAAAAGTTTAATAGACTACGTGCAATGCACCGTGAGTTCTCTGATCTTTTAAAGCATACTGGATTTGGCTGGGATGCTGAAACTAACACAGTGCATGCTCTAGAGGAAACTTGGCAAAATTACATTCGGGTAAAAATAACTTTTAAACTAATTACTTTTTAATTTAAATATTTGGTAAACACTAAGAGTGAGTTTTTTTTTCCTTCTATTAGGCACACCCAAATGCAAAAAGATTCCGCTCAAAGGGATGCCCAAACTACAACTTGCTGGGATCGATCTTTAATCCATCAACAGCAATCGGTGCCCTCCACTACTCTTCCACCCAAGATCCACCAAATACTGATGATGAGGATGAGATGGATGACAATTTGGAACATGGTGGAGTGCATGTGGATGTAGATACTGAGATCCCTGATGATCCTCCACAACCAGAGATGGTAGGAGGAGTGACCACCCGTTCTGGAAAGCGTGTAACTGATTCTCTATTAGAGCGTAGAGGTAAGAAAGGATCCAGATTAAGTCAAATGGGAGATGCTTTGAAAGCTTGGGCTAAGGCATCAAAGGCTAGAACAAAAACATCTCGAGCTAGAACTGAGGCATTATTGGCTAGAGTGGACAGATATAAGAGTGGAACTAGTAGTGAAGCTACTAGTGGAGGTACCACTGATTTTAGCATAACAAGGTGCATGGCAGCCTTACAAACCATTGAATTGTTGGATAATGACAAATATTTAAAAGCTGTTGAGAAATTCACAATGCCGGAGTGGAGAGAGATATTTATGAATATGCCTGATGAGAGGAAAATGGCATAGCTTGATAGGCTTTAAATGTGAATGTTTGGATGCATAACTATTATGATGACATTGTACTATGTACTATTTATCTTTTGGTTAGAATCTTTTACCATGCTTTTTAGTTTGTCATTGTATGGATGTTATTTATGGTTATGAAACTTATATTATAACTAATTTAATATTCATTTCGTGCTATTTTATATTGTGAGTTCATTTGTTTTGTGTAGTAACCAATGGATGATAATAGCACAAGCAGTGGTTCACTATATGAGTCAACTTCATCTTCTGAAGAGGGTGATGATTTAGATGAAATTTTTATTGCTCACATTATGAATGAGTATGAGGAAATATTTTTATGCAAGACACCTCAAAGGACATCAATGTTAAGTGGTGCACAATTTGTAAGAGATATGATAGAAGGTCATCCTCAGACATGCTATGAACTATTTCGGATGGATAAAGAAACATTTATGAACCTTTGTGATCATCTTAAGAGACATGAAAACTTACAGGATACACGATTTGTCACAGTTGAAGAGGTAGTGGCTATGTTCTTACTAATCGTAGGACATAATGTGAGAATGAGGGTTGTAGCAGACCGTTTTCAACACTCCACAGAGACTGTCGCTCGACACTTTAAAGAAGTTAGACGTGCATTATGTCGACTTGGCAAAATTCTCATACGTCCTAACAATATGACCAATGAGGTGTCTTCATATGTTGCTAGTAATCCTAAATATTTTCCATGGTTTAAGGTAAGAGTTTATAAAAAATATTTATAAATGTGAATTTCATGACCATTATTTAATTTATTTCCTTAATAATAATAAATGTTTGTTGTTGTAGGACTGCATTGGTGCAATTGATGGCACTCATATTAGTGCATGGGTCCCAGCTGATAGACAAACCAGTTTTAGAGGTAGAAAAACAGTTATAACACAAAATGTTATGTGTGCATGTGATTTTGACATGATGTTTACATTTGTTTATGCTGGTTGGGAAGGAATAGCAAACGATGCACGTGTTTTTTTGGATGCATTGACTAGACCAGAAGTCAATTTTCCTTGGCCAAGTGAAGGAAAATATTATGTAGTTGATTCTGGTTATCCTTGTATATCTGGATTTTTGCCACCATATCGAGGTGAGCGATATCATTTACAAGAATATCGGGGTAGACGTAATCAACCTATCAGGTATAAAGAACTTTTTAATTATAGACATTCATCTCTTCGGAATATTATTGAAAGATGTTTTGGTGTTTTGAAGACCCGATTTCCAATATTAAGGATGATGCCTTGTTATAAGCCAAGTAGGCAACCATCAATTGTTGTTGCATGTTGTACCCTTCATAATTGGATTCGTCGATCAACTCGGAATGATCAATTGTTTAGAGAATATGAGGTAGAAGACCTTTCAGTCGAAGGTGAAGAAGAGAGCACAAGTAGCACAAACCATTCAATTGATTTATTAGATGAGAGTGCAGCAACTATGGCAGCTTGTAGAGATCAAATTGCTGAAGTGATGTGGGCAAATTATATTAATGTTAATCCATGACTTATCTTATTTTTAATTTTAAATATTTGTCAACACTTTAGTGTTTTGTTAGAATTTATATATATTTGTTAACTTAATTAGTTCTCATTAGTGTTATGTGCTATTTGTTGTAATTTCTAATGATTAAATATTGCTTATAAATTTAATTTATAATTGTAAAAGTAGGATGGACAAAAGACCCATGTGAAATACATACATCATATTTTATTTTATTTTTAATAATTTATCAACTTATATAAAAATTTTAAAATTAAATAATTTTTTTAAATTTAAATGAACTCTGTATTGAAAAATACTTATAAATTTATAATATAAAGTTACTTGAAGAAAATATTTTATTAATTGGAAAAGAAAAAAAAAAAAATTTTCAAACATGTTTTTTTATTAACTAAGCCAAACATGTTTTTTTCGTTTTTGAGAACAAAAACTGTTTTCCAAAATTTAGTTCCCAAACACAATTTTTTTTCTAAAAACACCAAAAATTGTTCTCAAAAACTGTTTTCCAGAACAGTTTTCAAAAACAGCAACCAAACAGGCCCTTAGTTCCTTGATTTTAGCAAAATTTCCTCTCCGGGAGGTTTTATCAACAAGATAATAATAATAATAATAATTTTCTTATTATTATTATTATCCTTTTTATAGTTGGAGATTAGAGACTTTACATTTTATTTATTTATTTATTATTATTATTTTTAAGACTAAATTAGTGGTAATTTAATCCACTATTTTTTTTATGTCTACAGACTTTAAATCTATTTTTAATTTTTCTTCACTCTTCTTTTTCTTTCACTTTTCCTCTCTATTTTCTTTTTCTCGAATTTTATAAATCAAACGTAATTAGGGATAGTACATTTTTAGATAATTAAATAATATTTTTAATTAATTTTTAGTTTTTTTTTTCTCCTACAAATTTGGATTAATCTCCAAAATTTTAGAACCTTATCTTTAATTGAAGATTTATTTTATTAGTCTTCTAAATTTTAGGATATTAGATTAGATTTATCTTCCTTGTTTGCACCAACCAAAATTTATTAAAGTATTCCGAAAAATAATAAAAATATAGTTTGGATTTAAAAAAAAAATAGAAATTCATTTAAAATGTAGGAACTTTAGTACAAAAAGTAAAAAAGTTTAATTTTGTTCACATTTCTTGAGGTTTTGGTTAAATATATCTAGTCGGATAGGTTTAAAATTTCATCATATACTTCCCTTATTTTGAATGAAATGGGAGGTAAGTGAAAATAAGAAATTAAAATATGAGAGTAGTATTCGAAGAAATTTTCAAATGTACGAGGGTTAGATGTATTTAGTTAAAACCTTAGAGATAAATAAAATTAACTAAAAAAGTTATCTTATATTCCTATATATATATATTTAAAAAAATTTTAAATGTGAGGAAATTAAATTTTATTTTACTTTTTTTTTTTAAAATTTAAAAGGTGTTCCTTGCGTACCAAAGAAATCTATTTTTTTTTTTAATAAAAATTAAAAATTAATTTCTACATTTTATATAAGACTTTATATTTTTAAAATGTATATATATATAATATCCAAACATACATTAAATTAACTAATTTTATTTTATTTTTCTAAAATGACATAATGTAGGTATTATTTTATAGTTTGTTTGGTAATGATTTTAGGAAGCTTTTTTCTAACTTAAAAAGTGTTTTTGAAAAAAATGAGGTATTTGGCAAATTTTATGAAACATTTTTAGAAACCCGAAAAATCACTTATAGTGTTGAAAAATCACTTGTAATGTTCTATGAAGAAACACTTATAGTACGTTTGACATTGATTTTAGAAAGTGTTTTTAATATTTTTAATACTTTAAAGATAAAAATTTTCAAGTCTTAAAAATACTAAAAACACATTCTAGAATCATTATCATTTCTCTAATTGATTATCTTAAAAACACTTCCAAATAAAACACTTTTAGATAAAACACTTCCACTAAAAACACTTCGAGTAAAAACACTATCAAACGTGCTCTTAATGTAATTATTCGCCGACCCCAAATTATCCATTTTAAAGACTTTAGGCCCAACAAGAATTTAATTTCAATTTTAATGTAATAGTTTTATCTTTTAATGACTTGGGCTTGTAATTGCTTTGGGTTTTGTTTTGCATTATTTCTTTGGGCCCTTTTATTTGGGCCTTCCTAGTTTGGGTTTGGATTCAACTTTCTCTTAGGTCAAATCTTGAGTCACCAATGGATGAAGAACAACGGAGGGGAAGAGTCCTATCAAAAAGGAAATTTGGGGATGAGATAAGATTGGTCTAGCTCTCTCGAGAGACATGTCAAGGGAGCTAAAAAAAAATAATAATAATACATAAATAAATAAAATTTAAATTAAAAACAAATAAATAATAAATAAATAAATAAAATAAAATAAAATAAAACCAGAGACCTAAAATTTGTAATTGAATTTGTATGAATGAGATGTAATTTTAGATATAGGAAATAAATATGACTTGATCCCGATTAAATTGATCCTGGATTGAGACGTTGGGCTGAATACCCGATCCAAGTCGCAGTATCAAAATCAGCCTACTTACAGCCCAATAATCCAAATATTGGGCCGGCCCAGATGATCCTATTATCACCTAGGATTTGCTTGCAGCACACGAAGGCCCAATCCCCATCCACACAGAAGCATCCATAAATTTCCTCCCCAGACGCTGCGGTTCGATCCATTTCCGAGTTTAAGTTACTGGTCCAATCTCTATTCCCAATTCAATCAATGGACTTTACTAAATTGTTTGGATGCTGAGAAAATAATATGAGAAGTGAATGAAAATTTTGAATAGTAAAATTTTCAGGGCTCATGAATACAGAAAATGACACTTTCCCTGAAACTTGCACGAATCTTTGGCTTAGGTGATCTGTTTTTTTATTTTTTATTTTTGGATGTTTGGGAGTAAGGAAAGTGAAAGAGACAAAGAGACGGCATTGGAATAAAAATGTGGTTTTCTTATATTTTTCTTTCATCTTCTTGGTAACCAAACAGAGGGTTGAATTTCACTCAGAGTGGTTTATAACTTGGGAATGCTATGGCTGGAAGCTTTGAGATTTAGGGTTTCCTTTTAGACAGACGTGGAATTATTGCAAGTTTGGACTACCGCTGAGACTGGGATTTTTGTTAAATTGATGGTCTTTGCCGTTTGGAAATGTTTTCAATGCAGAGAAAATATGAGAAAATTAATCAAAATTTTGGATTGTAAAAAAAAAGCTCTATTTTCTTGGATACATATAAGGCTACGATCTCTCTTTGAATGATTTTAACCTGTCAATGCTATTGTGATTATAATAGATCATGGATTAGAACATTTTGTTCACTATTGCTTCATTATAATTATCATGGAGAACTGAAGCATAATTAATCTTCTTTAGTGCAGTGAAGATTAATAATAAAATTTTTGGAAAAATTCTGAGCTAGTTATCTGGTCTTAGTGGTCCCGCTCGAGCTAATAGATTTATACTTGCAATAATTTTATTGAGAAATGGGATCGATTTATACTTGCAATAATTTTATTGAGAAATGGGAAGATTGAGGTGCACCATGTGGTCACCATGAGGGTCATGATTAAGGCTAATTCATTAAGGGCAGGGTGATCCTTTTACCCTACCCTAAAATGTCTATAAGCATACTTGTGCTTACATTAGAAACACGCTCTAGTGATCAAATGCAATGAAATAAAAAATCAATTCTTGCATGCTACAAATCGAAGGGTTTCAACTGAAACATACCTGGACTAGAATCTAGAAGTCATTTTCTTTGGTTGATGTAAGGTTGAATCCATTAATCTTTTGCTTTAATCATGAAGGATCTTCCTTCTCGATACTCTTCACTAGTATGCTAGGTTGTGTGGGCAGTGATATTCCAACCGTCCCATGAATTAATTATTCCTAAATGAGTCATGAAGGGTATAATGAACATACCTTGTCTCCGCATTGGATGAAGATTGGGGTGAGAGGGATACAAAACCGCTAATTCCTATAGAGCCATCAAATTGACTCAACCAGCAACTAGAGCTGCATGCATTTGTATGGACACAAATCAATAAACCAGGATTATTTAATATGATGGTGTGAACATGATACCAAGGCAAACCCATGGAAATACCCCTTTATCAGAGAAAATAGACACTATGTAACTTTATTGTGGGTTGGAAAAAACTATACTATCTCGAGCTATTCAATTTATACTGACAATAATTTTTTTGAGAAATTAGATGACTGAGGTGCATCATGTGGTCTTCAGTGCACCATGCGGTCTTCAGTGCACCATGAAGATCATGGTTAAGGTTGATTCATTAAGGGCAGTGTGATCCTTTTACTTACCTTAAAATGTATGTAAGCATCCTTATGCTTGCATTATAGACACACTCTTGGGAGAAGCCTTAAAGAGTCACCACCTGCATTTCCTTCCATTCTCTCACTCTCTCTCGGATTTGTTCAAGTTGGTCGCCCACACAACCTAGCATACTAGTGAATAGGATTGAGAAGGAAGATCCTTTGTGATTAAAGCAAAAGATTAACAGTTCAACCTTACATCAACAAAAAAAAAAATGGATTCTAGATTGGAGTTTAAGTATGTTTAATTGAAACTCTTCAATTTATAGAATGCAAGAATTGATTTTTTATTTCACTGCATTTGATCACTATAAATCCAACAATTGGTATCATAGCTCTTGTATGTGTAGACCTTTATAGGGTGTACTAACTTTGTTTTGTAGCAAGTAATATTCAATCCCATGGAAATTGAACTACCATGAGCTTGGTGGTAGGGGTGGGGGAAGCTCCCCCTTAAATTTCAAAAAATGAAAGCTTCCTTTTATTTATTTAAGAATTTTAAAAAATTGGAAAGCGAAAATGTTAGTTTGCCCCTCCCACCAAGAATCAAATTATTTTCCATTATTTTTTTTTTAATAAATTTTCTTTTTATTTTGGATTTTGATGAAATTTCAATTTTCATTCAAGTAAGCTATGGGTTGGAATTTTTTTGAACTTGGTGAAAAAGTGCTGTTTTGGGAGTGGGTTTGGTGGTTATTTTCTAGGGAGCCAAACGAGAGGTTTAGTGTTTATTGAATTTTATGATCTGTCTTTTGTTGGGTTTGTTTAGATTTTCTTGTTTAGTGTTTTAGCCTAAGACCCTCTATTTCCTTTCTAAGAGAGTTGTAGGAGAAGGGAAAGGTGGGAAATTTGAGGTTTTGCATTTTTTCCCATTGGGGATAATTGAGTTGAACATTTGTTTTTCTGGGAACTGGAAAAGTTGCATATTATTATCTTTACTTTCATTTGATTTTATTTTTTCAGAGACTTCTCAATGAGCAACTGAGCATTAGTATTGCTTACTTTTTGTCCCCTCAACCTTGTGTTTGGTGGCTGAGAAGTTTTGGAGGAGGGAAAGGTGTAAAATTTCAGATAATTGGTACCTGATAATTTAATATCCTGAAACAACAAAGAGAATTCTTTCACATAGAAATGATAGAAGAATATTCTCTGCACTGTCTTCTTATATCACTTTTAGCACACTGTACTTTTCCATCCTCTAAAACTTGCTCAGGTGTATAAAGATTAAAAACTAGCAACTTATGGCATGATTGTTGGAGTTTGTTGTTATTGATCAAGGACTTTATCTCTATTGAAGGTAGAAGTATTTCCATGTGAAGTATTTCCAGTGGTTAGGACCCTTTGGGATATCGCATTTGCCTTATTTGGGGTTCAGTGGGTGCTTCCAGAGAAGGTCAAAGAGGCGTTGTTCTGTTGGCGGGGCCCTTTTGTGGGTAAAAAAAGGAAGAAGATATGGAAGACCATTCTGTTATGTATTTTTTGAACGGTGTGGAAGGAAAGAAATAGGTTAGCTTTTAGAGGGGGTCTTTTGGCTATTCAGACTCGTAAGAATTCTTTTGTATGTAGTTTGTGGAGTTGGGCTAAGTTGTATAGGGGAGAGGAGTCCTCTTCACTTCTAGGCTTCTTGGAGTGGGTAGCGGTCCCCTAAGGGCTGGTGTGGTGTTCCTGTTGTTGTTTTTTTGGCCTTGTGGTTGCTTTGTATACTTCCTGTATGCGGTGTGGCCTTTCGGCCTTCTTTAATATATTTTATGCTCTCGCTTATCAAAAAAAAAAAAAAGTATTTCCATGTGAAAGAATTCTCTTTGCTGTTTTACCTAATGTCAACTCTGTGCCTGCAGAGAAGAGCCTTATCATTTGGAATGCAAGATCACAAAATTATTGGAAATCCTATCCCTATTATCTTGAAGATACAGCCCAAAGTGTAAGTTTTTCATAGTTTAAATTATGTTTTTTGTTTCTGTTGCTTTTAGGTTTCAAAGCAGAGTGCAGAAAGCGAAGAAACCTAAACGCTGCATTTTGACTCAGATTCACAAAAAATGGAAAAAAGGAACAAAATGCCCCTTATGTCAAGTTTAAGTGTTTTGAGATTGAAGTACTTTATTTTTTCTTTTTCCTTGTTTTTTCTCCTACACTTCCTCAGGAACCAAACAGACAACTAACCTTAAACTGGTTCGCTTAGTTTTAATCTTCCTCACAAAGTGACCACTTTTGTAATCCTCATATGCATTTATTTTAATCTTCTTCACATAGAGACCCTTATTTATCTTTTTATCTGCTTTTCATGTTAAAACATAATGTTCTTTCTTTTTCTTCCCTAATTTCTTAACAACTAGATGGAACATTATTGTTGGATTTTAACTTACAATTTCCTCTTTCTGATTACTTCTTGTTCAAAATTTTATTGACAAATGATGTTTAGAGGGTGTAGATGAAGATGAGATGGATATGGACGTGGAGGTGACTTTGGCATTGCTAAGCAAGAGCCCTTTGTACTCTTTCTAGTGAGTGATTACTTTTGAACAAATTACTCATTTGGACTGAGTTGTGTTTATGTTGGGAGGTCCTTCCAAATCTTATTGAGTTTGGGATGTAGTAAAAGATTTTAGAAACGACTCCCTATGGAAGTGACAATACCTATCAAAAGGAGAAAGATTAACTTTGATAAAAAGCACCCTATCTAGCTTACTAATTTACTAAATGTCATTATTTGTTCTACCTAGAAAGATAAATTCAAGATTAGAAAATATTCAAAGGAGTTTCTTTTAGGGGGGATGAACGCTTGAGAGAAAGTTGCTTTTGGTGAATTGGTCGACAGTCATTGAAAGGGGAGTGGGGGCTTCGGCATTAGAAGTTTGTACCTTCTAACAAGGCTCTTCTCTGTAAATGGTGCTAGAGATTCATAATTAAGAATGAATTCCTTTGGAAGCAGGTGATTATAGGGAAGTATGAGGAGAGTTATGCTCTAAAGGAGTGAGGGAAGGGTATAGGATAGGGTTGTGGAAGGAATTTAGGGGTAGCTTGGAGTTGTTTAATAGTAAGATTGGATTTAGGGGGGGAAATGGTTGGAGAGTGAAAATTTTGAAGGATAGGTGCAATGTTGTCAAAGGTGAGTGCTTGGGTCGCCTTGACCACCAAGAAAGGTGAGGAAAATAAAAATCACCTTTTAAAGACTTGAAGAAATATGAGAAGGAAAAATAATTCTATTTTTTTTTTTAATTTCTTGAATAGAGAAGAAAATACACTGCTATAAATAATGGAGTGATTGAAAATCTCATCCCATTAATCACATGATACAACTACTAACTTACCTAGAAAGATTCTCTAATTTTAGGAAACAAAATAACATGAGGTTGGGTAACATGCTGTAACAGCTGTTTGATTAAAAAAAAAAAAAAAAAAAAAAACATTTGTGACAATTGTAACAAAGCCAATTAATTTACAGCTGTAACAAAGCCAATTAATTTACAGTTGTAAATCTCCTAAAAATTAGACCAATAATTGAAATATTTCCACACTCCCTTCAAGATGGGTTGTAGATGTTGATCAAGCCCAGCTTGGTATTCAAATCTTCAAAGTTGGTCCTCGGTAGAGCTTTGGTGAGGATATCTGCTATTTGAAGGCATGTTGGAGTGTATACTAGCTGAATTATTCCTTCCTCTATTTTTTCCTTTATGAAGTGAAGATTTATCTCCACATGATGAACTTGTTGGAAAATAAAATCTTTTTCTTCTTTCTTTGAAAAATTAGTACAAATAAATATACAACTTTCAAACTTGTACAATAAATGGAAATAGAATAAGACAACTAACCTATTCCTAAAAATCCTCTTAGAAATCCTCTAAATTACAACTTCCCTATTTTACATAGTTAACTAATCTAAATATGCAAAAAATATACACAAAATCGAGAATAAATCAAATAAACTCCATGAAATCAGGAATAATTATTGGATTCCAACACTCCCCCTCAAGTTGGTTCAAAGATATCTTCCATCCCTAGCTTGCTAACCATAGAGTTGAATGTAGGATTCTGAACTCCCTTTGTGAAGACGTTAGCTAGTTGTAGTTTGAATGCAACAAATGGAGTGTAAATCAGTCCAATATCAATATTTCTTTAATGAAATGTCTATCAATTTCAACATGTTTAGTCATGTTATGTTGTACTGGGTTGTGAGCGATGCTGATTGTAGCCTTGTTATCACAATACAATCTCATAGGACTCTCAAGATTAACTTGTAGTTCCCTCAATAAACCCTTTAGCCACATGAGTTCACAAATGCCAAGGGCCATGACTTGAAACTCCACTTCAGCATTAGATCGAGCAACTATATGTTGCTTTTTGTTTCTCCAAGTAACCAAGTTGCCGCCCACAAAAGTACAGTACCCTGAAGTAGATCTCCTATCAGTAATAGAACCTACCCAATCCGTTTCTGTGTAAGCCTTAACTCTATGGTGATTGCTTTTTGAGAACAATAAACCTTTTTCCTGTAGTTGGCTTTAGGTACCTCAAGATTCTTAAGACTACATCCATATGACATTCTAAGGGAGAGTGCATAAACTGACATACCATGCTAACAACATATGCTATATCTGGTCTTGTGTCGGATAAATAAATAAATCTCCTAACAAGTCTTTGATATCTCCCTTTGGCAACTGGTATTCCTTTAGTGATGGCGCCTAATTGATGATTTTGATCAATAGGTGTACTCGCAGGTTTGCATATTAGCATCTTGGTTTCATTTAGCAAATCAATGATATACTTCCTTTGAGTAACATAAGTTCCCTTTTTTGATCTTGCCACCTCAATGCAAGAAAATGTCATAAATTTCATAGATCTTTGATTTCAAATTCCTTTGCCAACTTTCCCTTAAGATTCTGCATCTCTTTTACGTCATTTCCAATGACAATTATGTCATCTACATAAACAATAAGTTCAGTAATCTTCTTTTCAGGTGATTGCTTGATGAAAAGGGTATGATCTCCTTGGATTTGGTGATAGCCAAATTTGAGCAGAGACTTAGCAAGTCTCTCAAACCATGCTCGAGGAGACTGCTTCAAACTATACAATGATTTCTTTAATCTACAAATCTTTTCATTGCTGAATTTTCCTTTAAAATCAGGAGACAAATCCATAAATACTTCTTCTTCCAAGTTCCCATGCAAAAAAGCATTTTTTGCATCAAATTGTTGTAAAGTCAATTAAGATTTGCTGCTAAGGATAAAAGAACTCTAATGAATTCATCTTTGCCATAGGTGCAAAAGTTTCTTGGTAGCTAATTCCATAGGTTTGTGTGTTTCCTTTTGCTACTAACCTAGCTTTATGCCTCTCAATCGAACCATCACCTGTGTATTTTATAGTGAACACCCACTTGCATCCCACTAATTTTTTTTCTTTGGGTAAGTCAACAATATCCCATGTTTCATTTTTATATAAGGCTTTCATCTCCTCATTTATAGCCTCCTTCCACCTAGGATTACTTAGAGTCTCTTATACATTTTTAGGAACTAAATTCGAGGAAAAATGAGTAGTAAAGGCCTTATATTGGTAGCAAAGTCTATGAGATATTGTTGATTTTCCCAAAGAAAAAAATCAGTGGGATGCAAGTGAGTGTTCACTATTAAATACAAAGCTAATGGTTCAATTGAGAAGTATAAAGCTAGGATAGTAGCACAGGGATACACATAAACCTATGGAACAGACTACTAAGAAACTTTTGCATTTGTGGCAAATATGAATTCCATTAGAGTTCTTTTATCTTTAGCAACAAACTTGATTGACCTCTACAACAATTTAATGTAAGTGTTGAAAGAGAGAGAGAGAAAACCTTAATTCTCATTCATATGATTAACTTCTTACAATAGAGAAATATATATATAAGGCTAGGTTGAACTAACTACCATATATGTGACCTATATTAAGAAAGGAAAGAAAGATTGTACACTATAAATACATTATATTCAACACTCCCTCTCCAGCTGGAGCATATATGTCATATGTACCAAGCTTGTTACAAATGTATTTAATCTTAGGACCTCTGAGAGATTTAGTGAAGATGTCTGCTAGTTGATCATTTGAATTAACAAAACTTGTAGCAACACACCCTGATGCGATCTTCTCTCTAATGAAGTGACAGTCAACTTCAATGTGCTTGGTCCTTCATGAAAGACTGATTGGATGCAATATGTAATGCGGCCTGATTGTCATAGACTAGCTTTATCTGTTCATCTTTTCCAAATCTCAATTCCTGAAGGAGTTGCCTCAACCATATGAGTTCACATGTTGCCAAAGCTATAGCTCGATACTCAACTTTAGCGCTTGATTTGGCCACTACATCTTCTTTCTTACTCTTCCAGGTTATTAAGTTACCTCCAGTAAAAACACAATACCCTGAGGTGGAACGCCTATCTGAGGGTGAACCAGTCCAGTCTGCATCTGTGTATCCAACAATTTGGGTATGGCCCCTGTCTTCATACAACATACCTTGGCCTGGTGTTCCTTTAATATATCGAAGAATGCGGATCACAGCATCCCAATGGTTGTCACATGGTGACTGTAGAAATTGACTAACCACACTCACAGGAAAGAGATGTCTGGCCGAGTGATGGTGAGGTAGTTCAGTTTGCCTACAAGTTGTCGATATCTCCCAGGTTCTCTTAGAGGCTCCCCCTGTCTTGGTACAAGTTTGACATTTGGATCCATAGGAGTGTCAACAAGTTTACATTCTAACATACCTGTTTCTTCCAAGATATCTAAGACATACTTCCTTTGTGACATAACCACACCTGAACTGGATTGAGCTATTTCAAGTCCTAGAAAGTACTTGAGTTTGCCCAAGTCTTTGGTTTGAAAGTGGTTGAAAAGGTGTTGCTTTAGTCTTTGGATACCCTCCTGATCACTGCCTGTGATGACAATGTCATCCACATAAACTACCAAATAGATGCACGAGCTCAAAGAGTTATGATGATAGAAAACTGAATGATCTGCTTCACTCCGAAGCATTCCAAACTCTTGAACAACTGAACTAAAACGCCCAAACCATGCCCGAGGAGACTGTTTCAAGCCATATAGAGAGCGCCGTAACTTGCACACTAAACCAGACTCCCCCTGAGCAACAAAACTAGGTGGTTGCTCCATATACACTTCCTCGAGAAGTTCACCATGAAGGAAAGCATTCTTAATATCCAACTGATAAAGAGGCTAATGACACATAGCTACCATGGAGAGAAATAAGCGAACAGAAGCAATCTTGGCAACAGGAGAGAAGGTGTCACCATAGTCACAACCATAAATCTGAGTATAACCTTTAGCAACCAAGCGGGCCTTAAGGCGATCAACCTGACCATCAGGACCAACTTTAATAGTGTAGACCCAACGACATCCAACTGTAGATTTACCAGGAGGTAAAGAAACAAGATCCCATGTGCCATTGGAGTGCAGAATAGCCATTTCATCAACCATTGCCTGTCGCCACCCAGGATGAGAAAGTGTTTCACTAGTGCTCTTAGGAAGAGAAACAGAGGATAAAGTAGAGACAAAGGCAGAATAGGATGAAGATAATCGATGGTAGCTCAAAAAATTATAAATAGAATGAGGGTTACGAGTAGATCGATTATCTTTCCGAAGAGCAATAGGCAAATGGTCAATAGATGACAGGGCCGGGGTAGGAGAAATCGGTGGGACAGGAGGTGAGTCATCAGGTACCTTAGCTAAAGAGAGAGGAGGAGCAACAACACGATGTCGATGATGATAAACTTGAAGAGGATGAGAGAGCGCATCTGAAGAGGGGGATATATAGGGAAGTGGCAATACTTATGGGAAGAGATTCAGAGGAAGAGAAGAATGGAGAGTCCTCAAAGAAGGTGACATCAGCGGAGAGAAAATAACGATGAGTGTCAAGGGAATAACAACGATAGCCCTTCTGAAGTTGAGAGTATCCCAAGAAGATGCATTTCGTAGCCTTGGCGGAGAGCTTGTCCTGTTCAGGTGTGAGAGTATGAACAAAACAAGTACAGCCAAAGACACGAGGAGGAAGGAAATAAAGAGGTTGGGTAGGAAAAATGAGGGAATGAGGGATTTGGTCATATAATATAGATGACGGCATACGATTAATCAAGTACCAGGCTGTAAGAACAGCATCCCCCCAAAAACGAAAAGGAACATGACTATGGAGAAGAAGGGTACGAGCTGTCTCAACAAGATGTCAATTTTTACGTTCAGCAATCCCATTTTGTTGAGGAGTATGAGCACAAGATGACTGATGAAGGATCCCATGTTGGGACATAAAAGAAGTAAAGGGTGTAGAAAAATATTCCCGAGCATTGTCACTGCGTAGCACTCGAATAGAAACATTGAATTGTGTTTGAATTTCAGTATAAAATTTCTGGAAAATAGAGAATAACTCAGCTCGATTTTTCATTAAAAATAGCCAAGTACATCTTGAATAGTCATCAATGAAAGTGACAAAATATTGAAATCCTAAAGTAGACGCGGTCCGACACGGACCCCAAACATCAGTGTGGACAAGTTCAAAAGGAGACTTTGCTTGATTATTCAAACGCTTTGGGAACGAGACACGAGTATGTTTCCCAAGCTGACACGACTCACACGCAAGCGACGACAAAGTGGAAAAACGAGGGACCAGCTTCTGGAACTTGGAGAGACTAGGATGACCCAGACAACTGTGAATGAGAAGAGGAGCATCGGTGGAAATGCAAGCTGCAGGAGATGAAGGTGATGTGAGGTGATAGAGGCCTTGAGACTCACGCCCTATGCCAATCGTCTTCCTCGTACTCTTGTCGTGCAAGATCAAAAATTTATCAGAAAAAGTGATAGAACAGTTAAGAGTGCGAGTTATTTTGCTGATGGAAATAAGATTAAAAGGACACTCAGGGGCATAAAGGACAGAATGGAGAGGTAGGGAAGGGAGAGGATGAGCCAAACCAATACCTTTAGCCATAGTTTGGGAATCATTAGCTAAAGTAACAGTAGGTAAGACAGAGGTAGTAGTAATAGAGGAGAAAAGGTGTTTATTACTAGAGATATGATCAGATGCTCCAGAATTTAGAATCCATGGGCCAAGAGAAGGAGACTGAGAAAAGCAGACAGAGACATTACCGGTCTGGGCAACAGAAGCAACAAAAGCTGATGTGGCTGCCTGATATCGGAGATAGGCATCATAATCACTACCAGTAAGGGTGATACTCTGAGACATGGAGCTCGCAGCGGAGTCAGGTCGAGATAGCAGAGGATCAGATAACTGAGCAATGTGGGTAGTGCGAGGAGGCCGTCCATGTAACTGATAGCAATGATCTCGAGTGTGACCAAGCTTATTACAATAGGTGCACTGAGGACGTTGTCCTCGACCCTGATTACCACTACATCCTCCTCGAGAGTTAGTCTGAGAGGCTAACACAGATGAATCTGAAGGACCATCAGTTGACGAGGTTTGAGTACAGGAGAGGCGTAAGAGACGAGCGAACACATCATCCAATGATGGTACTGATGGACTAGCAAGAATCTGATCTCGGACAGACTCAAGATCTGGACGGAGGCTAATGAGGGTTAACACCATAAAGAACTTGTCAATCTGTATTTGTTGAACTTCAGCACCATTAGTGAAAGGCATCAAAGTTAAGAACTCCTCCTTTAGAGACGCAATCCGGCCAATATAAGTAGACAGATCCATGTCCTGCTGTCTCACATGAACAATATCAGAAACCACCTTATAAAATCGTTGAATATCATTCGTGTATAATCCTTTAGCCCGAGTCCAAAATTTAAAGCAGGTTTTGTAGGCACGAAGATGATGTAAAATTTTGGGATCAACAGATTGCCATAATACGCTGCATAATTGTGCATCGATTTTCTTCCATTGCACTTTGTCAACATCAGGTATAGCATCCTCAGGTGTAACAAGATGATCCTCATAACCTTGTCCCATAAACCAGAGTTCCATGGACGTTGACCAGGAGAGATAATTCTCACTACCAATCAATTTTTCCGATGTGATAGTAGGAGATCCAGAGATGATGGATGTAACAATAGGATTTTTAGTCGCCATATCCACTTTACCTGAGATTCAATCACGTTTGGATTGAAGAGAACCCTAAAAGGAGGACGGATCACAGCTGTGGAAGAAGAACCTGGTATGTTGGGACCCAAACAAAGGAGAAAAGTGACTGGATATGAAGAAGAGGCCTTCCCAAGGCACACACAGGTCTCGGCCAAGGAAGGGAGTTGCTGTCAGAGATCGGAGGAGGCTGAAATGCCAAAAAAATGGAGAAGCAGGGTTCGGAGAGGATTGACGGAGGAGTAGAAGTGCAAGACGGTGCCGGACGAGCCTACTGGTGGAAGCTCGGCACCAGAAAGTGGGCCATGCGCCCTCTCGCACCCGGGCATGGAATTCAGGCCGCCGGAGAAAAACGGTGCGTGGATCGATTTTTGGCTCCGGTGCCTTGAGAAAAGGTGCAGATCTCCTCTTTGCGCTCCTGATGACGTGGTCGGTGTCGGAAAAAGTCGCCAAAAAAAGTCACTGGAAAATATTGCCGGAAAAAGTTGACGGTGATGAGGGTTTTCTGACCACGATATGGCTGACCAAAAGGCTTTGGGAGATGGAAAAGGTGATCGGAATGAAACACGGTCACTGGACAGATTCCCGAAATTAATTACACAGGTAAACCGGAAAGAATAAAGTTTTCTCCCTTGGCTCTGATACCATGTTGAAAGAAAGAGAGAGAAAACCTTAATTCTCATTCATATGATTAACTTCTTACAATAGAGAAATATACATACAAGGCTAGGTTGAACTAACTACCATATATGTGACCTATATTAAGAAAGGAAAGAGAGATTGTACATTATAAATACATTATATTCAACAGTAAAAAATGCCCTTTTGCATGAAAACTTGGAAGAATAAGTATTTATGGATTTGTCTTCTGGTTTTAAAGGAAAATTCAGTAGTGGAAAGGTTTGTGGATTGAAAAAATTATTATATCGTTTGAAGCAGTCTCCTCGGTCTTGGTTTGAGAGATTTGCTAAGTCTCCACTCAAATTTTGCTATCATCAAAGCCAAAGAGATCATGTCCTTTTCATCAAGCAATCACTTGAAAAGAAGATTACTATATTTATTATTTATGTGGATGATATAATTGTCACTGGAGATGATGTAGAAGAGATGCAGAATCTTATAGGAAAGTTGGTAAAATAATTTGAAATCTAAGATATTTTCTTGGCATTGAGGTGACGAGATAAAAAAAGGGGAATTTATGTTATTCAAAGGAAGTATATCCTTGATTTGCTAAATGAAACACGGATGCTAGAATGCAAACTTGCAGGCACACCTATTGATCAAAATCATCAATTAGGCACTATCACTAAAGGAATACTAGTTGACAAAGGAAGATAGATATCAAAGACTTGTTGGAGATTAATTTATTTGTCCCACATGAGACCAGATATAGCATATGCTGTCATCATGGTAAGTCAGTTTATGCATTCCCCCTTGAATGTTATATGGATGCAATCTTAAGAATCTTGAGGTACCTAAAGTCAACTCGAGGAGATGGTTTATTGTTCTTAAAGAACAATCACCTTAGAGTTAAGGCTTACACAGATGCAGATTGGGTTGGTTCTATTACTAATAAGAAATCTACTTCAGGCGCTGTACTTTTGCGGGCGGTAACTTGGTTGCTTGGAGAAGCAAAAAACAACATATAGTTGCTTTGTTTAGTGCTGAAGTAGAGTTTCGAGTCATGGTCCTTGGCATTTGTGAACTCATGTGGCTAAAGGGTTTATTGAGGGAACTACAGGTTAATCTTGAGATCCCCATCAAACTGTATTGTGATAATAAGGTTGCAATCAGCATTGCTCACAATCTAGTACAACATGACAGGACTAAACATGTTGAGATTGATAGACATTTTAGCCTATAAAAAAAAATAAAAATGATAGACATTTCATTAAAGAAAAGATTGATAGTGGACTAATTTGCACTCCGTTTCTTGCATCCAAACCACAACTAGTTGATGTCTTCACAAAGGGAGTTCAGAATCCTACATTCAACTCTATGGTTAGCAAGCTAGGAATGGAAGATGTCTTTGAACTAGCTTGAGGGGGAGTATTAGAATCTAAATAGTTATTCTTGATTTCATGGAGTTTATTTGATTTATTCTTGATTTTATGCATATTTTATGCATATTTAAATTAGTTGATTATGTAAATTAGGGAAGTTGTAATTTAGAGGATTTGTAGGAAGAATTTTAGGAGTAGGTCAATTGTCTTATTCTATTTCCATTTATTGTACAAGTTTGAAAGTTATATAAATATTTGTACTAATTTTTCAAAGAGATAATAAGAAGATTTTATTTTCCAACAAGTTTTCCCACTAGTTTTTGGTATTTGCCTTTGACTACCGATGCATTGTCTTCTTTGGCTCTTAGTTTAGTTGTTGAATCCATTAGAGTATCTGTAGGCTTGCACCTAAGCATCCTTGTTTCCTTTATTAAGTTTAGGACATACTTTCATTGAGAAACAAAAATACCCTTTCTTGATTGAGCAACTTCCATAATGAGAAAGTATTTGAGATTGCCCAAGTCTTTGATTTCAAACTCTTTGCCTAGAAAGCCCTTGAGTTTTCTTATTTCCTTCTCACTATCCCTCAAACTTTATCAAGATTCTTATTGAGTCCCATAAAAAACTTGAATATTCTTTTTTTTTTTTTTTAAATCTTCTTGTACTTGATTCCATCTTCTGGGTAGTCGCAATCATGTTCTTTGAACATGTCCAACTGTTGCCAGTGACATGTGAGTATGTTGAAGTATTGAGTGACGGACATATCTCCTTGATGTAGGTCATGGAGAATACTTTCAACTTCAAACAATTCTGATGTATTTTCATTGATGGAGTGAGTCTCCTTAGTTGCATCCCATATTTCCGTTGTTCCATAGAGCAGAAAGTTTTTTCCTATATCATTGATCATGGAGTTGATAAGCCAGGACATGACCATGTTATTCTTTGACTTCTATGATTTAAATTTCGGATCTTCCTTCTTAAGACGAACTGCAGCCCTGATGAGATCATCATCTTTCTTTTTTCACAGATGAACATCATGACAGATTGTGACCACTGAACATAGTTGTGCCCATTCAGTTTGCATCCTGTAATGGGAAGAAGATGAGGTGGAGGGAAGAAGATTTCACCTTTTTCTATTACTCTTTTACATTTTTTCTTTTTTTCAATCCATTTTTAAAAAAAATTTTATTATCTCTTTTTGCTGTCTTTGTTTTTTTTCTCTGCTTGTGTTGTCACTACAAAGTGTTTTCCCCCTTAACTTATCTGTGACTCAACTATTCAACGAGTCCCACCACTTGCCGCCGCATCTTACACTTTTACTCGTTTGAATTTCCTCTAACAACAATAGGAAATTGAGTTTTTCTTATTGAAAAGGGTCCTACACACTTTGTTTAACACACCACTATGTTGTCTTGCATGACCTACTTAGGATATAGATAGGCTTTCTTCTCCTGCTTTGAATCTCTTACAATTGAAAAAAAACCAAAATAATATTACTTCCTCTCCCATCTTGTATATCTAATCCTCCACCACACCGTTGGTCCCATAGACCACTTTCCTTATTTCAAGTGTAGTAGGCACCGTTCATCAACAATCCATCCTTGTTGACTCTATTCATATAAATTTTTTATTTTGATTCTTTTTATTCTTCCTCAAACTCTCAAAACTATTTTTTTTTCTTTTTTTTAAACTTTTTTACATTGTTGCCCTATTTTCCTTGTATTTTAAGTTTTTCTTTTTCTTTTGTAACTAAACTTCAGATTTTGTGAATGATTTTGGATGGTGTCACCTCATCAAAAGGTTTGAACAAAAAGGATCCGACTTGGAAATATAATTATTTGAAAGCTCCTAAGGTACAAATTTAGTAACATTGTTATTTTGTTGAATGAAGACAAAAGGTGGAATCTTTAAAGCAAAGCAATATCAAATAGAAAAAAGGAAATGTTGCAGGTGTTTAAAATGTCTAAAGGAAGTAAGAGAAGAGCTTGAGAAGTACTTAACTAGTAAAAAGAATAAAAAGATAACTATAGTTCTTTTCTTTAGTTTAGTGGCTTATAAAACATTATTGATATTAATCAAAAAGAGGAACTTGACAAAGTCAATTTGAATGGAAAAGAAGTGATTGATAATAGAAGAAGTGTGGGGAGTAATAAGAAGATGAAGTCAATAACCAAAGATTGTAATGTATACATCATGTATTCTTTCAGGTGTACATCAGGCTTTCTTAATACAATTGCTTTTACTTATAAAAAAAAAAAACCAAAGATCGTATTGATTCTTTTGTGTCTTAAAAGCCAAAAGAAGTAGTTTAACTTAGGAAAGAGGGAAAGATGAAGCAAAGTTTTATAAATGATATGTTTAATAAAAAGAAAGGAAAGTGTATGTCAAGATATTGGTCTATTCTTTTATCAATCAAGGATATCATTTAATTGTGCAAATTTGGATAATTTAAATGGAAGGTTGAAGTTATTGAGCAATATGGTCTAAATATGAACTTCCAAGTTATCAAGAATTAAGAGTTTCAATCCTTTGACAAGAAGTGAAGTACACAAAAGTTTTGTTGAAAGATTATAATGTTATATGGATGAAGTATGAAATTTCTATTATACTTATAAATAAATAAAATACGAAGTTTGTATTGTCTTATGGGTGGATGGATAGAAGAAATCGAATCTTTGTGAACTTTTTGGTAAATTTCTTGGTAGGAACAATGTTTATGGAGTCCATTGATGCTAGTTCATTCATGAAAACTAGGTAGAAGACATTTGAAGTACTAGACAAGTTTGTGGAGTGCATTGGGGAGAAGAATGTCATCCAAGTAATAATTGACAATGGATCTAACCATTTATTTAGTAGGTAATGTTTCATTTAATAAAATTATTTAAGTTTATTCGTGTCATATAATTGTTTGTATCATTTAAATTGAAGCGCTATATTATGACTTATTATTTATCATTTTTATTATTATGTTTTTTATGTTAAAATTTTAAATAGGAAGATTCTTAGAGGCAAAGAGACCACATTTGTATTGAACACCTCATACAACTCATTGCATAGACCTCATTTTAGAAGATATTGGGAAACTTCCAACAATTAATTAGACTTTGACAAGAGCCATTTCATTGAATGAGTTCATCTATAATCATGCAGGGATGCTAAATATGATGAGAGAGCTCACTAGGCAAAGAGAATTGGTTGGGCCAAGCATAACTTGATTTGCAGCTTGTTTTCTTATCCTATAAAGTATCCACATGCAAAGATGCAACTTGAGATTGGTATTCACATTTGAAATGTGGTTAACTAGTAAATGGGTGAAGGAAGCAAAGGGAAAATAGGTGTCAGAAATTGTTTTGATGTCTTCCTTTTGGAATCACATTGTCTATATTCTTAAGGTGATGGGTTCTCTCGTTAAAGTTCTTCAACTTGTTGACAATGGAAAAAAACCGGTTTTGGGGTACATTTAATAAAATAAATCTTAAGTGTGAAAAGGCAGAAATGTTCTCTTCTTTCTACCTCTAACCTTACCCATCTAAAAACCCGACTTAATCCTATTTTCTCTTATTTTCTTTTCCTTCTCTTCCTTAACATTTTTTTATTAATTAAAGAAAAAAAAGAGAGCAGGTTTGCAGCCATTGCTGCGAAACCAGGTGCTGCCCCTAGTCATGGCTCTGCACCGCCTTTTTTGTTTTTTGGCTTTAGTTAAAAAAAAATGGAAATTTTGAGGGAAATTATGAAAGGAAAAAGAAGGAAAGGAAGGAAAGAAAGGGAAGGAAAAGAAAATAAAAGAAGAGAAAATAGGTTTAGGGTTAGGTTTTTTGGATGGGTGGGGTTCAAGGTAGAAGAAGAGTGCATTTTTGCCCTTTCACACTTAAGATAAAAAGGGTGGGGGTATGGAGATATTAGGTGGGGGTGTTTGACATTTCTTTTTCTTTTTAATAAGTATAGCATGTATCATAAAAAAATGTTAAGAGTATAGAAGGAGTTTATAGTAAGGAGAGAAAGGAAAGCAAAGGAAAAGAAGAGGGAAATAACGAAAAATTGTTAGACCCTCTGAACAAATGGATGATAAAGATGAGATTAGGGGAGTTAAATATATGTCTCTTCCCTTGACTTTTGCAATCAATCAATTGAGATAGAGTCCTTAATCGATAACAAGAAACTCTAACTCAATGCATTACTTTTCAATTATGTCATAAGTTGCTAGTTTTATAGTTAATACACCTTATTGAGTTCTAGAGGATGGAAAAGTATGGTGTGCTAAAAGTGATGTAGAAGGGGGTGCAGAGAATATTCTTATAACGACCCATTTCTAACCATGTAGAGATTGTCAGTTTTAAGTTCAAGGGGCCCTCACAACTTTAAAATGTAAGAGGATTCCCTATCTGATGTGGGGTATTACAATCACACCCCTACTCATGTAGACATGACGTCCTCATCAACATTTTATGAGATTGCAAGGCTAAATAGGCAAACAATCCTTGCAGGGCCAAACAAACTCCCACACAGGGGTTGGAGTTTGACTTTAAAACCATTTGTAAGGATCCGCTCCTAACCATGTAAATATTGTTTGCTCTAAGTACAAGGGGTCCTCATGACTTTAAAATGTCTAAATAGTTAGGAGAAATTCATACATATATAGGGTTAATAACTTTTCCCCTATTCGATATGAGATATAACAATTCTTCTATTATGCATGTAAAAGAATTCTCTTTGTTGTTTCAAGATATTGAATTACCTTATGTCTACTGTGTGCTTGAGGAAAAAAGACCCTAGTAATTCGGAATGCAAAATGCAAAATTATTGGATATTCTCCGCTTATTATCTTGAAGATACAGTCCCAAAGAATAAGTGTTTAAGTTTTAAACTTTGTGGTTATAAACATTTTCTTTTGTATATTTAACTCTTATGTTATTGCTCCATGTATGTTTATTTGCTCCCATAGAGTGGAGAATTGGTCGTTTCTTTTTAAACTAGGGCCATTTGATTTGTTTTTGTTGGTTTTCTTGTGTTATTACCAGTGTGGGTTAATATTAGAATTTAAATTGTAATCTTACTCCTTTGAGAAATGGTGTAGAAGGTATAAGAGTCACATTTCACATATTATTTAAGTTATGCATGTATACCAGTGGTTACAAGAATTTAACTTATTTAGTCAATAGTAGAATTTCAATTGTAAATTTACTACTTTGAGATGGGCTTTTATATTGCAGTTGTTTAGTTATTCCCTTCCTTTAGACTAATCTTTTTTGTTGTGGCATCATGTTAAACTCTCCTCAGTTTTCCCTTGTTTTATGATACAATCAACCTAAGTTTATTTATGCTTTGCAACTGAATATGCTACTGGTCATACAATGCATCTACATTTGCCAAGCATATCTGTATATGTTGTTTGTAGCAAAACTTAATGCATAAACAGAGAAATCTGGTCATATTACATTTACTTTCTACAGATTTTTTGTATAAAATACCATTACACTGTCCAAGATCCCATCTTCCACAGTTCTAGTGTGGACTGCAATGGGCTAATGCAAATGTTCCTAGTCACTCGGTGCTCTACTTGTACTCATTAGATACAATGCTTCATTCCAATGAATGTCGGCATAAACGAGTGGATACACCTCCTAGTTAGATTGACTTTGTTGCTTGTGGTAATTTCTAGGATTTTTTCTTCTTCTGATTTTGGTTAATTATAGTAATTTAATGTGATAAGGCAATAGTTCTGTGCCATCCTGTGTATCCTGAAATTCTTTTACTTGAACTTGTGAGTGCTTTAATTCTCCTATTTTGTGATTTTGAAACTGCTCTCCTAAGGATGAGATTATATGAAATTTTTACTTATGATAGAATCAACTGGTTCTTTGTTTGTGCTCAAAGTTGTCCCTACAGGAAAATTTCAATGATATTAGATCAAACTAAGTAATTTGTTTGTACAGAAGACAAGCAGAAGTTAGAGCTCTTTGAAGCTTGGAAAGAAAATTTAGGTAAATAATTGTCTGGTGGTTGGTTGTGAGCTTAATATTTTATGGTACAATTTACTATTATCATTGGTACTTGATCAATTTTCATTTTTTTCTGGGTTTGGTTCTCTTTGGTTAAGCCCATTTCCTTGTGATTTCTATGTCAGTGATTGATCTCCAAATGTCTACGGCCAAGATGGGAAAGGTGGAAAGGAAAAGAAAGAAGGTGAAAATGAGGATGAAGATGAAGGTGGAAAAGAAGAAGGGGCAGAAGAGGAAATTCAGTGATGATGGGGATTGTAATCAGGTTCTCATAGAAACTCTATTCTGATGTTTTCACACACTTCACTGGAGTATAAACCAATATTATTGCATGTTAATACTTGCATTGGTTGTTTTGTGGCATAATGAAACATATTTCTGATGCTAGAATATGCCCAAATGCATATTTGGATCTGAACGTGCAAAAACATCCTTGTGACTTGGGTTGGTTTCTTTTTCTTTTAATAAGATTTTCTATGGCAAAGATCACCTGAAAAACAATGCAAAATAATTATTATTATTCTCTTTCTATTTCTTTCAATGGGTTTCTCTGTGACAAACGTCACCCTCAAAAGAACAACCCACAGACAGAAGTGAAAAATGGAAATTAATGTTGGTACGTCCAGAGTTATCTACAACACAAAATAAAAGCATTGCCCAGTTGCCTCCACAAAAAAGCATGGGATATGTATCTGCATGTGAAGTAACTGCATCTTATGCTATACCCCTTGGAACAATCTTGCAGAACATTGATTTTGATGATGATAAAAATGACTTCAACATGTATATGGAGTTCATCTTTATTGGGCGTTAAGGATTCTCAAAACTCATTAGTAAATGCTAATGGTTTGGTAAACATTGCAGATGAAGCTACCTATTTGTTGGTTTTGCCCAGAAGGCTGTGGGCACCATGGAATACTGAGTGTCACTGCTATGTGTTGTTGCTGATGGCATTGCTAATGGTTTGGCAAACATTGCAGATGAAGCTACATATTTTTTGGTTTTGCCCAGAAGGCTGTGGGCACTATGGAATACTGAGTGTCACTGCTATGTGTTGTTGCTGATGGCATTGCTACTTCTTCAAGTGCCTTTGTCCTCGTTGCCTCTCACTCACCCTCTTCCCACTACTGTTGCTTTTGTTGCTGCTAGCTCTGCCCGTTCAACTGGCTGGATGTACTGAATCAACAGAGTTGACCAGATTGTGTAGTTTTGCACAAAGGGAGGCATACATTTTACTTCGATCAAGTTGATTAGCTTCTGTCACTGGGCCTAGCCCCCTTAAAAGATAAAACAGAGGGCGTGCATTGTTGATTTGCTTATGAAGTTCTTTTTCTATGGCTTTGAATTAACAAGAAGAAAGATATGGCAAATGTATATTGTGATAAGCAAATGGTTGAGGTTTTGGGACTAATTAATTCAGGATTGCGATAAGATTTACTGTGATAAGTAAACATCCATACATTTAGAGAAGAATCAAATCCACTACTCCCAAACGAAAAAACATGGATGTTCAATTTCATTTTGTCAAAAAAGATTCTAGAAGAGAGTCAACATATTACTACAAATGATTGCTACTGTTGATTTGTTGACAAAGACTGTTTTTAGGTTAATCATTGCTTGTACTTCATCCATATTGAGTGGGATTGAGTAAGTCCCAAAAATCCTCAAAGATTGTTTTGTTAGTTTGAAATCTCTCCAAGGCGTAAGTTATTTATTGTGCCTCTGTTTGAACCACTTGACCTAACATTGCATGGCTAAATTTAGGTTTGATCTTTTAAGTCATAACAATTTAGTTACTTCTAAAATTGCATGGCTAAATTTAGGTTTGATCTTTAAAGTTATAGCAATTAGTTACTTGATGGTTTTCTTCACACTTTCAAGGTATTTTAAACTCGTTTTTTTTCTCACTTAATTTGGAGTTTCTAGAAAGCTCCCCTAAAAGAAACTAGAGACAATGCTTCTAAGAGTACTTTGTAATTGTTCTTGTAATCTTTTGAAATCTTTAGCAATTAGATCTTCTTGTTGTTATGAATTAAGCATACTATTAAACCACATAAATAATTTTTCTTCTTTGTAGATTTGCTTTTTCTAATTTTTCTTTCAAGTCATCTTGAGTTACTTTACCATCAAGTAGATCCATTTGTTTATATATAACGCATACCATGTGTTGCATGCACATGATAGATAATTCAAAAATAAATTACCAAATTCCTTTAGTTCACTTTATTAATATATTTGCAAGCAAAACCCTTAGTCTTTGAGGGATTTTTTTTTTTTTTTTTTTTTTCAGATTCTAAAACTATCAAAATACTATTTTATTTTTTATTTTTTATCTTTATATATATAAAGTTTAAAACTTGTGTACCAAGATTTTTAAGTATTTTGCAATTTGCTTGGTAATAATGCATAGTTTTGTCTAAGAATATTGTTGAATTTTATTGACGTGTCTCATGTACTTCTTATGTGCTCTTTCTCTTTCAAAACTAAATTTATAAGTGCTTGATTAGACTTTTGATAATTAGATATAGATAGAGCTTTCAAAGAGTGATCCCTTGGTTCTTAGTTTAAGGAAAGTCCCTTTGTTTGATTGTCATTCCTTGAAGTATATCGCTTAATATGTTTTTGTGGTTTTTTATGGTTTTAGGACTTTCTTTCCAAATCCATGAGGTTTTTATTATTATTATTATTATCTCTTATTTTTTCTTGTTTTATTTTAATATTTCTTTTTGCATAAAGTTGATTTCCGTAAAGTTTTAATCTTTTTCCAAAGATAAAAACCTTTTGGGCTATTAGGCATTGATACGATACTTAGATTATTTTTTAGATCTCATTAATTTGTACCTGATCCCATTTATTTGTACCATGATATATTTTGTATTTGATATCATTCTTTGTACCTCAATTTCATTGTTTGTACTTTCATTTAAGGGTTTAGATTTTATTTTAGTTTTATACACTTTAAACTTTAAAATTGAGACTTATTCTTTTCATACCTTAGTAAAAATTTGTACCTTTATCTAACTAAAATTTCATATGTTTTAAATAGTGAAGTTTGGGAGCTCTTAATTATTTTTTCATACTGTGGGTTTTTTTTGGGTCAAGTTTTAACTAAATCATATTGTGAGCTTTTTCACCATTTCACAATCTATTAATCACTTAAATTTTCTTGGAAGTTTGTTAATCATAATATGCATTTGTTTGCTATTGTAATATCATTTTCCTTTATGGTTTTTATTTACACAATACATGTGGTTTTCTTCTTGGCCTTAAGGGGAAAGCATCAACTAAATGGCACCTTCACTCGGAGGTAAGTGATGTTCTCAAAGGTTTTTTCTTAAAGTTTCTTTTTTTTTTTTTTTTTCCTTTGTGAACCTAAAATCAACTAAAATTTCAAGTGAAACCCAATGGAAAATTAATTTTGATTGTGATGGGACTTGTTTCTTCTTACTAGTTAAAACTTCAATGGTATGAGCGGAGTCGGAAAAAGATCCAGAATTTTTAGAGTTAATGAAAATGGTAGGTTGTTGCAAATTTTGCATAATTATTGTTATAGACATTTCTGCACACACAATGCTTTGTACATAGTTTTGGTCTGAACCATGGTGTGGTTTCTCAGGTGAGCACAAAAGATCCATCTTTGAAGAGAAGAACTCCTGACATGGGTTCAAGCTCTTCTAATCACCAACATCAAGATTCTTCCATGGCTAGGCTTGAAAGAAGTATCCGGCAAAGAACTATGTGTCTGCTGCTGTCCTACATTTTTTTATGGGATTCAGTATTGTAATAAAATTTTTTGACTGAAATCTCTCTCTCTCTCTCTGTTTTTTGTGTTTTCTCTTTCAGTACCCCTCTCTCTCTCTCTCTCTCTCTCTCTCTCTCTCTGCCCTTTTCTAGTAGTTTTTTCCCTTGAAAATTTTTAATCTCTTCTTCTTCTACTTTCAAGCTTATAGGTAGCTCAAATATGCCTCATGCGAATTAAAAGTACAAGTTCTGCAGTTAGTCATCAAACAAGAAAACAAATAAGAAGTAAAAGGCAGGGAATAATATTTTGGGTTCTCCACTTTCAACAAAAGTGTGTTTTGGAACATATAAATTGAGCAGCTAATACATTTCCCCTATGAAAATACATTTATGAACTAAAAAAACCTTTCACAAGACAACAGACTATCACTATCAGTGGAAAAACATTGACATCAAAGAATAGAGAAAGAAGAAATCACAACCGCAGCAGAGAGGTGGTAAAAGGATGAGGAAAAATAAGGCAAAAAGAAAAAGAAAAAGAAAAATGAGGAGAGTTTGGTACTGCAAGGCTTTGAAGCGTCGTTTGATAAAAATGAGGAGAGTTTGGTACTGCGAGTCTTCGAAGTGTCGTTTGATACATGTCAAAATTCTAGGAGGATATTTTACTTTACATGAGGATCATTGTCCTCACGTCCAATTTTAAAGTTAATGGTTGGATTCTCGATTTTTGGTAGCGTGGTTTGTTCCTAAAATTTTTATTTAACATGTTTTAGTAGAAAATTTTATTGTTATTGTTTTATTATCTTTGAAAGTTATACCTACTTATTATGGTGATATTTTGCAAGTGATTCTATACAAATGATTATTACTTTATTTTATTTTTAAGATTACATGAATTTTCAATGGAGAAAAATACGGTAATTATTTGTTGAATTTGTTAATGACATAATTCATGTGAATCAAAAAGAAATATTTGTGTGAAGTATTAGAATTGTTTGGATTGTGTTAGGAAGATAAAATTGAAATTTATTAGTGATATATTAGTGTTGAAAATACCGAAAATTATTTGTCAAAAATTTTGAGTATTGTTATGTGTTTAAAATAATTGTTTTATATTTTAGATATTATTATTTGAGTTGGGTTTGGACAATGATATTACATTGCATTTATTTTGTATCTATGATTGTATGAAATGGAAATAGAAATAAAAAGATATCAAAGAGGGTAAAATGAAAATAAAAGAAAATGAGAAATGAAAGGACGTAGAAAGGGTAAATTAAGAAGGGAGTGAGATACCTAATCTGAAAAATACAAAGATTTATCTTAGGAAGACTCCGAATGAAAAGTATATTTGGGTACGCATGCATATTCTTTGGTGAAAGCCCAAGAATGACATTGCATTGCTTGATTGTGTGCAAACATTTATTTGCATCATGTTTGCATCTAAAAGAAGGATTTATGTCAATTAATTGAATGTCATCAATTGTATGTTTAAATATATTATTTGACGATAAAATTATTTATTTATTTTGTCTATGGAAATTGGAAATATTTGATATGATATATATGATTAAAATAAGACAAGTTTCATCTAGATTGATTTAATTTTGTATAATTGAAGTTTCATTTAATATAATGTAACATAAATGGAGTATGGCATTTTGACATACGATTGTGTTGTATTGATCTAGAATTTTTAACTCCTTTGGTTGCAAGACACCTTATTGGGTAATGTGAAAATGCTTAATAGTTTTTCTCTATAATTTTTAAATACAAATATAGTTTATCAGGAATCACAAGAAGATTAGGGAAAGTTCCAAAAAGTCCCATGAAGTGAACGACTAACTTAAATAATTGTTTTTAGTTTATATTAGTTTTTTAATATATATTAATCAAGGTTATATGGATTATTGCAACCTAATTGATATTTTGTTATTTTGTAAAGGACCTTTGGGAATATTCTATCATTAGAATTATGGTAGAAATTTGGATAATTACCTTGAGTGGTTTGATGATTAGCAAATTTATTTTACTCATATGTAATGGTTGGTTTGAAGATTCCTACAGTATTATCCCCATTCAATAAATTTATTTGAAATTAGATTTCAATTTATTCCAAGAAAATAATTAAGGTTATTTAGTTGATTGGCAGTTTGGATAGAATATAATCCTTAAGGTCAAACCTTTGACTATAGGATTGCAGGTCGAGTTTCGAGTTTTTGGGTCATCATAACAATAACCAAAAAAATTTCACCTATATTCATCAACAGACTATTGCACACACTAGTCAAACTAAAACTCCTAAACTCTTACCCATGAACTCCAAAGAAGTCACATTAGAAGTTCCCAATAAATTCCTCTTAAAAGAGAATTTTCTTTCCAAACAATTCCAATGACGACTAAATCTGTTTGGGTTTATTTAAGGTGTAATTTGAAAATTATATTTTACACTACCATTTGCCATTATTATTGATACTTGGTCAATTTTCATGTTTTTGGGATTTTTATGTTGGTGAGCATTGAAAATGAATCCACATATTAGTTATTTTTGCTAGGAAATTAAGTTACTAGCAGGGAGGCTTTCTTTTTTACTTAGTTTGATTTGATTTGCTTCTATCCTTGATTGGTCATGGCGTATTATGGCTTTAACAGAAAGAAAGATAAGACAAATGTATGTCTAATCTTTTGAATTTGGCAGGTCTATATATTTATTTTGAAAATTTATTAGATATATATTTTTTGTATATTATGATTTTTTTACTTTAAGTTTTAATTTGAGCAAAAAAAAAAAAAAAAAAAAAAAAAACAAAAAAAAACCAAAATTTTATGGGATAAAATTGAAAAACCATTTGTCTGGTAAGGTAACACCCTAGGAAAGGGAGGGAGGTGAATGAGTGTTTTCAAATATTACAATATAAGTGATGAATAAATTAACCCAAAATTTAGGGATGATCAAAACAATCAAATATCAAAGTAATAAAAAATAAAGCAAGGGACACATGAATTTTTACGTGGAAAACTCCACACTAACTGTGGAGATAAAAAAACCATAGGGTCTAAAACCTCTAATTTACAATCCACTATTTGAAATCAAAGTATACAGTTTTACCTAATCACTTTATCCTAAAGACTTACTCTCAACACTTATACCTTGATCCACGACCACGACGCAATACCTCTAATGCTCAAGTGGATTCCTTTGAGCCTCTAAGAGATGCATGTCCTTCTAACAACTCAGAATTCAATCCTATGAATTCTTTCTTTAGAGATTGGGAATGATGGGGCAAGTTGGTTTATTATAATCTCAAAGTGTCCAACCCTAAATGGGTTAAGAGAGGGTCTATATATAGGCTTACAGGCTTAGAGGATTGGTATCTAGAATTTACCAAAAAGAATATTTGGGGATTTTTCAAAAACTAATTCTATCATATTCTAGTAGATTTTTGATGACCGCTCGAGTTCACTTAACGACAACTCGAGCATCTCGGGTGCTTGAGTGGTGGACAAGTGCTTGAGTGGTTCTAATGCTTGAGCGTTATGTCACAGATTCAAGCTTTTCCTTAGCTCGTGTATGGCACTTAAACAACTCAAGATGCTTGACATTGTTAAGTAAGTTTTTCCCACCTACTTAGCTAGTTAGACTAGGTATGCACATGACTTGTAAGCTAAAAGGCATAACGAAGGCAACACTTTAAGAATGAAAGGAAACTTGTATTGCACAAGAATGCTTACAATGCTTGGAACCTCTCACTTGCTTGTTATCTTAACCAAATAAGGTTCTCACCTATTTATAGACACCTTAGGAACTCTTTGGAACCTTGGAAGGTTTCTTACAAATCAAGAATTCTCTAGAAGACTCTATACAAAGGCTATTTATAAGTATTTACAAGACTTATCTAGAACTCTCTAGATAGCTCCACACTTTTTCATTGTCTTCCACCTTAGTGTAGAGATGTGTGGACATCTCTAGACTTCTCTAGAACCTTCCATACTCTACTAGTGTATATGACTCCAAGAGGTTCCAGAAGCTTCCTACTCTCTTATATAAGCTCAAAGGATGGTTATTTGGAGCAGGTTATGATAATTGGCTCCACCGCTCGAGCATCCCCTGTTTTTCCAAAACTTCAATTCAAACATTTTTATTTCATAGAAAAAGTATTGATCCACTTTAACCCATCAATCACCTAACTTGCCACTGAACAAACTTTTTTAGACTTACTTGTGACTTTTTGGTTGAGTCAATAATAACTTTGAATCTTTAATGGAGAGTAAGTTACTATCTAAAGAGTTTTCTAAGGCAGGATGAATAGGAACAAAATTGCCAACAAACAAAAACAAGACTCAATGTCCTA
Source organism: Vitis rotundifolia (assembly GCA_030254885.1). NCBI lineage: Eukaryota > Viridiplantae > Streptophyta > Magnoliopsida > Vitales > Vitaceae > Vitis > Vitis rotundifolia. Next base: position 19,990,539 of record CM058159.1, on the reverse strand, counting down.
ATAAAAATGTTATATGAAACCTAGCCAAGATAAAAAAGAATATGTAATTTTTTTAACAAATATAAAAATAATATCTATTTGTATTATTTATTATTTGAGATATGAATTTATTCTTTTCATATTTTCGTGAGTTAATAGACTTAATAATAAACTATATTCAATACAATGCATTAAAATGAGACCTAATCAGTAGCCATATTTAAAATTTTAAGTAACAAATAATATCTTGGTCATCCATGTAATTAGATGGCTCAACATCGTCATTTTGGCAATCTTATCTTGGAAAGCCAATTATACATAGAAGACCTTGTATATTGTGCCACATGACACATGTCATTCATCCTTATGTATATGAAACTCATTCAATAAAGTACAATGGATGATTGATAAAAGATTGAGAAATAGAGAATCCTACTAGCTCCTACACACTATTTATAACCATTTAAAAAAATGCAAAAAACAAAAGAAGATTGTGGTAAGACTACGTTGATGATCACCTATTGTGTGGAATTGACAATAACTGCCTCCCATTGCCATCATTGGCCATGATGGTAGTTTATGGGTTTAGAGCAATTCTCTCATTCAAGTTTGATTTAATATTGACTAGATCTAGTTTCATTATAATGTCATTTATGGTAGCATGTGAGATTGATTTCATCTCATGGATTTTTAATGAGAAACATAAAAGAAAATCTAACAAGATAAATCCAGATATTTGTAAAGTCTACAAATACATAATTAGAGAGAAAACAACTCAATATATTATTTGAAACCAGTATAACTACTCATGTTATACTAGTTTTCCATGCATTATACTTTGTAAGCCATTTACCTTACATCTCTTACATCATATGTGACTTGGGTGCATTAGGAGTTGCATGGAAGATCCAAGTCATAGGTTCCTTACAAGTGGATGACTCATTCTTAGCCAGTTCATGGGCTTATGCAACACATTAAAGGCTATATTATACTACCTCTTAATTGGAGGAATGGTTGGTCTTGGCCATCGGGATGAATTCCCATGGTGAGTGCACTAGAATGTATGGTTACACATTATACAAGACCTATGATGAGTCATGACATAAGGCTATTAAGTTGTCATGACTTCATCAAGTTACTTCATTGTGTTGTCTCTCAACCTTGAGAGAATACTGAGCTTATGCTAAAAAGTTAACAGTGGCTTTGACCTACAAGTGAGATCATAAGTTAATTATATATTCTCTATGGATTGAGTCATTATTGATGGAAACTGATAACAATAGGTATTCTCAATAGAGGCACTGTGATATTTCATGGGATGGAGACAGAGCATCCCCTTGGGTGATTCTAAAGAGGTGTGTTATTCTAAACTATGATCATAGTAGTTTTTTAAGTGGAAATTGATATAAGCTCTTTATGAGTTAAGATATGTCAATTGAACACACAATAAGAGGATTTATAACTCAATGATAATAGAAGTAGTATTGAAAGATTGATTGCTTTCACCTTGTTAAACTCCATACACTAGTTTAAGGGGAGATTAAACGCAATGGATAGTAAATATTGAACTCGAGCACTTAGGGTCTTGTTGTTATTTATATAGGGTATTAAAGTGTAGTTGATTATTTGTAGTAGGATGTTGAATCAACTTTAGAATTGAATTTTGAGGGAACTAGTACTATACTATGAGTCTCAGTGGTTCCCGCTCAAGCTCATATATTATGTTGCCACAGTTTTATAAGGGTTGGATTGACTCTTGGTTCACTTTTGTATATAAGGGTATTTTGGTAATTATGTAAGTTTGAACAAAAGTCTCTAAATTAGGTTGATTGATTAATTAGAAGATCTTATGACGTTAATTAATCAATTAGGACCATTTTGGGCTAAATTAAGCAACCTAAGCCCTTGGTGGGCTGAAGTCACTTAAGCCTAATTTGGGAACCCTATAAATACTCCTTAGGGTTTAGGGTTTCAATTTTTCTTCCACCATTTAGAGAGAAGAGAGAGACGTAGCCTCCACCCTCTGAAACCTTTTTATCGATTGAGCGTCAAGATGAAGGTAAAGTTATCACGACAACAGAAGATCTTAGGTATTTGAGACCTCCATAAACTTCAAGTTTCATTTTCTTCAAATGAAATAGATTTAAGAGCATCCAAATCAAAGGTAAAGGTTTCTAAACCATAAAATCTAGATCTATTTGTTGTTAAAAGTATATTTTGCATTTTTTGCATAGGAACTAGATGCCTTAAGAAGAAATCATGTGCTTAACATGGTCTTGGGATAAGGATCGAAAGGATCTGGAATTTCCTACAGTGTTTATTATAAATAGAAAAATATTTCCATAAATTAAATAGATTAAGAGTACCAAGCATCTTTTTTTGCTTGCCCAAACCTACGTACCATTCGTCCTTTATCTCTATTCAACAATGCTTATCTTTTTATGATTTTTTGTAAATTCAATTTTTAGATCAATTATAATCTTGATAGCTTATACAACATTTACATTGTTTCTACATTGTTCTACGATTTCATAGAAAGGGATCTAACCAAGATTGGAGATCTATCATGATTTTAGTCATCAAGGTTTATTTATTGCCATCAATTTTACCATTTGTTCCCTTAAACATAAATTTTTTTACACGCTTTTTATGAGTTTGTTTGATTTATGAGATGGTATTCAAAAATCACAAGCCAATCTAGTGCAAGCTTTGAGCAACAATTATTAACCCCTTAGCCCTCTCCTTTAACACTCCAATTCTTTTTAAGAATTTTTCTTTACTACTAAAAAATACATAATGTTTACTCCTTTGATAATGTTGTATAGATAATTCAAAAATAAATTACCCAATTCCTTCAATTTGCTTTATTAATTTCTTTGCAAGCAAAACCCTTTTGGATCACAACTTTAAGAAAATCCAATCCTGTCTCATCTTACTCTTCAAAGGTAAGCCACCCTCTATAAATTGAAGGCATCTTCTCTCTCTCTTTCTCTCTCTCAATGTCTTTTTTGATTGAAGGCGTGTTTAATAATTTTTTTATTTGAAATATTGTTAGTGAAATTTTTTTCCCTAGAAGAATTTTTGAGAGAATCACATATCAAGTGCTTCTTTAGGAAGCACTATAAGTAATTTTCAATTTTTTATAAGTATTTTCTAAATTTTGTTATAATTTTCAGTTTAATAATTTTGTTTTTTCAAAAATGCTTTTTATTTTAAAAGCATTGCTAATCAGACTTTAAGTTATCACAAGTCTCATACCCAACACCCTCAACAAGAGTTTTTTTTTGCAGTTTTTTATGTTATTTTCTAAAAGCATTGTCAAACAGACTTTAAGTTATTACAAGTTTCATACCAAGCACCCTCAACAAGAGCTTTTTTTTAGTTTTTGATACTACTTATTTACCCTAGTATTGGAAAATGAGAATTTTGCATCTTCACTAGTGTTGTATATGCAATATATATATAAGACTATGTTTGGCTAATTTTGTTAAAAAAAAAAGAAAAAAGCTTATAGCTTTAAAAAAAACTTAATATGGAAGTGAAGAAAATGTTGGTTCTTGTAAAATTTCTATTTTAGCTTATATAAGAAGCTCTTTCATGTTTAATACAACAAGAAGTTATCCTAAATAAGGTAAAACTAAACTATTGAGAACAATATGATCATCCAATCAATAGCTAGGAGTCTCTATTTCTGAGGTCATTGCATTTATTTGGCATAGATAGAAGATTTGTGAAGACAGCTTGATTTGCAATGGCAGGACTCTGCTGGTTTTTATTGATGATACAATTACTTCTTGCTATCAGCTTGGAGTGTTTGAAATGTCATAATTGGGACTTCAAAGCCGTTTGAAACCTCAGTGAGCTTTTCTTAAGGGAGTAGAACTTAGACTAGTTGGATTTGCAATTGTTCCTCTTAAAATTCAGGTACACTTTTTTTCCCCACGATCTAAATAGGCATATGAAATGAATAAAACATTATTCAATTCAAATGGGGTGTTCAATTTTTTGTCTTTAGTTACAACCCTAGGCCATGTTTGGTTTACATAATGATAAGAATTGACGTTGTATTTCTATTTGAATAATTCTTTTTTGATAAGCAGAGTGATACACATAAGTCAAGTTCTAATTTTAGCTATATTCAGTTTCTGGTCCCTCTATTCTATAGGGCCACATTTACAGGTTGTTAGCCTTATACATTCACCGTATATAGCTCTCTGTTGTGGAGAGCACAACACAATAACAGACATATTACAACTTCTTCCTTTGTTTTCCTCTCCTTTCTTCTTTTTCCTTCTCTAATATTTAGTCTCCTCCTTTGTACAGCTTGTTCATCTGTTCCAATGATTGTTCCCATTTTTTCCTTCCTTTACCACTCATATTTCTCCTTCCATCTTAAACATTACACCTAGTTCCCCATCCTCTTCTTCTTCATTTCCTTCCCCATCTTCCATCTCTCCATTTGTACCACCTCCTGAATCATCTACTATAGCCACCTCTTCACTCAATCTTCCTTCACCACCACAACCCTTTACCTTGTCCACTCCCTTGGTAAAGGACTTGCATATCTCTCTAGAGAAAACCAGGCTACCAACTACCAATGATCACCTCATGGTGACATGATCTAGGTATGGAATTTACAAGCATAAGCTATTTTTGAGCAATCTTGCAGGACCTTAGGTTAAACAATCTATCTACAATCAGGCCATTAAACATGCTTCATGGCAACAAGCAATGCAAGCTGAATATGATGCTTTGATTAAAAACATGACTTGGCACTTGATTCCTTCCTCTGCTCATGGTAAATTTATTGGCTGCAAGTAGGTATACAAGCTTAAACTGAAAGCTGATGGTAGTATCGATTGATATAAAGCATGTTTGGTAGTTAAATGCTATCATTAAACAATTGGCTTGGATTTTTTTGAAACCTTCAACCCATTAGTCAAGCCTATTACCATTTGAGTGGTTCTTACCCTTGCCATCTCTCACAATGAGCTTATCCGATAGTTAAATGTCCAAAATGTGTTTCTACATGACGACCTTATTGACAAAGTTTTTATGGTGTAGCCATCAAGTTTTGTTCATCCTGAATTCCCCAATCATGTGTGTAAATTGGAGAAAACACTCTACAGTCTTAAACAATCTCCCCATGCTTGGTTCATCAAACTTAGCCAAGCTCTTTTTCAATGGGGCTTCACTGGTTCTCTTGTAAATTCTTCCATGTTCATCTAGTAGTACTCATCTATGTTGATGATATCATTGTCATGGGTACTCATTTAGGCTCTATTTCCCAACTCATCTTTTCACTTGGTCATCATTTTGCAATTAAAGATCTAGGACCTCTTCACATTTCTTAGGCATAGAGGTGCATCTTTTTGTTTCTAGTCTCCATCTCAATTAGCATAAGTACATCACGGATCTTTTGGCCTGCACCTCCATGACTAATTCCAAGTCTTTTCATTCCCCTATGGCTTCTGGTTCCATTCTATCCATCCATGATGGGACTCTTCTTGAAGATGGCAGTACAAACAAAAGTGTAGTTGAAGCTCTTCAGTACTGCACATTAACAAGGCCCAACAAAACAAAGTCTGCCAATTTATGCATTCTCCTTCTGATGTTCATTGGCAAGCTATAAAACACATTTTACGCTATCTGCAAGGGGCTTCTCATCATGACCTTTCAATCCAAGTCACTCCAGATTACAATTTAACATGTTTTACTAATCCTAACTGTACTTCCAGCCTTCATGATCATCAAAGTATCAACAATTACTGTGTGTTTATGAGCTCTAATCTCATCTCATGGTCTTTTACAAAGCAAAAAATAGTATCTCATTCCATTGTTGAGTTTGAATACAGGACTGTTTCAAATGGTATTGTTGAACTGAGTTGGATTGGCTCTCTTTTTCGAGAACTCAACATTGTCCCCAGCTTTATTCCTTGTATCTATTGTGACAACATTAGCGTCAACTATATGAGTGCCAATTCAGTCTTTCTTGATCAAAGAAAGCATGTCAAGATTGACTTTCATTTTATTTAAGAAAATATGGTTCAAAAAACTCTTGTTGTGCCTTATACTCCCTCTATTGATCAACTTGCTGATTATCTCACCAAAGCTCTTCCTATTCAGCAATTTCTTCATTTTTGAAACAAACTCACAGTCCTTACTAGGTCTCTGAGTTTGCAAGGGGAGGGGGGGTGTGGATAAATAGAGTGATACACATCAATAAAGTTTAAATTTTAGCTATATTCAGTTTTTGGTCCCTCTATTCTATAAGGCCATGTGTACAGATTGTTAGCCTTATACATTCACTGTATATAGCTCTCTCTTATGGAAAGCACAACACAATAACAAACCTATTACAACTTTTTTGTTTGTTTTCTTCTCCCTTCTTCTTCTTCTTCTTCTTCTTCTTCATAAGCTTAAAAGCTTTCTTTTTCTTTGTGAAGTTTTTTGAATTAGGGTTTTAAAAGGATGATCGAGAGGATTTCCATTTTTAATATTAATTGAGCATGTGGAGTGTACTCCTGTTTTATTCACCTCTCAATAACTTTTTATAACAAGTATATCCTGCTTCAATCTTGAAAAAGATATATACAAAGAAAGTCACCTTTTTTTTACAAGCTAGTTAAATATATGATTTGTTTCTAATATTTTTTTAAAATATTTATTTATTTAGTTATGCCTATTTTCTGCTTGATTCTTGAGAAAATATCTAAAATGAGAAATAAAAATCTATTTGGAACTTTGTTTCTTTATTTTTCCACATCGTCGAATTTCCTTTTTGACAACAAGAAGGCATTTTATTGAAAGGCCCTTGGCAAAAGGGTTTTACCCTATGTACACATAAGTGCCTAAGACACTATCAATATCTTAAACTTCACTGTTATAGGCTAAGAGGATTTTTGGTAAAATTTAATATTTATTACTTAATAATTTAAATGAACTTTAAATTAAATTGTTCTCAAATTATTGACTTGAACTTATAACTTATTTTTTACTTTAAATATTAAAGTTATTTTGGTAAAGTTAACTTAAAATTTATTGTAAATTATCAAGTTAACACATTTACCCTCGTTAATTTTAGTTAATATTTATACTTTCAATAATCTTAAATAATAAATTTATCTATTAAATATTCATATTTGAAGTATTGTAAATATATAAAATAATTACAAAAATATTTACTATAAAAAATGAGTTATGAATGTAAAATTATAATTGTGAAATATATTATCACTAAACATGAGTAAATGAGGCAAAAGAGACTTGAAATTAAGAATAAGTTAATTTATTTTGACTTAATACTTGAAGTTGTTTTTTACTTTAAGTTACAGTATTAAGTTATTTTATCAAACATACTTAATTTACTTAAATAACTTAAATTAAATTATTAAGTCATATTAAGTTATTAAGTTGACTTACCAAACACCCTCTAAATCTATAAATAATTATAAGTTACAAAATAAAGGAGCCAGAGGGGATGCAAACATTTTTCATGTGGCTTGTTTTCTAGTTTGAGTTGTATTGTAAGATATCTGTTGTTTCTAGGTTGAGGTGTAAGATTTCTGTTCTCCTGTGCAGTATACGAATTTGGCCTCATTTTCTCAAATTCTATGTTTGGTTGCTAGGAAAGAACAGGAAAAAGAAATGTATCACTAACACTGTTACTCATTTCTTGAGTGAAAAATAGCAACCATTTAATCATATCAAATGTTAGTGAACTTAAAGTTGGTGGCTTAACATTATAGTAAGAGCTATAATCTCAAGTAGATGCTCCTATTTGGAGGCTTCTCACTCACTGAGTTAGCAATATTGAGATTTGAGACCTACCCTTCTGGTTGGAAATGTTGCATATTCATCAGCATATGTACTAAAATGTAACTCATAGATGAGGAGTACACAAGATTTTACCTTTGATCATAGCTTCTTTTTTCTTAGAGATTTGTGTAAAGTTCATTGGATGAAGTAGAGCATATGTGTGGGTTCATAAGCTAATTTTTATGTCACACTCATCAGATAAGATAGGAGAAGGCTAAACATAGAAGATCAGACACCAAGGACAACTGCAGATATTGGCTCCTTTAAATGGTTTTGTCTGTCATGAGACTGGTAGATACCTACACCCTTTATGGCCAAAAAAGTCACTATTCGCTATTCAAATATGGAAAAGGTATAGGGGTATGTGTGTGTGGTTACAAGCTGAACTTGATAAGATCTCACTGGATAAGGTAAGGAAAAAAGGCACCGGGGCCAGCAATGCTTCATCATAAGGAAATCTTTAGTTATCAAAGTAGGCAACAAGCCATTGTAGCTCCCTTGGCTGTATTGTCAGAATTAAGTTAATGCACTGCTGTGGAACATAGTGGCACAAGGATATTGGTAAATATTTTGCAGAATTTACTGAGTAAGATTCATGAAAAAGAAACGTGTAGTTATGCTATTATGTATAACGTAGTATTCACTGCATTTGGGGTGCAACAATGCAACTGTTAAGCCTGGGATGGATAACCAAATGATGACTCTTATAATAGACCCATGTGGTATAGAATGTCATAAAAGATTTGACTTACCCTCATTAGACATCAATTAATTTTCAGATGAGATAATCAAATCCCGATCCAATATTACCATGTGTAGTTAGAATAATTGAGATTGTTTGCGTTTGGGAATAGAGGCAAATAGGTAAACTATTATGCAAAGCAAAGAGATCTTGTATGTGTTTGCCCTCATCTCTCCTTGAACAAGTCATATAGATTCTTTTTCCCACTCTGCTTGAAATTTGAAGATTGGATAATGTGGTCCATTGGAGACTGTAGGTAAAAGACACTACAGGTCACACAGAAGGACTAGTGGCCCAGAGTGGTAGGTGTCCAGACTCAAGACACTTGGCACTATTATAACATGAGCCAAATGTGGTCCAAAAACGCATGCTTACAAAATTCCCCACGTTTGATCATGAAATGCATCAAGTATTGTTTGTAGTGAAAACTTTTTGATGGAAAAGAAACATCTAGATTTTATCATGTTAGGTAAATGCTATCTCCATTATTACTAGCTAGAACCTATATAAATTCGTGTAATCTCTAGTTTCTCCACCACAGCACTACAGCACTCCAACATGGGAAGAGTGGCTCTATTGCTCTTTCTTTTTGCCGTTACTGTTGAACTCTCTCTGGGAATATCCCATGAAATTCACCCTCTCCGCCCACGACTTGGCTCCGGGGCCGCCAACCTGCAGGTATTGAATCTTTCCTGCCTGAGTTGGAGATTTGGAGTGGAAACAAACAACATTATTGGGTGGTATGGTGTGCCACAAACATGTAAAAGCTATGTAGGGCATTACATGCTTGGCACCCAATACCGGGAGGACTCAAGACTGGTGGTGTATGAGGCAATTGCTTATGCTGAAAGCCTCAAGTTGGTTGGAGATGGCAAGGACGTATGGGTGTTTGATATAGATGAGACGACCCTTTCTAATCTGCCTTACTATGTTGACAATGGACTTGGGTAAATTTAGTATTTGCATTACTATATAGCTACGATCTTTGTAGTCTCTTTTCTCATACGTAAGTACCTTTTATGCAATTCATTTACAAATTTCAGGACTGGAAAATACAATGCCACACTGTTCAATTCTTGGGTCCTCCAAGCCAAGGCACCGGCACTGCCAGAAAGTCTTAAGCTGTACAAGAAGTTGTTGTCCCTTGGGATTAAAGTTGTGTTCCTAACAGGCAGAGGAGGATCCCAGAGAAATGCTACAGTAACCAATCTAAAGAAAGAGGGATTCCTTACTTGGGAGAAGCTCATACTCAGGTATGCAAATACTTAAACATCAACATACATTTCTTGTTGGAGGGTCTAGCAAAGATTAATCCTGGAATTAGGATGATTCTAATTAGGATGTGTATGGCTTCGAAACAACGGCGGTCAAAGCTCAAAAATGAGTTTTTTTCTCCCGATTCGAACCCAACAAAAGGTTCAGCCAACGCCTACATACACCACTAGAGCCAATTTGCCCCTTATTGTGTATATATATATATATATATATATATATATTAAATGTTATCATATAAATAAAATATTAAAATAATATTTTTAAAAATAAATAAATTATAATTATTTTATAATTAAATGAAAACATTTCATTTAATTTATTAACAAAAACATAAAAATTATCATGATAATTTTCTTCATAATGTTTTTAATATCATTAATATATTAATTAAATATTAAAAAATTATATATTTATCATTATTTATTTTATATCATTTAATACAATTAAGTTAAATACATCGCAATTTTAATATTAAATATATTTTAAAATTAGGCATATTATAATCAAATATTACAATATTACTATCAAATAACATTTGATGTAATTTAATAATTAATGTACACTTATCAAATTTATATTTTTTATTGACACATACAATTTTATTATCAAATATGATCAATTATATTATATATATTTATATTTTTATAAACTTTAATCAATTTAGGTCTACCAATATTTTATGTCAAAATATTTGTCGATATATCTATGATATATTTGTAAAATCGAAGTATCGATATATTCGTAATTATTCATATTTTCATCCTTAGTATGTGTTGGGGTTGGGACAATGTCACTTCTTGAAAAATGATGGCTCCAAAAGTAAAACTTTGTCATAGGCGTCGGGATGGGTGATGTAACGCCTACTCTTAAGGTCTAGGTATCGAAATAAACTCTTATGGATGTGATGTTTATTTTTCACTTATAACGATCAATTGATTTTTAAATGAAATGATTAAAGAAATGAGCATTCTTGTTACTAAATATTTATTATTACTTTTATCATTTGATGATATGTTTTTAAACTTTTTTTTTTTTTTTTTTTTTTTTTTTTTTGTAGGGGATCATCTGAGACAGGTACTGCACTTGTGTACAAATCAAATAAAAGGAAAATGCTTGAGCAAAATGGATATAGAATAGTAGGAAACATCGGTGATCAATGGAGTGATATCTTGGGAACCAATACAGGACATAGGACTTTTAAGTTGCCTGATCCAATGTATTACGTTGCGTGAAACTTTGAACAAGCAATTGTAATTACTTATTATCATTTCCTATGTTTCCCTAATTTATTAATAATAAGACTTCATGTTTCATTTCAAAATGTTTTCCTTTTCTTTTTCTTATTAATCAAATAGGAAGGTAGGAATCTTTCTTTGCTTGTTAAGGCCCACAAAAACCAATTGACAATCCAAATATTGTGTTTTAATGACCCATAACAAGGAGAGAACAAAATGGACAAACCCCTGATGTGGTGATGAAGCTCACATTATGATAGGATTATATGGAGAAACCTAAAATACTCCATCTTGGCATGGAGGAATGAATGGAGAAACTCATTTAATGTAAGAAACGAACGAAGAAACTCATGGTGTTGAAAGGCGAAAATGAAGAAACCTTAATTACTACATTTGTAGATCCACATATAGTTTGCCAAACAATGCGGGGAAACAAAACTATGAAACTTTGAAAGCTAAGTTCCAAAGTCCTTGAAGAAAGAGAACTAAATTTGGAATGACATTTTAAAAATAATTCTTGCTTGTGACTATATGTTAGAAATTTCAAAATGACATTAATTTAAGTCCTACTCGGTCATTAACTTTCAAAGCTGGTTAGAATTGAATTCATTAGAGTTGGATTTAATGGTTTCATTAATGTTCTTTAAAAATAGGATATTAGATAGATAATAAGAGAAGTTTTATAAATTTTTCTAATTAAAGATTGGATGGATGAAAAAGGAGAAAATCCTTTTCTCACTATAGACTAATATACAAGTAAAAGTCTCATCATGGTATCAAAGTCATAATAGCTTTCAAAAAACAAACATAGTCGTAGGAATTGTGAAAAATACCACTCCAATGAGGTTACTTAAAAGTGTTAGTTACCAAAACATCATATAACTTGTTCAATCCGACTATAAGGAAAGACAAGGGCAAACATATGTAGGATCTCTATGCTTTGCAAATACTTTACCAATTTGCCTCCCAAATGCAAATAAGTTCAGTTATTCTAACTACAAATGGTAGTGTTGGATCGTGCTTTGAACATCTCATTGAAAACCAATTGGTATTTAGTGATGGAAAGCCAAACTTTTTCTACATTACACTTCATGGGTTTGTTCTAAGAGTCATCATTTGGGTGTCTCCAGACTTGAGAGCTGTATTGTTGCACTTCAATACAGTGAATACTCTATTATACATAATATCGTAGTTACTCATCCCCTTTTCTTGTATTGTACTCACTAGAGTCTGCAAAATATTTATCAATATCCTTGTGCCACTATTCCACAGCAGGGCATTAATACATTGCAGCTAAGATTCATAGGAACATGATCTATGAAGTTTGAAGGAAATGGTCCTGTCTGCAAATATTTGGTTATGATTCAAAATTTTGGTTATCTTTAATCAAGCCACCCATAAAGATTCACTTATAGCCAACCATGTTATCAATGTTTGGACAGTGACTATTTGAAGGGTCTTTGTCTGAAATAGTCCCTGTTGTCTGCAAATTTTTGCCTTTACAGAAAAGGAAAAAGCCATGTTCAATCTTCCAAATCTCAACCACATAGTGAGGAAAAAAAAATAAAAAATCTGTGGGTGAGAAAGAACACTAAAATGAGGTTACATGGTGAGTGTTAAATACCAAAGATATCATAACCTTTGGTGAGATGAGGGCCAAATCTTACAGGATCTTTACGCTTAGAAGAATGATTTTGGAATTTGCCTCCGTTCCTAAATATTGCAGTTACTGCAAATCAGCACTCTCCAACATCTTCGTCATATAAAAGAATCATACGTTATTCATAACAATATAGCTACTTTTTCCATTTCTTCCGTCTCTATATTCCACAGCATTATGTCATGGACTAAGGCCTTTGAGCAGGGTGTGACAAATTAGCTGAAATTAACACACTGCAGCTAAGATTTGTAGGGCATGGTTTGAGCAGTTTGGAGGAAATACTAGATTGCTGGCCCTGGTGCTTTCTTCCTTACCTTATCCAGTGAGTTCGTCCAAAGTTTGGCTTGTAACCACACACACATACTAAATAACACGTTTTCAATATTCAAACAGTGACCTTATGGCCACAAAGGGTGTGGCTATCTACCAGTCTCATAACAAACAAAATGATTTAAAGGAGCCAATATATGCAGTTGTCCTTGGTGTCTGATCTTCTATATTTGGCCTGCCCTACCTCATCTGGTGAGTGTGCCATAAAAATTAGCTTATGACCACACACACATGCTCTACTTCATCTAGTGACCTCCCCACAAAGTTTGCCTCATCATAACTACACACATATACCAATGTTGTGTGTCATGTTTCTTCTGTCTCTATATTCCACAGCATTATGTCATGGACTTAGGCCTTTGAGCTAGGGTGTAACAAATTAGCTGAAATTAACACACTGCAGCTAAGATTTGTAGGGGCATGGTTTGCGCAGTTTGGAGGAAATAATAGATTGCTGGCCCTGGTGCTTTCTTCCTTACCTTATCCAGTGAGTTCGTCCAAAGTTTGGCTTGTAACCACACACACATACTAAATACCACGTTTTCAATATTCAAACAGTGACCTTATGGCCACAAAGGGTGTGGCTATCTACCAGTCTCATAACAGACAAAATGATTTAAAGGAGCCAATATATGCAGTTGTCCTTGGTGTTTGATCTTCTATATTTGGCCTGCCCTACCTCATCTGATGAGTGTGCCTTAAAAATTAGCTTATGACCACACACACATGCTCTACTTCATCTGATGACCTCCCCACAAAGTTTGCCTCATCATAACCACACACATATACCAATGTTGTGTGTCACGTTTCTAAAAAGCTAGCTCTTCCAAATAACACAAAACTCTAATCAGAAAGAAACCATGAAAGGTGAAACCTTGTGCCTTTCTCCTCATCTATGGGTTATATGGAGGTTCTTCTACATTTTCAGTACATGTGCTGGTGAATATGCCACATTTCCAACCACAGGGGTCCGTCTCAAATCTCAATATTGATAACTCAGTGAGTGAGAAGCCTCCAAATAGAAGCACAAAACTTGAGATTATAGCTCTTACTGTAATGTTAAGCTACCAACTTTGAGTTCACTAACATGTAATATGATTAAATAGTTCCTATTTTAACATTAAATATCTATATAAATATGATAAAAATCAATAGCCCCACATTGAAAGCAAGCTTCATGATCAGGCTGAATTCATAGGCATGTGCGGGTTGGGAGCATTTCATGGATTGAAATGAAAGTCAACATTTTCAAAGGCATTATTATTTACTGTCTAAATCTTGAAAACAGTCATACAAGCTTGTAAAAACCATTAAGGGAATAAATACAAAGTTCAGTAACAATGAAAAATATGCAAACCATGGGAAGCTCACCACCAAGGCCAGTTTCTCTAATGAATGCAATGCCTATGGGAATAGGAAACTCCAAGAAGCTGAAGAAAACAAAGTTTGATGTGTCCATTATTGATTACATTGTCTTGGAGCTTTAGATCACTTTACTTCATGAGAGAACCTAACAGATGAAGAGAGCAAATGTTCAGTTTATTAGGATCATCACCTAGCTCGGATACAATCTATTAGGATCAAGGACTTACCCATCTATCTCATCTGACAACCAATTAGTCTTCAGATTAGATGGCTAAGTCCCTGATCCTAACAATTCAAGGAGAAGGATTATTCGTGGCTTTGAATTAATAAAATGTTGTTAATCCTAAACTATTTTAGATCTAGAATGTTCATGGGGAGTTACTGAAATTTAGTCTTGGAACAGCTTCTATAAGCAACTTGACATTTATGTCTAAACTACTTTCCTCAGATTCTCACCCCTGGCTTCTTATTGTCAAGCATTTGCTCTCATCATTCCTTCCTTCTCCAACAAATCTTATTTCTCTGTTTAGGCATCGTGTCCATCTGGCTCAACAGTTGCAAGGCACGTTAATGCTTGCTACTAGCTCGAGTCCATATCATGAGGTTGAGGTCAGGAGCTGTCACAAGAGAACCACAAGTTTTACAAGATTCCACTTGAAGAGCATGTTATCACAATTTGGAGCTGTGATTATGAGAGAATAGGAGCGATTCCTTCACCCAATGTTAAAATAGAAACGATTTAATCATATTACATGTTAGTGAACTGTTGGTAGCTTAACATTACGGGAAGAGCTATAATCTCAAGTTTTGCCCTCCTATTTTGTGGCTTCTCGCTCGATGAGCTAGCAATATTGACATTTGAGACTGACCCTTGTGAATGGAAATGCAGCATATTCATCGGCACATGTGCACTGGACAGTAGCAAAGCATCAATAATACAGCTCATATATGAGGACAAGTGCACCAGATTTTTGGTTATTACAACTTTGGTATATTACATATTTGCAAGAGTCACTGTCCCAGCTTTAGAACTTGGCACACAACATTGATATATATGTGTGGTTATGAGGCAAACTTTTTGGGGAAGTCATTGGAGGAAGTAGGGCATATCTGTATGGTCATATAGCTTTAAAATACAGTGGTATGTGTGTGTGGTTACAAGCCGTACTTGATAGGAACTCACTGGATAAGGTAAGTCCAATATGGTTCACAAATTAGGCGAATCGGCTACCATTTTTTTTTTCTATTTTTGTCCATGATAACAAATACAGATGGATAAGACCTCCATGCAGCATCTTTTACCTTTACAGCTGTTTCTTTGATATCTGTCACCTGATTTTCAGTCCCCTATATATTAACATTAGGAATAGACTATTATGAATAGATGAAATCTTTTGTATTTAACACTGCCATGTAACCTCATTTTAGTGTTGTTTTTTCACAGATTCTTTTTCTCACTATGGGGTTGAGATTTGAGGAGTGAATATGGCTTTTTCCTTGTGTGTAAAGAAAAACATGTGGAGGGCAGTGGTGGCCTCTCAGATAGAATCACTGTCCAAACATTGAAAACATGGGTCCTCTGAGGAGACTATCATGTGTAGACTAAGTGCTTTTTTTTATTTCTTTTTTTAAAGGTGGCATGGTCCACTGACAGTTCTTAATCTTCTTTTAGAGAAAAAAAAAACACCACCCATGCTTTTTCTGGTGAGATTGGAAGGTGGAAATGTTTATGTTTTCTCGGATACTCTGAATGATGAAGCTGTCGAAAGGGTTGATCAAAGGGTTCTGCAGTCACTAAAAGAAGTGTTCAGACAAATGGACCCTTCAAGTAAGAGTCATTGTCCCTAAATTTGGTCTATTTGTGTGGTAAAAAACTAATTTTTATGGGAAATTCATTGGATGAATTAGGAAAAGACCGATATAGATCACAGACATGGAGAACAACATACAGTTTTAGTATCTGAAATATAAGAGATTTTGAGTGTGTTTGACAATAATTTTAGGAAACGTTTTTAATTTTTTTAACTCTTAAATGATAAAAATTTCAAATATTAGAAAGGTTAGAAACGCTTGGTAAAATTATTATTAAACGAACTCTTCTTTTCATATGGCTTGTTTTCCAATTTGAGCTGTAAGAGTTATATTCTACAGTGTAGTTTATGAATTTGGCCTCATTTTCTTTTAATGCTATGTTTGGTTATTAGGAAAGCAAAGGAAAAAGAGATGTGTCAATTATACCATTACCCTTCATAAGGAACATTAACATTATGATTGATTACACAAAATACAAAAATAAATATATATATATATATATATTTTCTCCTTCTGAGTAGAGCTTAGTGTTATTAGGAAGAGTTACTGTCGGCCGGATAAATGTCTCTGGTTATGAGGCCACTCATCAGATGAGGTAGGGAAAGGCCACACCCAAGGACAACTGCATACGGCTTTAAAGCTATACTTGCTCCTCTAAAAGATGATGACTTCCTGTACTTGTACGGATCATTTTGTCTGTCATGAGACTGCTAGGTACCTACACCCTTTTGGCCAAAATAAATGGTAAATGCAGCGGTATGTGTTTGTGGTTACAGGCCAAACTTGATGGGGACTCACTGGATAAGGGAAGGAAAAAGGCAATATGGCTCATAAATTAGGAGAATTGCTTACCACTTTGTTCTATTTTTATCAATGACAACAAATGTAGATGAAATGTATTTACTACTAGATGAAATGTTGGAGAGTGTTCATTTCTCAATACCCTCGTCAAACTTTTAGGCTTTGAGTCCATGAAGTATATTATTCTCTTTAACACTTTCCTTCACTTACGACCTTCCGTCATATGTGATGACAACAACTATGCATAAATATGTGATGACACTATAACACATGACCTTCCGTCAAACAAAACTCCGATACCATATAATAATTTTGGAATTATTTATTTCTCAAGTGTTTAGCAATTTTGTATATTTTTCATCCTCTTTATTCTTATATTTATATGGAGTGCCAATAATATAACTCTCATCTTTTTTGCTCTTCAAAAAATTTGTCATCAGATCACTCCAATACAAATAATTTTTTTCATTCAATCTCATAGTAATAAATTAAAAGGAATCATCTATTTCTCCAACCATGATGAATAATCAACAAACAATCATCAAACATATCCGAATAAAAAAATTAAACACGAAAATCAAATACTAAGATCAAATCAGAAAAACTATGCAATCTCTCATGGTGAAGATCTATGATTAGACATGGTGTAAAAAAAATAAAAAAATAAAAAATTGTGCCGCCCCCAGCCAGCATTTGGCCTGAATAGAGGCGAACTGGTAAATTATTTGCAACCCTCATCTCTCCTTGCTTGAAGTCATATTATTCCATTTAACCTCATTTTAGTTGTACTTTCCATGATTCTTACAAATATGTTTGGTTCTAAAAAATACTAAAAAAAAGAAAAAAAAATACTAAGGAACTGACTTTATCATATTTAGTTGTACTATAAAAAAATATCAAAGAAAATCAAATATAATTAAAATTTGCTAAAAATTTATATATTTTAAATTATTTAATCTTTATATCAAAAATTTAAATAAGTAAAATATATTTGAAGTAATATATAAAAATAATTTATATCGACTTTAAATCTATTTTTCATTTTCTTTCATTTTTTCTTATTTTCTAGTTTTTCTTTTTATTTTTTTTTTCCCTTATATTTTTCCTCAAATTTTTTGATAAGCAAATATAGCCAACAAGTCATCCACAGATTTTTTTTTTTTTTTTTTTTCTCCATTGTGGTTGACATTTGAAGAGTGGATGTGGTCCTTCATCAGGCATGCATGCACTGATATCTGTGTGGGGTCATAATCCAATCTTTATGGATCACTCATTGAATAAGGAAGGATAATCCCAATATGCAGCTTCATGGCTTCATGGCGAAAGCTTAGTCACTGCAGAAGGTAAAACAGGAGGCTGCAGAAACCAGGACTAATGGGAATGCAAATTAAAGGCAGACATATATAAGGACTACTGCATCACAATGTTCAGTTGTCTGGACCCTTGGCAATACGACAACATGATAAACATATGGTCCAATAATGCATGGATCTTTTTATTGCTCTCATTGAAGTTATTCCAAGACATATATGGAACATCTCTCTTCCATCGTACGTGTAAGAGTGTGTTTGGCAATATTCTATTCAAAATGTTTTTAGTAAAAGTATTTTCTTTAAAGTGTGTTTGAGAGTAATTTTAAAAAGTGTTTTTAATATTTTTAACACTTAAATGATAAAAATTTTCAAGTGCTTCTTAAAGTGTGTTTGAGAGTAATTTTAGAAAGTATTTTTAGTATTTTTAACACTTGAATGATAAAAATTTTCAAGTATTAGAAATATTAAAAATGTTTTTTAGAATCACTATCAAACGGACTCTTATAAAACATTAAATATGATTTTTCAACTTTTAAAAAATATTTTATAAATTTTGTCAAACATCTAATATTTATTCAAAAATGCTTTTTATACTAGAAGTATTTTTCAAAAACACTACCAAATAAACTTTGAATATAAGAATGATCAATGCAGTGACACATGCCTATGAAAGTAGCTTAATTTGTTAATGATTCCACTAAAAATAATGGGATAAAAATTCATAAGATATTGCAGCATGTTTCTCCATAATGCTTAATAGACCATAGTCCAATATGGAATACAAATTAAGAAAGATATGGATGGTTAGGATTTGTTTAAAAATGTTTTTGAAAATAGTTCTTGAAAAATAGTTTTTGAAAACAGTTTTAGAAAAACAATTGTTTGACATTTTCTAGAACAAAAATTTTGTTTAAAAATTTAGAATGTTCTCAATGCCCTTTTTCGATTTCTAATATTTTTTTTAAATAACTTTTATTCATACTACTTCATTTTCAATCATTCTCTGTAAACAATCTCATAAACTGAAAACAATCGAAAATAATTAAAATATATTATCTAAATCAACCCTCAAACACGTTTTACTATGAATAATTGAAAATCAAACCTACTTTCATGTCTCTTCTTTTTTTTTTC
This sequence comes from Vitis rotundifolia, assembly GCA_030254885.1. Taxonomy (NCBI): domain Eukaryota; kingdom Viridiplantae; phylum Streptophyta; class Magnoliopsida; order Vitales; family Vitaceae; genus Vitis; species Vitis rotundifolia. Next base: position 19,971,075 of record CM058159.1, on the reverse strand, counting down.
TTTTTTTTTTTGTGAGTTCTCAAAAACTGAAAACCGTTCTTAAAAGCAATTCTCAAGAGTAGTTACATTCCGTGCGACAATTAGTGATTAAGGTCCAGACCCATGTACCAATCTGTTGTTTAAAGCATCTCACTTGTGTCATTTCTCCATATATTTTGAAAAGATCAAATCATATGCTCTACACCATAAAACTTTGTCCACCACCATGGTGAAGTACCCCACCTTACAATAATGCTCATCATTACTGCAGTAGATAGCTGAAGTAAACACCATCTCCATTTTCACTTGCTGGAGCCTACATAAATTCATGTAAATTCAGTGGTTTCTCCACGACCACCACAGCACTACAACATGGGAAGAGTGGCCCTGTTGCTCTTTCTTTTTGCCCTTACTGTTGAGCTTTCCTTGGGAATATCCCACGAAATCCACCTCCTCCGCCCACGACTTGGCTCCGGTGGCCACCCTGCTTCGGGTCTTTCCTGCCCGAGCTGGAGACTTGCAGTGGAAACCAACAACATTATAAACTGGGAGACTGTTCCACAAGCATGTGAAAGCTATGTGGGGTATTACATGCTCGGCCACCAATACCGGCAAGACTCGAGAGCGGTGGTATATGAGGCAATTGCTTATGCTGAAAGCCTCAAGTTGGGTGGAGATGGCAAGGACGTATGGGTATATAGATGAGACAACTCTTTCTAATCTGCCTTACTTTGCTGAAAACGGATTTGGGTAACTTTATCATCTACAAACACGAATATTCCTGATTTTTCTGGCCAATATTCATGTATGTGCTATGTTTTTACGTGAATCTTCTCTCGAAATTTCAGAGCTGAAGTATTAAATGAAACGTCGTCCAATGAATGGGTCAAGAAAGCGAAGGCACCAGCACTGCCGGAAAGTCTTAAGCTGTACAACAAGCTGGTGTCCCTGGGGATTAAAGTTGTGTTCTTAACAGGAAGAAGAGAAGACTGGAGAAACGTCACAGCAGCCAATTTAAAGAAGGTGGGATACCATACTTGGGAGAAGCTCATACTCAGGTAAGCAAATAGTTAAAATCAAGGTCCAAATTGAGATCACATATAAGATAGGGTTGGAGGGTCTAACAGTAAAACTCCCTTATGCCCTGCATTTTGGGTAGCAACCCCCATCAATGATGTTGGTATGTGTTGGGCTGCGACAATGTTCACTCCTGGGAAAATAATGGCTCAAAAAGCAAAATCCTGTTATAAGCCTCAGGATAGCTAGAAGCCTTGATGGTGTGACAATTTTCTTCACCCCATGACAGTGAATTGATTTTTAGTTGAAATGAGTAAAGAAATGGACATTTTTGTTACTAAATATTAATTTTAGTATTTGATGATTTTATTTTTCTTTATTTATTTTTTTTATTGTTGTTCTTGTTGTAGGAAATCATCTGATGGAAGTACAGCACTTGTGTACAAATCAAATCAAAGGAAAAAGGTTGAGGAGAGTGGATACAGAATAGTTGGAAACATGGGTGATCAATGGAGTGATATCTTGGGAACTAATAGAGGGAATAGGACTTTTAAGTTGCCTAATCCAATGTATTACATTGCTTGAAACTTTGAACACGCTATTGTTAGCACTTATCATCATTGTTGTTTCCCTAGTTTATTAACAATAAGAATTCATGCTTTATCTCAACATTTTTTCCTTTTTCTTTTTCTCTGTAAAAAATGAGAGGATAGGAATTTCCTTCTTGTTAAAGCCCAAAAAGCAAAATTGAGAATCCAAATATTATGTTTCAATCACCCCTAACAAGAAGATCACAAACAAAACGGAGAAACTCACATTATGAAAGGAATATATGGAGAAACCTAAAATACTCTTTTGGTGTAGGCATAGACGAGGAACTCATTTAATGTAAAAAAAAATAAATAGAGAAATTCATGATGTTTAAAGCAGAGAATGAAGAAACCTAAGTTACTACATTATTAGATCCACATATAATTGCCAAAAAAAAAAAAAAAAACACCCACACAATGCTGGGGAATAAATGGTGAAACATCGAAGGCTAGGTATTTAAAAAAATTCAAATGACAAAAACTTCTTTTAAAATGGGAAATTAGTTAGAAACTAGTGTGTGTAATATTGAGAAGAAAAGTTCTTATAAACTTCTCAATATAAAGATTGGATAGATAGAAAAGGAGAAATTTTTTTTCTCATTAGAGACTTGTCATGGTACCAAAGCCATAAAAGCTCTCACAAACTACAAATATGTCAACCTTGAGTTTATTAATCTACAATCAACAAATGATAAATTTTGCATCTCCCTTCTCTAGCTTGTTCAACCAATCTTTACCTAACAAGCTATTTGATCTAAGTAGTTATTTGATGTAGAAATCCCAAGATCTATTGGCAATTCAAGGACAAAATCTATATGGATTTACCGATGGTACAATAAAATGTTCTCCATAGTTTATTGATGTAGTTCTAGGCTCTTCTCATTCATGCAAAATCACAAATCAAGAATATAAATTATGGCATCAATAAGATCAACCTGTAATAAGTTATTTACTACCTTCAATATCTTAAGGATTACTTGTTGAGGTGATTAGTTGTTCGATAAGTTTAGAGGTGTGGATCACCTTGGAGAAACCTTTTGCTTTCAATCAAAGGCAAGAGAGTGTTGCAATTGCATAGCCAACTTCAATCAATCAAGAAAAAGTATCCTTCAACAATGTCAAATTATTTTTGAAAAGTTAAAAAATATTGTCGACAATTTTGTAGTTATAGGCATCCTAGGGTTGGTAATGGGTCATGTTGTGTCATATTAAGACAAGAAATAAGGAAAATTTATTCAACTTGAATACAACCAATATTATAATTGTGTATGAATGACTTGACACAAATATGGCCTGTTTATTATATAGATAATATGATTCATCCCATTAATAAATGGGTTAAGTTAAATTGTATATAAATTGACACAAATAACCCATTAAAACAAATTATTCATACGATTATAACTTGTTTCATCTATTTTTAATTTAAAATTTACAAATATATTATTTGACACTGTGTCCCCTTGGGTGATCCAAATGACATGTGATCATAAATATGTGATCGTAGTAATTCTATTGGTGAAATTTGACATATGCTCATTGGAGCTACAGTATGTCAATTGATTACATAATAAGTGGAATCTATAACTCAAGGATTTAAGAGGTAATCTTGATAGGTTATAACACTACCTTGTTATATTACAGACATTAGTTCATGGAGAGTCTGCATGCAGTGGATAGTAAGTCACGGACCCAAGTTTCTTCTCGTTGTTATTTACATAGGGTATTGGAGTGTAGTTGATTCTTTTTAGTGGAATGTTGAATCAACTTTACAATTTGATTCCGAGGAAGCCAGTACTTCTATGGGTCTCAATGGTCTCCGCTTTAAACTTATATACCATGATGACACAATTTATAAAAATTGGATTGGCTCTAGGTTCACTCTTTTGCATAAGGGTGTTTTGGTAATTACGCAAGGCTGCACAAGGCATAGTTAACAAGGTCTCTAGATTGGACTAATTGATTAATTAGATGGTTCTATATAGTTAATTAATCAATTAAGACCCATGACCCAAGCCTTGGTGAGCTCAAGTCATTTAAGCCCAATAGGGGAACCCTATAAATACTTCCTTAGGGATTAGGATTTCTATCACTTTTTGGTTAGAGTCATCTTCCACCTCCAAAGAGAAAGTCATATCTTCCTCCCTTCCAATGCCCACACTTCAAAGTGTCAAGATCATGGTTCGAGTCATTGGGCTAAAGATATTGGGTGTATAAGACCTCCAAACCATTTAGACATGTTTTTCACCGCAATGAATTGATATATGAACATCCAGATCTAGATATAAGTACTACATCTCTAGATTTATAATTAATAATGGTTTTTATTGTCATTTTATTCTACATAGTTTAGAGATGCTTAGGGATAGATGCATGCACCCTAGGAGATCCAAGTATGGGAACGGAGTAATCTAGGGTTCCCACCACCTCTTCGATGAAGAGATGGTTGTCATAGTCTGGGATGAGGGTTTATTCATAGCATTAGAGGTTTTTTTAGAGGAATCAGGAGTCTCTTTAGGAGGGGACAACATTGGAAACTCAGGATGGAAGGAATTCTTTTTAGAAGATTAAAAACATGGAGAAATTTTAAGAAAGGAAGACTTTCATTCTTATCTACGAAAAATGGAAACTTTAGAACTCTTTTTGGAGCAGATAGAGATTAGAGATTAAGGAAGACATGGTTACCTTATTGAGGAGGATTCTCTAGTGTACACAGCATGGGAAGGCTTGAGTTTTTGGAAAGATGTAAGATTCTTCGGAGATGTAGATTGGTTTTAGAGATTGAGTTGAGTTTTTGGAAAGATGTAAGATTCTTCGGAGATGTAGATTGGTTTTAGAGATTGAGGAAGACTCTTATCGAGGGATACGACTGTAGACATAAAAAAATTAGTGGATTAAATTACCACTAATTTGGTCTTCAAAATGAATAAAATAAAAAAATAAAAAAATAAAAAAATCCTCTTATGGATAAGTTTCTCTAATCTCCAATTGCAAAAAAAAAGATAATAATAATAATAATAATAAAAAAAAAATTATTATTATTATTATTATTATCTTGTTGGATAAGTTTTCCTAATCTCCAACTAAAACAAAAAGGATAATTATAATAATAAGAAAATTGTTATTATTGTTATCTTGTTGGAAAAACCTCCGGGATAAGAAAAATTGCTAAAATCAAGGAACTAAATCCCTTGAATTAAGCAATTCAAACTCTCTATCTTCACCTATAAATAGAGGTGTCTTCTAAGGAAAAAAAGAAAGGAAGAAAAAAAAAGAAAAGAGAGGGGAGAAATCAGAGAGATCCAGAAAGGAAAATCTCAAGGAGGAAATCCAAAGGCAAGTTCCATAAACGGCAAAAAGAACTAATACACTCGTTCTTCGCCGTTCAACAAGGTCATTCGGGAATAAGCCACCTGTGGCCCTCGATTGATCTTCAAAATCCAGAAAACGTCGCCGTCGTCTTCCAAAGTGTGATCAAGGCAAAAGAATCAGAGGGAAAAAAATATTCTTTTTTTGAAAAGAATATTATTTTTGAGATTGTACCCGCAAATTCTCAATTAATAATAAATCGTTTGTTCGCATTATTATTTTTCTGTTTATTTTGCTAGCTTGCAGGATAAATTTTACAAAATTTGTGCGTACAAATTTTTGGCACGCCCGGTGGGACCTCTCTGCCTCTCATCTCTTTTGTTAGAAAATTGATCTCTACTACGTCGATGGCACCTAAAAGGACTCAAGTTGTGCATGTCAACAAGGGCAATGACAAGATCGCCATTGCACAATCGACACATGACACCGCTACGGGCCCCATGACTCGTAGCAAAGCAAAATCAACATCTTCAATCTCAACAAAGCAAATAAGTGAATCTGCTTGTTTGCCAAAACAGGTAAGAACACATGATGAGAACCAACCACTCATCACTTTGGTCTCTCGGGGGGCAAAAAGCCAAAGTCCTCGTAGTAGGAAAAAACTCCCTTCAACACTACAAAACTTCGGGGATAAATCTCCTTGCTCTGTTACCGATGCCAACTCTAGCACTGGCTCACACTCCGGATCGCCAGCTGGAATGTCAAAGGAGGAAAACTACTCCAATCATTCTGATTCTTTTACTTCTCCTTTCTCGGTGACTATGCCAGTGATGGCAACCGGCACTACATCTGTAGAGGAACAATTAGCGGAGATGGCTCACGCCATCGCCAAACTCACCAAGACGGTTGAGGAGAAGGATATGCAAATAGCCTCCCTCATAAACAAGGTTGAGGCACAAGTACAAAATATGGGTGAGTCAAGTCAAGGACTCAACCACCTTCCGAATGTTCCATCTCCTCTTGATGATGCACCACATGCGTATAGGACGGTGCAAGTTGAGAAACAAACAACGGAATCTGCCTCAGTGGCGTCATTATCTGTCCAACAACTTCAGGACATGATAACTAACACCATTAGAGCACAGTACGGTGGACCCTCACAGAGTACGCTCATGTACTCTAAACCTTACACTAAGAGGATTGATAACCTACGTATGCCTGTGGGTTATCAACCTCCAAAGTTTCAATCATTTGATGGGAGGGGAAATCCAAAACAACATGTTGCCCATTTTGTTGAAACTTGTAACAATATAGGTACAAATGGTGACTTATTAGTTAAACAATTTGTCCGTTCTCTCCGAGGGAATGCTTTCGATTGGTACATAGACCTTGTACCTGAGTGTATCGATAGTTGGGACCAAATGGAACGTGAATTCCTCAACCGCTTCTATAGCACCCGACGAACCGTAAGCATGATGGAGCTTACTAACACTAAGCAATGGAAAGACGAGCCGGTTGTGGACTATATCAACCGATGGCGTTCCTTAAGCCTTGACTGCAAAGATAGATTATCTGAGGTATCAGCCGTAGAGATGTGCATACAAGGAATGCATTGGGGTCTCCTATACATTCTCCAAGGGATACGACCTCGTACCTTTGAGGAATTAGCTACTCGAGCACATGACATGGAGCTTAGCATAGCCAATCATGGTTCTAAGAAGGACCTTACCGTTGATCGGCAAAAAGAGAGGCATGATGGGAAGAGGAGTGACAAGACCTCGAAGAAACCTATCCAGGAGTCAATGACAATAAATACGACTCCCATCAAAATCTCAGCAAGGGATAAAAAGAAGGAAGTAAAAGAGGATGGACTAATCCAAGAAAATGAGAGACGTCGATTCACTTTGAAGGAATTAGAGGAGAAGAAGTATCCTTTTCCTGACTCTGATGTGCCTAACATGTTGGAAGACTTGCTCCAGAAAAAGGTCATCGAGTTGCCTGAGTGCAAACGTCCAGAAGAAATGGGTCGTGTTAATGATCCAAACTATTGTCATTACCATCGAATTGTCAGTCATCCTGTGGAGAAATGTTTCGTTTTGAAGGATCTTATAATGAAACTTGCAAAGCAAGGAAGAATTCATTTAGATCTAGATGAAGTAGTAGAGTCAAATCATGCTACAGTCACATTTGGGTCATTTAATCCTGTTCCATTACATGCCCCACTTAAGAAACTGGGGGCATGTATAAGTACTATTCAATGTGAGTCACTGAAGCCAAAGCAAACACGAGTGTCATGTCAGGATAACTTTCTTCGTCTTTGCTTTGATAATAAATCAATGTCATATGACGAAGAGGGTTGGACATTGGTGACACGAAGAAGACCTCGCAAGAAGCAAGTGTCGCATTCATACCCTAACTTTCTTAGGAAGGGACGACATGAGTGGAATACTCGTCGACATCCAAAGAAGAAAGAAGAAAAGAAGCCTAAAGAAAGACAAGCGATTGTACAGGCTGATAACCTCTTGGTACCAAAATTCATCACTCCTATCACCTTAGGAGAATACTTTCCCTTAGGGTTCTTTGATAAAAGGGTGACGATATCAACTCGTACAGTCTCTTGCAATGAGACTTCAAAAGAAGAGGGGTTAAGTGAAGATGAAGAAAGCATTCTTGGTGTTGAGTCAAGCAAAACCAAGGAAGATGATGTAGTAGCAAGCTTACAACACCTACCTTCACTATTCAGTAGCCACAAAATGCTACAACTTCCTAATGGGATGCGAAATGCATTGATTCAAGCACTTAAGAATCCAACCCTCTATGCCATCAAAATAAAGGGGGCAAAAAGACTTGAGGATGAAAGCCATAATTGTGCCAAATGTTGTGCAACCATCACCTTTACCGATGAAGACCTTCAGTTAGGGTCGAAACCACATAATCGACCTCTGTTTGTTACCGGGTACATACGGGAACAAAACATCACTCGCGTCTTAATTGATGGAGGGTCTGCAGTAAATATCATGCCCAAAACAACAATGAAACGACTTGGGATTGCTACGAAAGAACTAACTCGAAGTCGCCTAATGATCCAGGGCTTTAACCAAGGAGGACAACGAGCTATTGGTATGATTCGCCTAGAGCTTGGCACGAGTGAATTGAGTTCAAACACATTGTTTCATGTAATTGATGCAAAAACATCTTACAATGTATTACTTGGGCGACCATGGCTTCATGAGAATGGGGTAATTCCTTCAACACTACACCAGTGTTTCAAATTCTGTAAAGGAGGGGTAAAGAAAGTAGAGGCTGATACTAAGCCATTTACAGAAGTCGAGTCTTATTTTGCTGACGCTAAATTTTACATAGGAAATGATACTATGAAGGAAGTCCTTCCTACTATCATTCCCTCGACTGGGAAAGCTAAACTTAAGGAAAAAGTTGACCAGTGTAAGTCGACATTAACAGAGGAAATTTCACAACCAATGATTACTCGAATTGAAGAGAAAGAGAAGTCCTCAAAAAAATCGACACTGGACTCGGCAACTATCACTACTTCCCCAATTTTTAGGTACATCCCAAGATCTCGACGAAGTGAGGGTCAACCACCTTTCATAAGATAAAAGTGAAGTACAACCTCGAAGATTGGAAAATGGCGACCTTCAGGTCTTGAAAGAAGATACAACCATTCCCCTTCCAAACTTACAACTTATCTCTAGGGATGAGACACAAAAATCAGCCAAATCCTTAAGAGATCAAACAAAGCAAGAATTCTTTCCTGGTAAGATAATAGATGAGGGGTTCAATCCTAAGGCTTATAAGTTATTAGCCAAGGTAGGGTATGACTTCACTTCGTCATCACAATTAGGAGAACTTAGCCCCGAGACTACAGGTGAAAAGATGCATGGCCTTAACGAAACTCAAAAGAAGTTGAAGCAACAAGGGTATGCAGTCAAACCTTCTAGGGCAGGGTTAGGGTTTGTACCTTTTGAGCCTATCAAAATTTCAGCTAAGACTAAGAAGACTAAGGCAAGTACACAACATATCACTGTAGAAGACACGGAAGAGAGCAGTGGGTCAAATTCTCCTCCTCGAATTTCAGTATTTGATCGAATTGAAGCTCCAATGGTTACACGAGCCTCAGTGTTCACTAGGTTGGGCGATTTTAACCAAGTAGAACAGAATTTAGTGCATATTCCACCAAGATCAATACAACAAAGGATTAGAACTCTACCCCAAAAGTCATGGCGACGAAGTCCCAATAAGAAGCAGTGCATTGGACTAAGAGAAGAGGCGAGGACGAAAAGCTTAATCCCATCAAGGATGAAGCGCCATTCAACTTGGGAAATTTGTACTAATGGTTCGTTAAAAGTAAAACGACATACCATCGTGATCACCAAACAGTTGGACAAGGGATGCCCTAAAGATATTGAAGAAAGTTCAATGCACACTAGCTACCATGTTACAATAGGAGTTGACTCTAATTCAGAATTTTTAGAAGATGAACCAGATGAAGCTCCTCAAGTATTTGAGGACGGGGGGCAAGCCACTGTAGATGAATTAAAAGAGCTTAATTTAGGAACAAATGAAAACCCAAGGCCAATCTATGTAAGTATGCTTCTAAGTCCTTCTGAAGAGAAAAGTTATTTTGAGTTGTTGCTCGATTATAAAGATGTCTTTGCATGGTCCTACAAAGAAATGCCAGGTCTTGATCCAAAAGTTGCAGTACATCAACTCATGGTGAAGCATGGTGTTCGACCAATTAAGCAAGCCCAAAGACGATTTCGATTAGAACTTGTTTCACAAATAGAAACCGAAATTGACAAATTGATTGAAGCTGGTTTCATTAGGGAGGTAAAATACCCGACATGGATTGCTAACATCGTTCCAGTTAAGAAAAAGAATGGGCAGATCCGTGTTTGTGTGGATTTCAGAGATTTAAACAATGCTTGCCCAAAGGATGACTTCCCATTACCAATCATCGAGCTTATGGTTGATGCAACTACGGGTCATGAAGCTTTATCCTTCATGGATGGATCATCAGGGTATAACCAAATACGAATGGCACCAAAGGATGAAGAGCTTACTGCATTTTGTACCCCAAAGGGTATTTACTGTTACAAAGTGATGCCTTTTGGACTAAAGAATGCAGGTGCAACATATCAACGTGCTATGCAAAAAATTTTTGATGACATGCTCCATAAGAATGTCGAGTGCTATGTCGATGACTTGGTTGTAAAGTCTAGAAAGAGAGAAGACCACCTGCAAGATCTCCGTATGGTGTTTGATAGGTTAAGGAGGTATCAACTCAAAATGAACCCACTCAAATGTGCTTTTGGTGTTACTTCTGGTAAGTTTCTAGGGTTTATTGTTCGACATCGTGGCATTGAAGTAGATCAATCTAAGATCGCAGCCATTCGAGATATGCCAGAGCCAAGGAATCTGCAAGAACTTAGAAGTCTTCAAGGACGTCTTGCTTTCATTCGACGGTTTATTTCAAACCTTGCAGGACGGTGTCAACCCTTCAACAGACTTATGAAGAAAGATGTCTCATTTGTTTGGGATGAAGCTTGTCATAATGCCTTTGAGAGCATAAAAGAATATTTGTCTAATCCACCAATCTTAGGTGCTCCTATGGCAGGGAAGCCATTGATACTCTACATCGCCGCACAAGAATGCTCTCTTGGAGCATTACTTGCACAAGAAAATGAGGAGAACAAAGAAAGGGCATTGTATTATCTAAGTCGAACTCTAACGGGACCAGAACTAAATTACTCCCCAATAGAGAAAACTTGTCTTGCTTTAATCTTCTCAACAAAAAAGCTAAGACATTACATGCAGGCATACACAATACACTTAATAGCACACGCCGATCCTATTAAGTATGTGCTATCAAAGCCAGTCCTTTCAGGACGATTAGCAAGATGGGGGTTGTTACTCACTGAGTATGAAATAATCTACATCCCTCAAAAGGCAATCAAAGGACAAGCACTTGCAGACTTCTTGGCAGATCATCCTATCCCTACAACATGGGAAATTTCAGATGATTTCCCTGATGAGGAGATATTTTATGTTGACATTTTTCCTTCGTGGATGATGTTTTTTGATGGGTCAGCACGCTATGATGGAACAGGGGCAGGTGTTGTATTTGTGTCACCACAAAGACAGATACTCCCGTACTCATTTGTTCTTAGTGAGAGATGCTCCAACAACGTCGCTGAATACCAAGCCTTAATTATTGGTCTACAAATGGCAATTGAAATGAAAATCACAAGCTTAGAGATATGTGGGGATTCTAAGTTGGTAATCAATCAACTTTTAGCCTTGTATGAAGTTAAAAGTGATGACTTAGTTCCTTACTTCCAATATGCTACCCAATTGATGGAAAAGTTTGAGCAAATCTCTTTAGTTCATATCCCACGAAAAGAAAACCAAATGGCAGATGCTCTAGCTAATCTAGCTGCAAGCTTAACACTGCTTAAGGATGAGACTATACATGTCCCTCTTTGCCATAAGTGGGTACTGCCACCATTGCCAATATTACAACAAGAAGAAGTAAACGCTATATCGGTATTCACTATTGACAACGAAGATTGGCGACAACCATTAATTGACTACTTAGAGTATGGGAAGTTACCTGATGAACTAAGGCATCGAACAGAAATACGACGTCGAGCTCCACGCTTCATTTACTACAAAGAAACACTTTATCGACGCTCATTCGATGGAGTACTTCTTCGATGTCTAGGAGGAGAAGAGGCAAATCAAGCAATTGAAGAAGTTCATTCTGGGATTTGTGGAGCTCACCAGTCTGGGCCAAAACTTCATTTTCGAATCAAAAGGATGGGATACTATTGGCCAACTATGGTTAAGGATTGTATGGAATATGCAAAGAAATGTCAATCGTGCCAATTCCACTCAAATTTTATACACCAACCCCCTGAGCCACTCCATCCTACAATTGCGTCATGGCCATTTGATGCATGGGGACTTGACGTGGTCGGACCCATTACTCCTAAATCCTCTGCTGGGCATGCTTACATATTAGCAGCAACAAATTATTTTTCTAAATGGGCGGAAGCTGTGCCACTTAAAGAAGTGAAGAAAGAAAATGTAGTGAACTTCATTCGAAGTAATATTATCTATCGGTATGGGGTGCCACGATACATAATCACTGACAATGGGAAACCCTTCTATAACAAATTGATGAGTAATCTCTGTGAGAGGTTCGGTTTCAAACAACATAATTCATCAATGTACAATGCACCGGCCAATGGTCTCGCAGAAGCATTCAACAAGACCCTTTGCAACTTATTGAAGAAAATTGTTGATAAGTCAAAAAGGGATTGGCATGAACGAGTAGGAGAAGCACTTTGGGCATATCGAACAACATATCGAACGCCTACACAAGCAACCCCTTATTCCCTCGTTTATGGCGTAGAAGCTGTATTGCCCCTTGAGCGTCAGATCCCTTCATTAAGGATTGCTATACATGAAGGACTAACTGATGAAGATAATGCCAAGTTACATCTTCAAGAGTTAGAAGCACTAGATGAAAAACGACTCGAAGCCCAGCAACGTTTAGAGTGTTATCAAGCACGCCTTTCAAGAGCTTTTAACAAAAAAGTTCGTCTTCGGTCTTTTCAAGTCGGTGATCTAGTTCTTGCCATTCGTAGACCCATCATTACCACACATAAGACTGGAAGCAAATTTACATCAAGATGGGATGGACCTTACGTGGTGCAAGAAGTTTACACCAATGGTGCTTATAAGATTGTTGCTGAAGACGGATTAAGAATTGGCCCTATCAATGGAAAATTCTTAAAGCGTTATTATGCTTAAGTCACACTTTGCTCCTAGCCCGCATGAGCATAAACTGCGTATGGTAAAAAAAAAAAAAAAAAAAAAGTTCCGCTAAGTTGAAAACCTGAAAAGGCGACTTAGGCAAAAGTTAGGACATGCTCGCAAGATTAGATTTTTCTTTTAGTCTTGGCAAAAATTAGAGCTTGAAAAAAAAAAAAAAAAGGAACTACGTTTGACTTGATCCCCTCTCTTTGAAGGGTACGTAGGCAACTCAGGGAAACCACTTGAGTTCAGTCATTACCAAAAAAAAAAAAAAGGGAGTCTCATTTTATTAATAAGTCTAGCTAACAAATGTTAGGCTTTATTACATCTTAATGAGAAAATAAAATAATAAGTGAAGGAAAAGAATGAGAGCTAAAACTAAGTGAAAAGGTACAACGATCACATCCACACCAAGCATGCAAGCTCGTCATGTTGAGTCCTTAAAGCTTCTTGAAGTGTCTCTAAAGTTTTGACATCAACATCAGTAAGCACAGGGGTTTGGGCGATAATGACGTGTTCTTTCCTCAAGCGAGAAACATAATTCTGTTTATTGGTTATAATTTCATCGATCTCCGAAATTGAGTTATGAAGGCGCTCCTTTTGTATACCTAGTTGCTCCAATTCCTTCTTAAGTGCTTCCTATTTAGCATCAAGAGTAGCTAAGTCAACCTTTAATGATTGACGACGGTTTACCTGTGCACCTTCAGAGTTTAGAGCATCCACAATCTGAGACGCAACAATAGTTAAACGTTCGTTTTGTACTTCCGGAGATATCTTCATAGAATGGGTGCGTTGCACTGCAGCAAGGTGATCTACACTCTCCATGTACTTCTCAATCTGAGACTTCAATGGTGAAGGGTCCGCTCCAATCTTTGTGATAGCATTGAAAAGTTCATCAATCTTTTCTCTCAATGATGGGAGACACTCATTGGAAGTTTTGATAACCATCTCCTTAATGCCTTCTCCTATCATAAGTGCTGCTTGGCGTTGGGCATTAAGGATGATTTGTTCGACGTCAAATGTGTGAGTGGAAGTAGAAGGAACAACCACAGTAGGGCATGGAGATTGTTGTTCAGCAATTAAACCTGCAACTGCTAAAGGTGTCAATTCATCATATGTTGTATCTCCAATTGTTGTCTTTTGACCTTGAGATTCAATCAGAACATCACTTAAGATGTTAGTAATACCTTCATCACCTAAACGGGAATGAGACAAAGGTAATGGGGTGATAGAGTGATTATCTTGTTGCATAGTCAGTGTAAAGGGCGTTGACTCCCTTGTAGTGACAACATTTTCGAACCGATCCTTAGGTGAGGACTCATCCCCTTCATCAACAAATTGGTTGTCACCTGCCACCTAAAGCACATATTTATTTTTGTTAGTGTCAATGCTTTTATTAAAAAAAAAAAAAAAAAAAAAAAAAAAAAAAAAAAAAAAAAAAAAAAATTACCTCTTCACCGTCAAGTTCTATCAGTTGAGTAGAAGTTGGGACGTCAGCAAAGAAGACATCTGCATCAAGAGGATGAGAGTTGGCCTCATCATAGTACACAGGGTCGGGTCTAATCTTTCGGCGTTTGAAGTGACATTCACTTGTATCTTCAGAGTCGTCATCTGATACGTAAAGACCTTGTGCATTGTTATGTTGCTTAAAAGTCTTGTGACAATGAGTACTATCACCATTGAAAATAGTTTCATCATGCTTTGAGTGAGTGGAGGTATTAGTTTGATGTCCACCCATTGAACGCTTAAAAGAAGCTCTTGAATCATCAAGTAAATCATCAAAATCATTCTCAACATTGTCTTTAACATTCTCCTTAATAGAAACACTTGAGTCATCTTTGCGCGTTCTACTCTCTAAAGATTTTGAGGGTATTTGCCGAGAAGAATCAGGAGGGGGCTCCATACGAGCAGTAGTAAGGATTTCCTTATCAGGATTACGCACTCTGATCCACCAATCCGCATAAGCCTTGGTGACTGAAAACTCTTCAAGACTATGGTAATCTGGTATAGTAACTTTGGAGTAGGTACCAAGCCTAGTGCATGACTCCCAATGTTGATACACCGCCTCTAAAGTTCCAGTGCGAAAAATCTCTGGCAAACCCCCTGGAAGGTCTTGAGGATACCCAAATTGCCTGGAAAACCGATGAGGATAATACGGTTGGATTACCCGATGGTTACCTTGTCTCAGAGATAAATAGCTAGAGCGAAGACTTATGAGATAAGAAGCTTTGATAACACTAATAGATTCATTATCAGTCCAGTGCACACACTCCTTGTGACGCAATGCCAAGTGGTTTAACTTTACACCTTTGCAGGACATTATCAAAGCCTGAGCTTGCAAATCATCAAAACACTTAGCAGAAAACTCGCCAGCATAATAAGTCATCCGTGGGGGATGATGCCAAGAAGGAGAAACGAAATGGGTGCCAAAATATTCACCTAACCATCCGTATAAGTAATGAATAGGGAAAATAGATGCATTAGTACCAGGTTTCGAAGAACAAGCGATTTCATTTAAGCCGTTGTAAATGCTTGCCAACACCGGAACAGCAAGGCTAAATGTCTCTCCTTGAGCCATTCTACTAGCTACTTTGAAGACTCCAGGACGAATCAAATTGACACCCCCCCAAGGAAGAACAAATTTACATAACCAACATGCTAAGAAAGCAGCCAAGTAAGTCTCTTTAACATCTGTCTCAGCTACGCCAAGGTTGTCAAAAACTTCCATCTCTGACTGAGTACAAGATTTAATGGGATCAATTTTCCCAGAGGGGTTATGAGTCTCCTTAGGCCTCTGCGCCTTATTCCTTGTACTTTTCTTTGGAGGTTTTGCATACTTCATAGAGCCTTTGTACCAAAATGACACCCAAGAGGCTAACTTGACTGAAGGCTTCCCTTTCGTCTCAGAGCAAATTCGATGATATGCAAGAAATAAGTTTCGACAACTTAGTGGGAGTGAGGATTTTGTGGCATCATTGGATAACTCTTCCGCGCTCGGTACCATCTCATCATAAAAAGATCCACTAATGGGCAGTCCAGCAATACGATACAAGTCCCAAAGAGAGATGGAAACCTCTCCAATGGAAGTATGCAAGGTGTTAGTGGTAGGACACCAACGTTCGCAAAAAGCCCTAATCATAGGGGCATGACGATCATAGCTGAATAAGGATGCAAAAATAGCTTCATAAAGCTTACATCCTTTAAGAAATGGTCCATGCCGACCCAATACTTCCTCAACCCATTCCCAATATCCTTCGGTAAAGAAAGATTCCCCAAGTACTTTGAATGAGCTTCCCCATTTGGCTTCTCCATCACGAACACGAGAACCCAATAATCCAAATTCATCATGAACTTCAGTAGTAGTTGGGTGAGAAGAATTCAGCAACGGAACATCAGAAACAAGTGTCACCTTATTAAGTTTCGAATTGCTGATATTTGTGAGCTTGCAAGATGCAACTCGGGACCAGGAAGAAATGTGTAATGGGTCCTTTGTCACTGGCACTGACAAAGATTGAAGGTTAGTAAGCGATTTATGCACTAACAAGGTAGTCCCTTCCTCAAAGTCTGCACTATCATCCTCAAGAATGGTTACAGTCTTCTCCTTGAAACATTTGAAGAATGCCATCCTACAAAAAAAAAAAAAAAAAAAAAAATTGGTAGAAAAAGAGATGAACAAAATATGGGTCTAAGTTTTTAGATGCCACTATGCATTCAAGTCAAGCCAATTTGCATGAGTGAAGACTTTAGCACATGAGTGCCAAAAATACAACACCGCGTAGCATCAGGGCTATAGCTTGTTTGCATAGGTACCAAGTATTATTCTGGTTTTAATTAAATATTAAAACTTGAATATCACTATGCATTCAAGTCAAGCCAATTTGCATGAGTGAAGACTTTAGCACATGAGTGCCGAAAATACGACACCGCGTAGCATCAGGGCTATAGCTTGTTTGCATAGGTACCAAGTATTATTCTGGTTTTAATTAAATATTAAAACTTGAATATCACTATGCATTCAAGTCAAGCCAATTTGCATGAGTGAAGACTTTAGCACATGAGTGCCGAAAATACAACACCGCGTAGCATCAGGGCTATAGCTTGTTTGCATAGGCACCAAGTATTATTCTGGTTTTAATTAAATATTAAAACTTGAACAACGCTATGCATTCAAGTTAAGCCAATTTGCATGAGTGAAGACTTTAACACATGAGTGCCGAAAATACGACACCGCTTCGCGTCAGGGCTACGACTTGATTACACGAGGGTCAAATTTCAAATATTCATATCTTTTTCTTTATGGATATTTAATTTTATAAAAAAAATAAAAAAATAAATAAAAATAAATAAAAAAATCCCTCGAGTATTAAGGTAATTTTTTTTAATTAATTAAATTAAATTACCTGAAGTCAAACTCACTCTTGCGAATAATGGAGGCTGGCACACGTTTGAAAAAGGTAAATCTTTTTCTTCCTTAAAAAAAAAAAAAAAAAATAATAAAAAAAAAAAAAGGGCACACGTGTCAACATATATATGTACACATGTATGGAAATCATTATGGAGGGTTTGACTTTTTCCATGCATGTTATATATATTACAAAAAAAAAAATTTCATTCACTTTTGAGATCACGTAATCTTCATCATGCAAGTTCTTATATATATATATATACACAATATGTGATCATGTTTCCAAGGCAACCACCTAGGTGGCTCCGTCCATGTTGACTTCGGCATGCACCCACCAAGCTCTAAAAAAAAAAAAAAAAAAACTTACAGGCCTGAAGAGGTGCAGATTTCTCACGGTGAATTCAAGTCAGGTTACTCAAGTTGGATTGAAAAACACCCAAAGATCAAAAAAAAAAAAAAAAAAAAACTCTCTGAAAAAAAATTCAAGTCAAGTTTCTCAACTATTGTTCCCTTTATATAATAAAAAAATGTATATAGGGATGACAATTTGGAAGAGACTGAAAGTGTAAAGCAAGAAGGAAAGCGAATCGGAAGAGGATTCAAAGTGTAAAGCAAGAAGGAAAACGAAGTGGAGTTTGAAAAAAAAAAAAAAAAAAAAAAAAAAAAAAAAAAAAAAAAAACTTCAAGACTCACCCCATCTACATGGCAATGCATGTACGTGATGTGTCCTGAAGTGGGGGCATTTGTAGACATAAAAAAATTAGTGGATTAAATTACCACTAATTTGGTCTTCAAAATGAATAAAATAAAAAATAAAAAAAATCCTCTTATGGATAAGTTTCTCTAATCTCCAATTGCAAAAAAAAAAGATAATAATAATAATAATAATAAAAAAAAATTATTATTATTATTATTATCTTGTTGGATAAGTTTTCCTAATCTCCAACTAAAACAAAAAGGATAATTATAATAATAAGAAAATTGTTATTATTGTTATCTTGTTGGAAAAACCTCCGGGATAAGAAAAATTGCTAAAATCAAGGAACTAAATCCCTTGAATTAAGCAATTCAAACTCTCTATCTTCACCTATAAATAGAGGTGTCTTCTAAGGAAAGAAAAAAAAAAAAAAGAAAAGAGAGGGGAGAAATCAGAGAGATCCAGAAAGGAAAATCTCAAGGAGGAAATCCAAAGGCAAGTTCCATAAACGGCAAAAAGAACTAATACACTCGTTCTTCGCCGTTCAACAAGGTCATTCGGGAATAAGCCACCTGTGGCCCTCGATTGATCTTCAAAATCCAGAAAACGTCGCCGTCGTCTTCCAAAGTGTGATCAAGGCAAAAGAATCAGAGGGAAAAAAATATTCTTTTTTTGAAAAGAATATTATTTTTGAGACTGTACCCGCAAATTCTCAATTAATAATAAATCGTTTGTTCGCATTATTATTTTTCTGTTTATTTTGCTAGCTTGCAGGATAAATTTTACAAAATTTGTGCGTACAACGACATTAAAGATTTTTTTGGATTAGAAAGACTCTTTGAAGTTTGACTTACGGGAGAGACATGACTAACATTATGGAGATAGGAATATCCACAGTTTTAGAGATTTTTAGAAAGGAAGGATTCTTTGGATACTCACAGCTGCCATAGAATTTGTAGGAGAAGATTCTTATTGGAAAGGGAATTCACGCTACATTAAGGGGAGATTGAGATTGAGATATGGAAGGTATACATGACATGGAATTTTAGGAAGGTTAGGACTCTTAGAGAGGATGCATTGGCATGGAGATTGGAAGACGCCATATTGAGTTGGATTTTGATAGGACTCCCTTGTCCACAACTGCTCACACGGAAAGAAAAGATATTGATTACGGAAAAGGGATTTGGATAGAGCAGGATTCTTCTTTAAGGAGTTTTTGAAGATTGAGGAGGAGATTTTGATTCACGCCATATCGACATTGGAAGTGTCCACGACCTTGTAGTGGGGAGATTAGATAGGAAACTCACAAATTGGGATTTTTTTTTTAAGGATCAGGACATTAAAGGAGGGGCCTGCCGCTTGAGATACACGACTATCATTTGGATGTATGAGATTAGAGTTTTTAAAGGAGATGGGACTCTTCTATGTTCACAATTTTGAAGTTCACATCCTTGAGAGAGGGACCTAGGGTTGCCACCAATTGAGAGTGAAGAAAAAGGAAGTCTTAAAAAAGTAAGAAGAAATCAAGTTTTATCTTTTCTAGAGGAAAGGTATGTTTTTCAATTTTCTCTATATCTTGATTATGATCATCTCTCCATCTCTTTCTTCTCCCTTCATCTTACATGGATATAGGAATTCTATTTGATTGGTGTGGATGCATAGGTCATAAAGATTGTTAGGAATTTTTTAAAATTACTTGATGTTGTAATTTGAGAATTTTTTATAATTACATGTTGAATATTTATGAGTTGATGAAAATTGTTTATTGTTCAATGCTTGAGAATTTTGATAATTGCATGATTGTCGATTGCTTGTTGATGGTTAATAACTATATGTTATTGATTGTTAGATAATTGTTGATGATTACATATTGATATCTGTTTATAAATTGTTTGTGATTGCATGAAGATTATTGATATTTTATGTTGCTTGATGCATGCTTGAAATTATGTTTAGAATCAATTCTTCCTTTTTTTTCTTTTTTCTTTTTTTGTTATTTATTCTCACTTGGTTCAAGCCATTGGAAAAAAAAATCATGATAATTGGCTTTGTATGAATTTGATATTTGTTTTGGTTTATTCCTATTCGATTTCTCTCTTTAGGTAAATTAATGTTTGTGATTCACCTCTTTACACTTACACTTTCACTCACTGATTTTCAGTGCGCACTAAAGTTTAGCACTTCATTTTAGCGCACACACACTTTCTTCCTCAGTTTGTGTTCTTGCTCTTGATTTTGTAATTTCATGTGATCTTTGTGATTTCTTTAAAAAAAAAAAAAAAAAATTGCTTTTTAAATTGTTTTCCAATTATAATTGACTCACAATTCATTTTTAACTCATCCTTTGGCATCTCTAAGTTGTTAAAAAAAAAAAAAAGAAACATCTTTTTAAAAATACATGTCACCATGTTTCAATTAATATGCATTTTTCTTAATGATATTCATTGTTTTTTCTTATTTTTGTACGTATGAATCTAAGTTCATGGCTCTAAACAAAATGAAATGATTCTTTGCCTCGATGAGCTTATTAATATTCATATGACGTTAAGGATGCATAAATTAAATTCATGTATAATAAATAGAGACTTGATGAGGCCTACATACATTCAACTTTTCAAAAGTCTACTGCTACTATTTGTTGTGTTGCTAACCTTCAACTTGAAAAATTGAAACTAAATGACTTATGGTTTTTATAAATTATTTTCATACTTGGAACATATTCATAACCTTTTAAGCTTGTTACTTAAATTTAATTTGGGTTCAAAATCATTTTTTTAATGAAGAGATTTAAATTAGTTTTTATACAGGTTTAGTTTTAACCCTATTCTGGATACTCAAATTGATTTTGCAAAAATCAATTATTTTCCAACTCCTTTAATTTTTTCCAATACTTTTTCCTTGATCTACACTTCTCGAAGTTAATTTTAGGACCATGTTTCATTGAAAGCCGATTCCTTAAGTGGAAGAAAAAAACACTTTTTGTTACACCTATTGCACTAGCCTCATTTTGTAGCTAGGGGTTGTTTGGCTTAATTTAAAATTTTTCTATGTGATTTAATCATGCTTTTATTTTTCCTGTAATATAAACATGTTGAATGTATTGTACATTTTTTCCTTGATTTTAACATGTTTCTAGGTTAGTCAAATAAATTCATTTAGATATGCTATCGAAATTTGCCTTATTTCTTACCAATGTGCTTATAATTAAATATGGTATTAAATAGTATACTATTTAATAATTTGCAATTTTGGGTTGTGACTTAAAACATAGAAAATGTTGTCCAATTTTTTTATGGTGAAATTCTATTTCTAGATTTTTTTTTTCTTTTTTAGGTTTTAATATACAAGTGTCATTGTTCTAACCAATGTTGAATGTTCTTGTGGAATGATGCTAATTTATTTTAATTTTGGTATTAAGCATTAATTTATTTGGTCAACTGGAATCTCTTCTACACTTGTTAAGGATGGTGTAGAATTTTTATTTTAGTGAAATACCATATTTGCATATTTTATTTGGATTTAGTTTGCAAGTGTCTCTGTTCTATCTTGTTACCAAAAATCTTGTTGGTTATTGATAATTTAGCTTCCTTAGGCACATACCCACCAAGGCAACACCAAGCAAAGCTAATTTATTCCAAAATAAAATGATGACCAAGAATAGAGCAATAAGTGAAGAAATAAATATAAATAAAAGAATAAAAAATAAAAAATAAAAAATAAAGGAGAAAATAGAAAAAGGAAAATATAAACCTCTAAAGAATAAGCCTTATTTGAAAATGTCCCAATTCAAAATTTGTAATGTTTCAAGAAAGAAATTATTAAATAATTTATGAAAAATAAAGAAGAGTAATGTGGTATTTATAGGCTTAGAGTGTGTTTGGCAGTTTCTACTAGAAATATTTTTAGTGAAAGTATTTTCTTTGAAAGTGTTTTTAAGAGAATCACATAGAAAGTGTTTCTCCAAAAAAACATTATAAATGATTTTTCGACACTACAAGTGATTTTTTATATTTTTAAAAGAATTTTCTAAAATTTGGCAAATATCTATTTTTTTTCAAAAACATTTTTTTGAGCTAAAAGCGTTTCCTTAGAATCACTATTAAATGGCACATGCGAGAAATAGGATAATTCAACAGCTTTTTGTTCCATTTTTTATGGCGTCAAATTCTCATTAGTACGAGTCAAAGGAATGGCCCCCTAGCCTCTGATTTCCATAAGAAGGACAAGGATACGATGGACATAAACATCCTCTTTAACTGCTATTATGATGGATTGAATATCTTTCATAAGTAATTGGGGGAAGATCCGGCGATTTTTTTTCAGGAAATCCCTAACGAAAAATACACATTATTCCTTCTTTTCTATTAAATTGATCATAACCACTACCTACATTCCACGAAATTGTGCACTACAAATAGGAGCTAATAAAGAGACCGGTTAAACAAACTCTTAAAGTGTGTTTAGCAATGATTCTTTAAAGCGTATCTAATCTTTCTAATGTTGAAAAGATAAAAATTGTCAAGTGTTAGAAATATTAGAAGTATTTCTTCAAATTACTACCAAATGTGCTTATTAGTATCCTAGTTTTGCTCAAATTAAACTCTCTCAAGTCCTATTTCGAACACAATAACTTTCCATTCATATTGTCAAATGCCATAAAATTTGTAAATTGGACCAATAGAAACACACTTTCATAATCCTTGGATTTCCAAAGACCATTAGTTTTCTCTATAAAAATTAAAATTTAAAATTAAAAAAAATTAAAAAAGTTCAAATTAAATTATAGGTTCTAATTCAAATTGGAAACGATTTTTAAAAAATTATTAAACCTAAAATTAAAATTCTATAGTCTTCAAAAATCTAATCAAATTGATTCCTTTAAAAGGCTAGTATGTTGTATTTAAATTTCTAAATGTCCAATTAAATTTATTTGCTTCAATTTTTGGCCAATAAAAAATAAAAATTAGTTCAAATTCTTTTGGCATTGGGATTTTTAAATGCTTATTGAATTAAAAAAAAAAAAATCAAAACTCAAAAGGAACTAACTAAAGCAAAATTCCTTTTTTGAAAGACAATAAGTTCAAAAAATTTACTAATTCCATATTAATTTTTTAAATTGTACACGTCAGCAAATTTTTGAAGGGGGCCTACAAAGACAAATTGTGTCCAATTACTAATTGCCATGTGTCTATAGATACTCAATCATTGATTGACAAATATCCTAAAATAGCCAAATAAGGATTTATCATCCCATGCACAAAAGAAGTCATATACATTAATGGCTCAACCAAAATAATTTCTTGTGTCAAAATTAGGTAAAGACAATCTATACAAGAATTAATCATATGACAAATAAAAGGAAATCATGTGACATTAATGACTTTAAATACAATAATATCATATGTTATATTATAAGATATATTAAATTTTAACATTTATCAAGTTTGTTTTTTTCCATGACATATCATAAGGTTCCCATATAAAAGAAAAAATAATCTTGTGATAAATTAAAAATCATAATAATAAATTAATTAATTTTGATAATTAAAATAGTAAATAATATAATTATCATGATTAAATAATTCGTGTTAATTAAACTAATGATAATTGTTATCGTAAAAATAATCAATCTCTAGAAAGTTACGAGATGATATCAAAATAAATTTTTTGACCTTATAAATGGAATTTTCCTCTCTTTTCATTCGCCAATTTGAAGAGTAAAAGAAGAATTTGATAGATTTCTTGAAGACTTAGGCTTAGTTAGCAACTGTTTTTTCAAAACAATTTTTCTATTTGGAAATAATTTTCTATTCTAGCAATTGGAAGACTATTTCACGGAAAAACAGTTTTTTTTTTTTTTTTTTTTACAGAAAATATAGTATTTTTAGATAATATTTTATAGTTGTTTTTATGTTTTCTTATAATTGTTTAAAAAAATAATTATATGAACATGGAAGATGATTATAAATAAAACATTATATATAAAAAAAAATTAAAACATATTTAAAGGCATAGAAAACAAGTCAAGACCATTTCAAATCCCAAACATTTTTTTGTTTTATAAATACAGTCTTTTGTTTTATAAAACATTAAAAAACAATTTTCAACAAAACTGCTTTCAACAATTATTTTTAAAAATTATTTTTGAAAATATTTTTTAAATAGAGTATTAAAGATTTCTTGAATATTTCTTGAAAAGTTGATTTCTTAAAAGAATTAAAAGGTTTGAAGACTTCAATAATAAATAAAAAAATCAAAAATCAAAAATAAAAAAAAAGGGGGATTTTATGTTTATTTAAAAGACCACTTCCATCCAAAGTGAAAACATTGAAGTGTTTTTCTCTTTTAAAAAAAAAATATACTTGCCCTTTTAAAAGAAAGAAAATTTGGATATGTGGTGAAAAATGAAAAGAGAAGAAAAGAGGGTATACGTCCGAAAATTGAGCTTCCAATCACTCTTTTCCATGAATCCATGCATGAATACTAATTAAGCCAAGTCTTCTCCACCACCTTTGCATCCATCTTTCTCTTATCCCCTTCCCTCCTTCCTCCTCTATTTTCTCAGTACTTTTCCTTGTTATGCCTGATCATGGCCGCCATTCATCATCAATGATTCAATCTTCCCCATTCTTGTTATTTTTCTCATCACTTTCTCATTTCTTTTAGGGTTTTGGCATAAAATAATCCATATATACTTTGATTTTCCCAGAAAACTGTATCTTCTTATCCTCCATGTATCATGGAAAACAACTTTGAGAACCCTTTCCATGGCGACAGTCAAGTTGGACAGGCGGTTCTGGAACCAACGAGGCGGTCTAGTCCACGAGCACCGCCATTCCCCTATTCATCATCGCCCTTTGCTTCATCCAACGCCAAGTCTCCAACACCCAGCCCTAGCCCGGTTGTCATTCCACCTGGTCACAACATTGTTGCACCAACCTTAACCGAGCCGATCTGGGAAACCATACAGAGGGACTTATCGCGAATTCTGAGCAATTTGAAGCTTGTTTTGTTCCCTAATCCTCACCGTGAAGACCCCGGGAAGGCCTTGAGGGATTGGGACCTCTGGGGGCCGTTCTTCTTTGTCATCTTCCTCGGTCTCACCTTGTCCTGGTCCGCATCCATCAAAAAGGTGAGTACCATGCCTTCAGAAATGGCGAAAATATCTTGAGTGAGATTCTGACTACCTATGTCGTTTATTTTCCAGTCCGAAATTTTTGCTGTTTCATTTGCACTGCTTGGAATCGGTGCAATCGTTCTTACATTGAACGTCCTCCTCCTGGTATGTAGATTTTCGTATTTTCGCAGACCTGAGCTTTCACCATTTGTTTTGAGAAGAAAAGCATACACAAAAGACATGTAACCTGCATTCTTGTTAATCACAGGGAGGGAAAATAATCTTCTTCCAAAGCCTCAGCCTTCTGGGCTACTGCCTGTTTCCTCTGGACATAGGAGCCCTGATTTGCCTGTTCAAAGGCCATTTCATAGCAAGGATGATTGTCGTGTTTGTTACCATGTTCTGGAGCTCCTGGGCTGCCTATCCATTCATCAGTTCTGCTGTCACCCAGAAGAGAAAGGCACTCGCCCTTTACCCTCTCCTCCTCATGTATGTTTCTGTTGCTTTTCTGATCATTGCCACCAGCTAATCTGTACAAAGATTGATTCAACCAACACAGCATGTACACTAGCAGCAGGTATACTAGCAGCATGTGTACTTCTCGTAGATGATCCTTCTTTTGTATATTAATTTGAAAGAAAAACACTGATGAACCATAATCATCAAGCACAGCATTCATATTGAATTAACAGTCTACATAGTTATTATTTTATAAGAAGATTCTTATTGTAGAGTTCTCCACATATACTTAAAAATGGGCAATGACTACAACAATATCACATGATCCTTGGAATGAGTTAGTTGTAATCAGTCTTGAAGGTGATTTCATCTAAAATGGCTCAAAAACTTGCCTCCTCTGTTGTTGGTCGCCTCAAGAAATACCGTAAACTATTAGCAAGAACCTGTCAAGTTTGGTACTGTTAAAATTCTGCAACATGGAGATGAATGTTCCTAAACAAAACCAACCCTCAGCTCAGCTCGACTACCAAACTCAACTCTGTCATATTGTATTTCTTTAACCATCTTAACTAGTTTTAGTCTTTAATCATAACTATTAGACTCATGTCAGATAGAGTTGTGTGGATGTCGAGCCATTAAAGGTCTGCACAGACCAGACTAGCAAGGCTGTTTTTTGGCCTTGGAAGACAGTTTGAACCCCCCTCTGATTGCTAATTTTACCTGTTGGAGAGGCTTGATGATGGCTTTTCCGCGGTAGCTGACATGAAACTTTGCCTTGGCCAACAAACCCTAGAAGCGGAAACAAAAAATTTGATGATAAATTAGTAAAATTGGGCTATCCTCCTTTAAAGACCTGAAAATTGCAGCATGTACAAAGTGACTATTACCTCAGTGTCAAACTCTCCTGATTCAACATCTATGTTAATGTCAGTGATGCTTTTTACGAGATCCACCAGTAATCCAGGGCGATCTGCAGTCTCCACGTAAAGCAAGCTGCAACAAGGATAAGAACTAAGTTACTATTTGCCTGCTGAGCAAGGGATTGCCCCACAACATTAGGAGGGAAGTGTCATGTGGGGCTTCAACCTCAACAATTATTTTCAAATGCAGGGCACCAATTAGGTGGCAAGAGTCCCATCATATAGAGGAATAAACCAAAACACAAGTCCCATCAGATTGTGAAATATAACAAAACAAGCATTACCTTCGGTCAGGACCATCATCATTAACACTTATGTGGGTCGCTATGTCCACATCAACCTGATGAAGCCAAACACAACAGAACAAGTAAATGGATAAGTAAATGCTATCTTTAAAGGGAAAGAAAATGTTTGCATCAGCAACGAAGTGCAAGTCCGAGTGGATATGTGATAGCTGTCCACTTGGGATGCATAATAAAGAGTGAAAAGTTTATATCTAAAAAGCAAAACAAAATCCAATAGGGAGATCCCTTGTTCACACACTCCCTTAATGATTGGAACACATATTGTAAATTACAGAATAAAGAAATAACAATCAGTGTATTCTCAAATCAAGGTCACTATTGGGAATCTGACATATTATCTTTGATGGGTATCAAATCGATCCATTATAAATCATGTACATGTAAATGGAAGGCAGAAATTGATTGACAGAGAAATATTCTCTTACATCTCTTATTACCAATAAATTTCAAAGCCTGCCACCCCCAATAGAGAAGACAATGGAGCCAAGCCCCTCAATATGGATGTTTTAACCACCATACCCATGGCTGGGAATGCAAGCTTTGCAAGATGAAGTTCACAGACTATAACAATTATCAGAGCACCACACACATAAGTGCAAGTGCTTGAGCAGACGTGTGTGCCGAGAAAGCAGCATTCATTACCAAGTGCTAGTGGCTTATATCACACACATGATAGCATACATCTCAACTGATGGCTAAACATCATAATATGATAATTCTGGGTGAAGCGTTGTCTTACAACAATAATGGTCCACCATTGTGATAAGCAAAATTTTTACAAATGAAAAATAAAATCAGAACCTCTTGTTTTGGTGGTGTAATTCCAAAGGCTACTCCCATAGCTAACTGCTCGCTTGATTCCTGGACCATAAATTCAGAAAATTTAAGAAACTTAAAAAGAGAGCAAATCTTACAAGAGATCTCTATCAAGGGGCATGTCAAGCCAAGAAACAAATATTTACAAAGGAATACCGGGTGATACTGAAGCATATTGTTTATAATCGTCAAACGAATTGCCTCAAGCAACTCGGGATCCTCAACTTTTCTACCAGTATCACTGCAAACAACGACCAGCACTAAATTGACCAGAATCAACAGGAAACATCAATCACAAAACCTCATTTAAAATGCTTGTGAAAAAACAATGTCCAAAATATGAAGTTAAATCATATTTTCAGATATTCTTTTTGCAAACTCATTTCAGGGAATAAGGACCAGGTCTAAATCGACTAGAACCATTGGAAAACATACATTACATGAATTGATCTGAAATGCTTTTAAAAAATTTGGCATTCAACTATGGAGGCATATTGTGTTATGAAAAACAAATTTGCAATGTAAATTCCGGAAACTACCACATTTTCATTATCATCAATAGAAGTATATCACTAGGCTTTGAGGTGCTTTTATAGTTTAAGAGTCTAGTTAATCCATTCAAGTATCTCCAGCCTAAGGAAATTCAGTTTTAAGATAAGCTAATAGAGGTTTATGTTTGCAAATGACAGAGGTCTAAACTTCCGAGTAAAATGAAAAGTACTTAATTCATTAAAAATTAATATCGTATCTTTTAAGGAGAGTCAAGAAGAAAATTCCTTAAAAATGGCAGTTTCCAGTAACAGATCATTGACAGAAAAATAAATGCTAGAGAAATTAACAAGCATATCTACAATGCAGAAAAATAGGTAAAACAAAAAAATGGTCATTAGCAACAAAATTGGGAGATATCGGTAACAAGGTGGAATGAAAGAAAAGAATTTATAACTACGGGAAATGAAGCAAAAATGCATCTAAATTCTACAGCACGGACTTACGCTTTGGTGATGGCAAATGTGTTGTGCTTTCCCGAAGAATCCAAAAAGACATTTGCTTTAACAACATTCAGCCCTAGATTTTTAAGTGCATTCATCTGCAAGCAATTTAAAAAAGCTAGATGATATATCAGAAATCCTATTGTAGAAAGATAAAAGGTACTCAAACTGAGCCAAAGACAAAGGAACTCACAGAACCAATAATTTCCTTTTCTGGGTATGAGTCAATAAAATGGCAGAAGCAAAAAATTAGACAAACAAAAATATCTGATCCAGAAATGTAAAAGTTATTATACAGTGTCGAGAAGCGCTCCCAAGCGATCACCAAAAGTTATCTCCACAATAGTTGCATTTGGATCCGAGTCTTGATCTATTATAACTTTGGGAGTGGGAATTGCATCAGTATCATCATAATTTCCATCTGGTTTCCCATCCTGTTCCACCAGTCCAACAACCAAAGACAAAAAGAAATAAGGAGAATTTGACACTCAATGACAACCCATAACATAAATTGACATCATTTGATACCTCCAAAGCTGTTGCCGATGATGCCCTTGGAGTGATTGTAGACACGGAAGAGGACAGCCTGAAAGCAAACCACACATACTTTTGTGAGGGAAATGACATAAGAGTAAGGTACTTAGACATATTACACATTCTCAATGCCAAATGGAACAAATGCACATAAACGAAAATTATCCAATCAACGAAAGAGAGCTAGTC
Organism: Vitis rotundifolia; assembly: GCA_030254885.1. Lineage (NCBI taxonomy): Eukaryota > Viridiplantae > Streptophyta > Magnoliopsida > Vitales > Vitaceae > Vitis > Vitis rotundifolia. The sequence continues at coordinate 19,941,907 of CM058159.1, read as the reverse complement.
TATAGCTGTATCCAAGTATGCCAAAACCCATTTGGGGGATACCATAGTAATTTTTATTTCATATTGATTTGATTCCAAGGATCATATTTACATCTATAGAATGAAATAGCATATGCTTAAACAAGCAAACAATAACCATCCGTCTTTTCTTATATTAAAGAATCGTAAATATTTTTTAGATGCAACTTAAATAAGAACTCTTAAATGTAGCATCAACACATTTATAAGATATTCTTGATACCTAGATGAACCAGATTCATGGACCAATAACATCCAACAAAAATTTACTATTCTAACAATATGCCATTTTTCAAACTCCGTTTCACCCTCGGAACCATCATCAATCACAAAAAGTCAATAGATGAGCAACACAAACCCATTCTCTACGTTTAGGTCTATATCCACAAATAAACACCAAAAAGAAACTGACAGTATCGTATTATTCATTGGGCCTGCCATTCAGCTTTAGGAATCTCCAAAAACACAGTATCTACCAAAGGCAGTCAGCCACTATTCTCAGCTGACTGCAATTTTCTGGCTTTCCAAAGTGGCACTTAAATCATAAAAACAAATTTAGGAGAAGGGATGTGATATGAAAAGGCAAGCATTTGTCAATAATGGAGCACAAGGCAGTTTACAGTCAAGTTCATGAAAAACACCAAGGCTCAGGGAGGCAAAGACATAGCACCCATTGATTCCATCTCTTGAAAAACATGCATCCATCAATATCTATTGCATCAATTCATCAAAAATTCACAAAAATGGTCTATACTTGTAAACTTTAATCCTACTGAGTACCATACTTCCAATTAGATCATAACCCATACAAGAAAAAAGAAACGTTGGTGTGTTATTAATCTTTTCCAGCATTTATATCAGTTTTTTACCAAAATCCACCAGCCAAATATAGAAACACACAAGATCTCACCAACATGATGACAATAGTGCTATAAATTATGAACCCATCCTCAATATAATCCAAGTCGTTAAACCAGAACAGTAAATACCCAAACCCCAATTAAAAAGGGAAACAATAAATACCCAGAAAATGGAGGAAACTACACTTCAAGAACTGAGCATTACATCAAAAAGAAAACCCAGAAAAGAGCCCAAAAAATTAGCATACCTTCCCTTAAGAAGAACACAAGGAGGATGGAAATCCCATCCAAAGGAGACTCTACGGATGCAAAACAGAGGGTTTTCAAGTGCCTTGAGACTGCTATGACTGGAGTTGACTCCAACACACCCAGAAGCAGCCACGGGCAAAGCCATTTGCAAGTTCTGCACCAAACCCAGAAAAATTTGATACTTTTTTCCTCAATTCAGACGGGGTTTCAAGAGGAACAGTTCAAAGGGTCAACAAAGAGCTTGGGTATGGGGGTTTTTTGTCCTAGGAATCTCAGCCATGCCACATGAGTCATGAGAGATGAGATTTGTGACACTTTTTATCTGTATTGGTATTATCTAATCATCTGCAACTGAATGGATGCTGGCAGCATCTTTGCCATCCATTGGAAAACAGTGACACCTTTGGTCAGGGATGGCCACCATATCTCCCTTTTTCATACCCAGCCAAGACTCGTCTCTGGAAGGGGCCACATCTTCTAAGATCTAGGCTAAGGGGTTAGGTGGATTTTTCCTAATTGTTGGTGAGGGTTGAGCTATTTATTATCTCCAAAAAAGTACACATCAATATTTTTTAACTATATATTTTCCTTTTATAGATTATAAATATTAAATTTATTTTAAAGAATAAAATAAAATAAAAACATGTTTTATTGTAATATGACAAATATAATAATAAATTTTTCTTTTTTGTGATTTTTTAACAATTATAGAAAATTTTTTATATTTATAAGTGGGAAAAAATTATGTTACTCATTATTTCATTCAAATAAAGGCATAAATATAATACTAAAAATACACTATTCCACACTATAACCCAATTCTTAATGCTATATTTGGTTCCCCAAATCCAATCCTTAATGTTATGTTTGATCCCGAAAAGTATTAAGGAAAGAAAAAAAAATATTAAAAAAAATAATTTATAATATATATAATTAAAATTAATTAAAATTTTATATATTTTAAAATTATTTAATTTTTATATAATAGAGAAAAATAAGTTAAATGAGTTTGAGAAAATATTTTAAAATAGTTTATTGATTTTAATCTATTTTTATTTAACTTTTTATTTTCTTATACTTTTCCTTTCTATTTTCTTTCATTTACATTTTTCCAAATTTTTCAAAAACCACATATAGACTAAATATTAGATGTCAATCTTTTTTGTTATAAAAGAAAATTGGTATGTTGGTTAAAGGTTTTATTTTAATATCTAGGAAATTATTTTTTTAATATATTTTGTGAATTTCTTTCTCATTTTCTTCTCCTCATAAGAAGTGAAGAATTTGAAATTATGTAGATTTCTAAAAAAAAAAAAAAAAAAAAAATCTAAAGCATAAATAAGCATCAATAAAAGAAAAAACAATTAAAAAAATTAAATTTTTTATTTGGTTTATCATAGATAATATAAAATAAAGTAAAAGCTTAAGGAAAAATTTTTAGAAGATAAAATAATGAAATAGTTTTAAAATAATTATTTATTTTAAACTTTTTTAGTTTTACTTCACCTTATTTCCTTCCCCTATTTGCTTTTCTTTTGCACATTTCCTTATATCTTTCCATATCCAAATGAAGTGTTAGGTTTTGTTTGGGAGATAGAAAGTATGACAGAAAGAAGAAGAAAAAAAAAAAAAAAAAGGATGTTAGGCTTTAGCAAATTTGGATCTATTTGATAATTATTTTTTAAAACACCTCTCAAATGTTTTGTAAAACAAAAGCTTATTTGAAAACCTAAAATATTTTTAACATATTTTTAATATTTTTAAATATGTTTTAAAAATAATTTTTATGTTTAGTGTTTTATTTTTAATAATTATAATTATTTTTTTAAACAAAACAAATGAAAATAGTAGAAAACAACTAAAAGACATTTTATGAAAACATTCTATTTTCTGTTGTCAAAAACAGAAAATAAAAATAATTTTTTGTTGTCAAACATATTTACCTAATTTTTTTATTTTGGATAATAGAAAACTGTTGTTGCCAAACAGGGCTTTATTTTGTATTTTCTTTTTGCATATAAATCATGAAGAATTTAAAATTACATAATGGTTTGTTGGAATCTTGAAAATTTAAAGCAAAGAAAATTGAATGAAAATAAATAATAAAAAGTTTAAAACAAATTCAAATATAATGAATTTCTTTCATAAGGCTTTTCAAATTTATTTATCATTTTCTACCCAAGAAAGTAGAAGAATTTGACTTTCAATTGATATAAATTTTTAAATAATTTTTATTATATTAATTTTTTATATTTTTCATTGTAAAATGATATTAGAGATAAATGAGTCTTTTTAGGAATTTTTTTAAAAAGATTTTCTATTTTAAATCTCCGAAAATCATAGAAAACAAGAAGTTCATTCAAATGAATACTAAATTTTTTATTTAATATGGTTTATTTTTAAAAAAAAAATCCAAAAATGTTTTTTGTAAAGTAATTCAAGAAATAATTGAAAATATTGATATACTTTTAAAAATTTTATATTATACGAATCCATAATTGCGTGAGAAAATTATTTTTATATGTAAACTCATAAAATAAAATTTTATTCTTGATAATAAAAATTGATTTTAGAAAATGTTGTCAAAACTTATTTTTAGAAAATATAATCAATTGACTGCTAATCACTTTGTGAGTTTTTTTTCTTTAAAAAAAACAATTATATTTCCATCTACTTTGAAAAACTGTTGTCCATGTAATTCCGTGAATAGGTGTATTTTTAAATATTATGAATTAGGAGTTGATTAATAACCTAATTTAATACCAAGAGATATTAGGATAAACAAAAATAACCAAACATCAAACATATCACTGAGAATTTTCACGTGGAAAATATGAGGGAAAAAAATAGAAAATAAAAGTCGAAAGAAAGAAGAAGTGAAGAAAAATAAAAATTGATTTAAAATCAATAAATTATTTTATATACTACTTTAAACTCATTTCACTTATTTTCATCTTCTATATAAAGATTAAATAATTTAAAAAAATGTATAGATTTCTAACTAATTTTAAGTATATTTAACTTTCTTTTATATTTTTAATGTTAAAACCAAACACGAAAAAAATCATTTTCTTTAACATTTTTTTTTCTTTCTTTAATACTTTCCAGGAACCAAATATAGTCTAAAGAACGTAATAATATTCAAATTTAGGAGATTAGTACAAATTTGCAGGAGAAGAATCTAGTTGTTCTTGTAATGTTGATATTTTGCCTTCCATCAAAGAACCAATCTATTGATCCATTTTATTTATTTAATTTTTATAAATAGTTAAATTACCATAAATAATTAAATTATGCTTAAATGAAAATACAGATAAAGATATAAGAAATGAAATGACAAAAATTTATAAATTTTATGATATCTCATATTGGATAGAGGAAAAAGTTTTCAGTACTATATAAGTAAAAGCTTCTCTGAACCATGTAGATGAGCTTTAACGCTGTGAGAATCCCTTTAGGTCCAAACGGAACAATATCTACACGATTTGATGCAAATCATTACAAATGGTATCAAAGATGATCCCCAAACCCGATGTGGGTTTTGTTTGGCCCCATAATCCCAGGAGACACAATAAGAACACTATGTCTACACAAGGAAGTGTTTGTAATGTGCCACATTGAATAAGGGAGAAAGTTCCTAGTGCTATCTATGTAGAAACTCTTCTTAACTTTGTAAACGCATTTTAAAGCTGTAAGAGTCTCCTTGAGCCTAGAGCGGACAATATCAACATGGTTGGGAAAGAGTCGTTACAAATTGTATCATATTCAATCCTCAACCCCGATGTGGGGGTTTGTTTGGCTCCATAAGGACGTTGTATATGCATGGG